>SJXQ01005069.1:0-211392 GCA_006408695.1 Aepyceros melampus
CCTAATGAAAAGAACACAGATGAAATGGACAAAATTCCTAGATATACACAAATTAGGAAAACTGACTCAAGAAGAAATAGGAAATCTGAATAGATCTATAACAAAGAGATTGAATCAATAATGAAAAACTTCCCAATAAGAAAATTTAGTATCAGGTTGCTCTGCCACTGAATTCTAAACAAAAATTTAAATAATTAATATCAATCCTTTTCAAACCTTCCAGAAAAGAGAACAGAAGAGAACACTTCCTTAATCATTCTGTGAGGCCATATTACCTTCATAGCAAAGCCACAGAGGGACGCTACAAGAAGACTGCATACCGGCATCCCTTATGAATATATTAATAGATGCAAAAATCTTCAACAAAATATTAATAAAGCAGATCTTACAGCAAGATAAAAGGACGGCACGCTTTGATCAAGTGGAAATTTTCCCCGGGACTTAAGGTTCAACTTGATCAAGTGGAAATTTTCCCCGGGACTTAAGGTTCAACATACAAAATAATCTAAAGTAATAAAGCACATTAACAGAACAAAGAAAGGAAATTCACATGATACTCTCCATGCAGCAAAAACTTTGACAAAATCCAACACCCTTTCAGGATAAATACATTCAGAAAACAAACAAACAAACAAAAAAAGGAAGATCCTCAACATGGTAGAAAGTACTTATGAAAAAATCCCAGCTAATATCATACTCAAAGGTAAAAGACAGGCAGCATTTTCCTCCCAAGATTAGGAACAAGACAAGAAGGCCCACCTCACTGTTTCTCAACACTGTACTGAAATTCTAACCAACAATTATATAAGAAAAAGGAAAAGCATCCACATTGGAAAGGAAAGAGTAAAGTTATCTCTGTTCACAAATGACATCATCCTATCTATAAAACATTCCAAATAGGGACTTCCCTGGCAATCCAGTGATTAGGACTCCACGCTCCGTTTCAGGGGGCACAGGTTCAATCCCTGGTCAGGGAACTAAGATATGGCATGCCATGCAATGAGGCCAAAAAACCCCCCCAAAATTCCTAAATAATTGTTTTAACTATTAGAACTAATAAATGAAATCAGCAAAGTTGTGGATACAAAACAACACACACACACAGCTGTGTTATTATACATCAGCAATGAACAATCTGAAAGGAAATTAAGAAAACAATTTCACAATTTACAATACTATCAAAAGAATAATACATCTCGGTTCAGTTCAGTTCAGTCGCTCAGTCATGTTCGACTCTTTGTGACCTCATGAATCACAGCACGCCAGGCCTCCCCGTTCATCACCAACTCCCGGCATTCACTCAAACTCATGTCCATCGAGTAGAGAAGACTCTTGAGAGTCCCTTGGACTGCAAGGAGATCCAACTAGTCCATTCTGAAGGAGATCATCCCTGGGATTTCTGTGGAAGTAATATGCTAAAGCTGAAGCTCCAGTATTTTGGCCACCTCATGCAAAGAGATGACTCATTGGAAAAGACTCTGAGGCTGGGAGGGATTGGGGGCAGGAGGAGAAGGGGACAACTGAGGATGAGATAGGATGGCATCATGGATTCTATCGATGTGAGTCTGAGTGAACTCCGGGCGTTGGTGATGGACAGGGAGGCCTGGCGTGCTGCGATTCATAGGGTCGCAAAGAGTCGGACATGACTGAGCGACTGAACTGAAATGAACTGAAGTGTACTGTTTTATTTATTTATTCTCTGATTTCTATTATTTCCTTCCTTTTACTAATTTTGTGCTCTGTTCTTCCTTTTCTAAATGCTCTAGGAGGTTGTTAGGCTGTTTATTTTAGATTTTCCTTTTTTCCTGAGGAAGTCGTCTGTGAATATAAACTTAACTCTTTGATCCACGTTTGCTGCTTCCCACAGGTTTTGGAAAGTTGTGTTTCCACTTTAATTTGTCTTGAGTTATTTTCTTATTTCTGGATTGGTTTCTTCTTTGACCCTTTGGCTATATAGTAACATGTTGCCTAATCTTCATATGTTTGTTCTTTTCTCATTTTTTCTTTGTATAGTTGATTTCTAATTTTTTACCACTGTGATTGAAAAACTGTTTGGTATAATTTCTACCCCAATAAATCAGATAGACTTTTTTTCTGGCCTAGTATATTATCTGTTTGAGAGAATATTACATAGACACTTGAAAAGAACTGTGTATTCTGCAAGTTTTGGATGTTAATGTCCTATAGATGTCAATTAAATCTAACTGGTCTATTGTGTCATTTAATACCCCTGTTGCTTTACTGATTTCTGTCTGGATGATCTATCCATCTATGTATGTGACATTACTGTCCTCTATATTAATGTATTATTGTCAGTTTATTTTATATTTGTTAATATTTGCTTATATATTTGCTGCTGCTGCTGCTGCTAAGTCGCTTCAGTCGTGTCTGACTCTGTACGACCCCATAGATCGCAGACCACCAGGTGCTCCTTATTGCATGCATATATGTAACAAGTGTGATACACTGTTTTTTAAATTGAATCCTTTATTTGATACCTTATTTTTTATCTTTTGTTATAGCCTTTGCTTTAAGGTCTCTTTTGTCTGATAATGGTATTGCTACCCAGCTTTCTTGTCGTTTTTATTTGCATAAATTATCTTTTATAATCTTTTCATTTTCAGTTTGTGTCTTTAGTTCTGAAGTTCATCTCTTGCACACAGCATATAGATAGGTTTTGTTCTTTTATCCAATCAGGCACCCTATGTCATTTGATTGGAAATTTTATTCCATTGACATTTTAAGTAACTATTGATATGTATGTACTTATTGCAACTTGATAACTTTTTTCTGGTTGTTTTTATACTTCTTTTCTATCTATTTATTCTTCTTCTTGTTTGTTCCCTTGTGTTAAGATTATTTTCTTTAGTAGTATGCTTATGTTTCTTTTTCATAGCTTTTCTGTACCTTTTGTAGGGCTTTTTGTTTGTTTGTTTACTATGCTGTGTCTTGGTTGCTTTTGCTGTGTACAGGCTTTCTTTAGTTCTGGCAAGCAGAGGCTACTCTCTACTTGCAGAGGACAGGCTTCTTGTTGAGGTGACTTCTCATTGCAGAGCACAAGCTCTAGGAAACATGGGCTTTATTAGCTGCCAGACACAGGCTCACTGGTTGCAGCCCATGTTCTTAGTTTTCCTGCCACATGTGGAATCTCCCTGGACCAGGGATCAAACCTATATCCCCTGCATTGGCAGGCAGATTCTTAACTATCAGACCACCAAGGAAGTCCCTTATTATAGGTTTTTCATTTGTGTTTACCATGAGTTCATATATGTTGTCCTATATCTATTTGTCTTAAACTGGCAGTCACTTAAGTTCAGACATATCCTAAAATATTGAAATAATTTACTCCACTTCACATTTTATGTTTTGAGGTTATATTTTACATTCCCACATATATTTCTCAACTATTTATTGTAGTTACAGTTGCTTTCAAAATATTTTCTGTATTTTTTTAGTATATTATTTTCTTGGTTGAACCTAAGCCATTATTGTATATTTATCTTTTCTCGTAGGAATTTTCCTTGTCAAAAATTACTTACTTTCCAATTAGAGAAGATCCTTTAATATTTCTTTTAGTAGCTTTTGCATGTCTGAAAAGTTCTTTTATCTCTCCTTCAGTTCTAGATGATAACATTGTAGGGTAGAATATTCTAGATTTCAGGGTTTTCCCTTTCAAGAATATTATCATGTCTCTCCCTTCTGTCTTGAAAATTTTCTGTAGAAAAAAGAAACTGGTAGCTTTTTTTGGGATTCCCTTGTTTATGACTCTTCATTTTCTCTTGCTTCCTTTAGTATTAACGCTTATATTTAACTTGTGCTATTTTAATTATAATATGTCTTGCTATGGGGCTATTTGAGTTCATTTTGTGTGGGATTATATGTGCTTCCTGTACCAGGATATCATTTTCCTTCTTCAGTTTTGGGAAAATTTCAGCCATAATTTCATCAAAAATATGTTCCATTCCCTTTCTTGCTCTCTTCTCTGAGGCTCCTATAATGTGAATTTTGGAATGCTTAGTGTTATGCAACTGGTACTTTATGTTGTTCTCTTTTTGTTTTTTAACTTTATTTTTCATTTTGTTGTCTTGATTGGTTGATTTCCATTATTCTATCTTCCAGATAACTTGTATGTTCTTCTGTCTACTTAGTCCTGTGATTCATTCCTTCTAGTGTGTTTTTTATTTCAGTTATTAAATTACTCATTTCTGATTAGGTCTTTTTTATATATTTTCTAGGTACTTGTTAAGAAATTTCATAGCATTTATGTCTTCTTTCCCCTAGTTCAGTTAACATTCCTTATACTAGTGCTTTGAATTATTTATTTGTAACTTGTTTATTTCTGTCCCATTATTTATCTTTTCAAGGCTTTTCTTGCTCTTTCAGTCGGAGTGGTACCTCTGTCTTTCTGTTTTACATAACTTTGTTTCTGTCAATTTAAGTGAAATCAGTTATCTATTGTTGTCTTAAAGTAGTGTCCTTATGTTGTAGCTTTCCAATACAGACTTTGTGTATCCAGTGCCTTTGGTGGGAGAGCTAGATTTTACATGGACACAAATCATGTCTTTCCTCACAGTGAGCTAGCTGGCAGCTATAAATTTGGTTTAGGTGGGACCAGAGATTAAGGAACTGGAACTAGAGTCTGGTGTGAGGCAGGACTTTCTCTCTGCTCACTATATCAGGTGTGAGATCTGAGCCCAAGTTTTTGGAGTAGTGGGCCTGAGGATTGGACCCAAGCTAGCTTTGTTCCCTTTAAGTGTGTGCTTTCTCCTCTTCTACCACCATGATTCTTGCCCCAGGAAAGTAGAGCACTGAAGGATGGGAGCCTGTGCAGCTTCTCATCTTGTATTGGCTACAGACTGAAGTCCAAGCTGTCTCCAATGTGCTGCCTTTGCATAACGAGTATATTTACCCTTCACTCTATTCAGAAGAAGCCTTGGATCCAAGCTCCCTTTGTGCCTCATGGCTGGCCACACCTCCCAGCCCTCACCAGCTTCTCCCTGTTGTGGAGCTGTACTGCAGGGCAGGAAGGGACTGCATGGACTCTCTGTGTATATTTGTCTATGAGCTGTGCTGGACCTGCTACTATCAGAGTTCTGAGGTGCATCTGATATGCTGCTTGAAAAGAATAAAAAAAATGGCCACTGCCGCCCAGAGGCTGGCTCTGAACCAAGTTACCTTTGGGTTCAACAGCCAAGCTTTCTCCCAAGCCATAGATCCAGTGCTGCAATGCAATGTGGAATAAACAGGGTTGAGGTATTCACTCAACTCAGACAGAGGCGTGCACCAAGGCAATAGTGCAAAACTCAGCAGCACTTTCAGCAGTTTTCTAGCCACAATTTATGCACTGCTTGGGGGCAAACCAGTGCACACACGCTTCTTGAAAGTTGAGTATGTTTCCCAAGGCCCTCCTTTAGTCCAGAATCCTTCCAATCAGCTAAGGGGGGTTTTCCTCCCAATTTAGAACCCCAGGACTAGAGTGTGCAATGGGACTTGAAGCACTCACTCTTTAGAGTTGATCTTTTCTCATATAATCTTCCTATTTCTCTGAGTCCCCTCCCAGGAGAACAGATCCTTGTTTGATTGCTTTTATTCCCTCCTACCTAGTACTGTGAACTTACTGTAGCAGCACCTCAATACATAAGATAAATGCTAACATCCATAAAAGGGGAAATTGACAGTAACACAGTAATAGTAGGGAATTTTAACACCCAACATGCACTGGTGGACATCATCCAGAGGAAAATAAGTAAGAAAACAAAAGCTTTAAGTGATATAATACACCAAGCAGACTTAATTGATATTTATAGGACATTCCATCTGAAAGTGTCAAAAGACACTTTCTTCTGGGATATATCACATATTTTGTCACAAATAAAGCCTTTATAGATTTAAGAAAATTGAAATCATATCAAGCATCTTTTTGAACTACCATGATATGAAATTAGGGTTCAATTACAGGAAAATAAAACTATAAAAATCACAGACACGTGGATGCTAAATGATACAGATAAAGGCAAATACTGCATGATCTCTTGTATTTGGAGTCTTAAAAAAGTCATAGAAATAGAGGTCAGACTCTTAATTACCAGAGACTCAGGGTCAGAGGAGGAGGAATGGGGGGAGGTGAGTAAAAGTACATAATGTAATAGGAATGTAATGTACAATGTGATGATTATAGCTAAAACTGTTGTATGGTATATAAGAAAGAAAAAACGAAGTGAGATTTTTTTTTCCTTTTTCTTTTCTTCTTCTTGTATCTATAGGAGAAGATAGATGTTAGCTGAACCTGCTGTCACAATCATTTTACAATATATGTATGTCAAATCATTGTGCTGTGTATTTTAAATTTACATAGTGATATATGCTACTTTTTTCAACAAAACTGGAAAAAATATGGCTTGATCTGAATTTTACAAGAGAAACTCATGATGATAATACTTGTTCATTATGATACTTCATTGAAAAAAATTAGAATTGGTTAGGATTGGTTATAAAGTTATAACATACAAGAAAGTCCAATGGTTCCAAGCAGTAAATACCTAAACAAAAATTCACATGAAGTCATTTCAGACATTCTATCAGACACTGGAATAAATAAGTAAATATGAATTTTCTTTGAATATTTTCAAGTCAGTGCTTAATGAAATTACTATGTAGATTAATTACATACATTATTTGAACATACTGACTCCTAAATATCATTTTTTTCTAAACATCTTTTTTAAAAGATTTAATAGAAATATAGGCACGTGTTCATTCAATTATTCAATAACAAACTTGTACACTTGCAATTGTCCAGGTTTTGTGATATATTTTAGATATAAATATTTATAATAAACACAAATATACATGGTAGTTCAATGGGTTTCACACATAAGGGAGAAAGACACAGTAAATAGACAAAAATAATGTAGCTATAATAAGTGCTATGGTAGAAAATTAGACTCAAAATTTAACCTTAAAGCCTCCTTTCCCATCAACACTGTGTAATTTGACTTAATTTATTTATATGTGTTAAACTAATGACAGCCTTAGATCATTCTAATTATCTATTCAAAATTTGACTCTGTAATTGCTGTCTTTAATCTTTATATATACATCATTATAGTGTGCCCATAGATTTCTTCCACTACTCAAGGTTTGCAATTTTAAAATATTTAAGTACTAAGTTTTTCTTTCCTATACTTACCAAATTTAAAGAGAAATAAATAATAAATTAGATAATTCAGAATAATAAGGGAGGATATTTTGGTGCAATCCTAAAAAGCAGGTCCACCACCCACATAAACTCACATGCATTTATATTCATATATTATACATTCATTCTTATATATTACAAACACAGACACACACACACACACACACACACACACACACACACATGCTTTAAGCCTCTTCTTTTAAGGAAATAAATTGCTTTGCATAGATGATTCAACTTGAACAAGCATTAAAAAAGATTCAATGTGAGAATTAATGAGTAAATATTCAATGAAAAGAAACACTATGTGTATGACACAGTAGGTCTGAGTTTCTTGAAGCAGATTCTAGGATCTAGTCAACTTAGTCAAGATATAAAAGATTTTAAAAGTTATAAAAATTACCTATACAAATTATCTGTAGGATATGATCCAAATGTAACTTTTATAAAAGATTAGACTAGCAACAGTGCACAAGGTAGATTAGAATTATGAGCAATACTGGAATCTGGAAAGCATCCCAAAGCATAATATTATAAGTGATATATGACAATTCAGTGGCTGCATTCCTTGAGTTTTGGGTGAATATTTAGTCAATAATTCATATTTGTATATTTAAAAACAACATTTTTCTTACATATTTGAATTATTTAAATACCTAATTTAAGTTTATAAAACAAGAATGACCATTCTGGGCATTATTGATATCCTGGGTTGGGTGCCAGTAGCTAACCTCTCAATTTGTGACAAGCAAAAATGTCTTTATATGCTGCCAAATGTCTTCTTGGGAGCAAAATAATATTCCTTAGTTGAGAATCTTTGGTATATACTAATGTTTAACTATTTATTTTGCTTAATCATTAAACTATATATAAATTATTTTCACAATAATGATGTATAACAAACACTCTCAAATATTCAATGGCTTACAATGACGAATGTCTGTTTTTCTTACTCAGAGAGATAGGTGTCAGATGGGATCTGGCCACCATCAATAGCGCTTGACTGAACCTAGTCAGATTGGCTTCAGGCTATAGCTCAAGTTCAAATATGCTCCATGTCTCATATCAGAGCCTAAGTTAAAGAGACAGACATGAAGTGTGTTCTCCTCATGGTGATGTCAGGAACTCCATAAAACAGTCCAGGCATATATGCACATTCCAAGCCCCTACTTATATTGAGTCTTCTAATCTCTAGTTGACAAAAATCATGGCATATAGCTAAGGCCAAGGTAAAGGGGAAGGGAGTCATTTTTCCTATCATGCATCCGTGGCAAGAATTGAGGTAAAGACATGGAACCAACAATTCAGTCTACCACCTAGTCAAATGACATGAAAAGCTTGGTTTGTGGATTGAATTTTGTTGATGTTGATATCTTACATTAAATTGAGAGCTTCTTGGAGCCAGGTCCAATTCTAGGCACAGAAGTGTTTAAAGAATAAATACATGAACAAAACAATTAGCATCATTATTTTACATTTTTAAAATCATAAATGTTTATAATGTATTGAATAAACATCATTATATAAAACATTACTGTTATTATATTAAAATATATTGACAGTTATTAATAATAAAATAGTAAAATGATAGGCCATTATGTAATTTGTGGAGAATCATGATACACATCAAATGTACTGGTAATACTGCTACTCAACATATTAATTTTACAAATTATCTTGCTGAAAAATCTGCATTCATGATTTTTTGTTTACCTTAATAATTAAAATCTTCTACTATAGATATTATCAAATAAATAGAGAATAAAATAATCTTTATAAGTTTTCTATAAGTACTTTTGATTTTAATGCATTAGCTTGAATGACTACTTTTTACTTACCAAATCTAACTTCTCTTTTCTTACCTCTCCTCTCCTTTTTCTGCTTTTCTTAATAATTATATAAATGCTCAACTTTGTGAAAATCAAAAGCAAGTTTAGTAATGACACCACAGTATACTTTTATGTAATGAGTAAACATAGCATTCAATTACAATGCCATTTCTCTTTTAAAAGAGAATCTCAATTTGAAAAATTATCTAACAAATCGAAGTGGCAAAGACTTCTTATTCTATTTTACTTTATTAGATGAATCAAAAAAGTAACCAAGTCTGAACATTAAGTCAGTATAATCTGTAACTGAAAACCAGCTAATAGTTGTAGGTATTTGATCATTTGCTCTTTACCTGGGGTGATATTCAAGAATATATTTGATTCACAAGCCTAAATATACTGGGTATTTCATGTTTGCTTTATATAAATAAATTAATTTTATATATATAATGACAAGCCTAGACAGTGTATAAAATCAGAGACATCACTCTGCCAACAAAAGTATCTATAGTCAAAGTTATGCTTCTTCCAGTGGTCATGTATGGATGTGAGAGTTGGACCATAAAGAAGGTGAAGCACCAAAGAATTGATGCTTTTGAACTACTGGAGAAGACTCTTGAGAGTCCCTTGGACTGCAAGGAGATCAATCCTCAAGGAAATCAACTCTGAATATTCATTGGAAGAACTGATGCTGAAGCTGAAGTTCCAATGCTTTGGCCACCTGATGCAAAGTGCTGACTCATTGGAAAAGACCCTGATGCTGGGAAAAATTGAGGGCAAGATGGGAAGGGGACAACAGAGGATGAGATGATTGGATGACATCACTGACTCAATGGACATGAATATGAGCAAACTCAAGGAGAGTTTCATAATGAAGGACAGGGAAGCCTGATGTGCTGCAGTTCATGGGGTCACAAAGAGAGACAAACAACTTAGTGACTGAACAACAACAACAAAATCAATGTACATAATAAGAACACAAGTTTATGGCCAGAGAAAAAAAATAACACTATATATTATAGATAGTTTTAAAACAATGTTAAATACTATATCAAAGAGGTTTGCATTTTCCTGAGGGGAAAGAATAAAACCTACCTGCTGTACAGGACTTGAGAAAATTTTCACAATCAAAATATGAATATTAATATATGGTTAAATATATAGATATGACAGATGGAAAAATAAAGGCAGAGAAACAGAGATATATCTTAGGTTACATATATTCATCACCAGGGTTTTCTAATATTAATATGGACTATGGATAAGAAAAATTTATAATTTTTGAGTCCTTATTATATGCCAAGCATATTGTTCTTCTATAGACCAATAGTCTTTACAATAACTCTATGAGGTAGATTTCATAATTGCTGGTTTGTGTGTTCAGTTTTATATAGCAAATAAGACACAAAAAAGCAAAATGTCTTATTTCACAAGCTAATAAAAAAGTAGCTCAAACTTTGTTACGTCTAGGTTAGTGTGCCTCCAAAGCACGTATTACTTTTCCTATACCATTATTTATTTCCTTACATTAATTCCTTTTCTATTTGGAATTGCTTTATATTCAACAGCCTGTTTTCCCTTTCTTCAGAGATCTGGTCCCACTTACCCCCTTCCAAATGCTTCATTGCCTGCCATTGATTTGGTTCTTTGACTTGAGCTCTGAAGAGCACTCTTGAATCTTTATTATTACTAGGTCTCAAATCAAATCCAAACAGAGATAAAGCACACATAAGTTCAGGCATCTTTTTCATGAACACTGGCACAAACATCTTTTAACTGAGAAGCACTATTTAAAAAAAAAAAAAAAAACTACATCATTTTCTGAAAGGCATCCGGCATACAGAGATTTAATTTCTATCAACACAATTTCCAACCACAGCCCATCTCATAGAGCCTCCTTTTTTCACCCTATTACCTTCTCAGGTATTAGTTGTCCTGTCTAACCAATTATTATAAATAGAAAATATTTTTTCTAATTGTCACAAGCTTCAACTAAAGTTACCTGTCATTCCCAATCTAACTACTTAAATACATGTTCATATGCTTAGAAACCTTGCCACTCTCTTGATGATATTAATCTATATCTTTTCTCTTTGTCTCTACAAATGACACTATTTTGTTTTTTATGGCTGAATAATATTCCATTCTATATATGTACCACAGCTTCTTTATCCATTCCTCTCCTGGACATTTACATAGCTTCCATGTCCGGGCTATTGCAAACAGTGCTTCAGTGAACAATGGGTGCATGTGTCTTTTTGAATTATGGTTTTTTCAGGGTATATAGCAGGAGTGGGATTGCTGGATCATATGGTAGTACTATGTTTAGTTTAGTTTTTGTTTTGTTTTGTTTTTTAAGGAACCTCCATATTGTTCACCATAGTGTTGTATCAATTTCCACCAACAGTGTAAGGGGGTTCCCTTTTCTTCACATCCACTCTAGCATTTATTGTTTGTGGATTTCTTGATGATGGCCATTCTGACAGGTGTGAAGTGATACCTCATTGTAGTTCTGGTAACATTTCTCTAAGACTTATGGGTGTTAAGCATTATTTCATGTTTTTGTTGATCATCTGCATATCTTCTTTTGATAAAATGTCTCTTTAGGTTTTCTGTCCAGTTTTTTTGTTTGTTTGAGTTTCTTGTTTTGATATTGAGCCTCATGAATTATTTGTATATTTTGGACATTAATCCTTTGTTACTTGTTCATTTGCAAATATTTTCTTCTATTCTGAGCTTTGTTGTTTCATCTTGTTTATGATTTCCTTTTCTGTGCAGAAACTTTTAAGTTTAATTAAGTCCCATTTTTTAATTTTGTTAAGCATTATTTCATGTTTTTGTTGATCATCTGCATATCTTCTTTTGATAAAATGTCTCTTTAGGTTTTCTGTCCAGTTTTTTTGTTTGTTTGAGTTTCTTGTTTTGATATTGAGCCTCATGAATTATTTGTATATTTTGGACATTAATCCTTTGTTACTTGTTTCATTTGCAAATATTTTCTTCTATTCTGAGCTTTGTTGTTTCATCTTGTTTATGATTTCCTTTTCTGTGCAGAAACTTTTAAGTTTTATTAAGTCCCATTTTTTAATTTTAGTTTTTATGTTCGTTACTCTAGGAGGTAGGTCAAAAAAGATACTGCTGAGATTTGTCAGAGGGTGTTCCATGTTTTTCTCTAAGAGTTTTATAGTGCTCAGCCTTACACTTAGGTCTTTAGTCCATTTTGAGTTTACTTTTTGTGTATAGTGTTAAGGAGTGTTCTAATTACATTATTTTACATATAGATGTCAAATTTTCCCAGCTCCACTTATTGACAACTGTCTTTTCTCCATTGTATATCCTTGACTCCTTTCACCATAACTGCAAAGGTTTATTCCTGGGTTTCTATCCTCTGACATTGCTCTATATTTCTTTTTTGTGCCAGTGCCATACTACCTTGATTACTAGAGCTTTATAATATAGTCTGAAGTCAGGGAGCCTGATTCCTCCAGCTCCATTTTTCTTTCTCAAGGTTGCTTTTGCTATTCAGGGTCTTTTGTATTTCCATACAAATTGGAAAATGTTGTGTTCTATTTTTGTGAGAAAAGCCACTGGTGATTTGATAAGGATTGCATTGAATCTGCAAAATTGAATTCCAAAATTGATTTGGGTAGTATAGCCAATTTCACAATATTAATTATTTCAATCCCAGAACATGGTATGTTTCTCCATCTGTTTGTATCATCTTTGATTTCTTTCATCAGTATGATATAGATTTCTATGGGATTCTTTCCTTAATTTCTCTTGCTGATTTTTGCTATTAGTGTATAGGAATGCAAGAAACTTCTATGTATTTATTTTGTATCCTGTGACTTTACTAAATTCATTGATTAGCTCTTCTAGTTTTCTGGTGGACTTCTTAGGGTTTTCTATAGGGTTTTCTATATGTCCTCTGCAAACATGACAATTTTACTTCTTTTCCAATGTGGGTTCCTTTTATTTCTCTTTTCTGATAGCTGTAGCTAGAACTTCCAAAACTATTTTGAATAATAGTTTTGAGAATGGATCTCCTTGTCTTGTTCTTGATCTCAGAGGAAATGCTTTCTTTTTTGAGAAACATTTATGAGAATGTTTGCTGTGGGTTTATCTTATGTGGACTTTATTACGTTGAGGCAGGTTTCCTCTTTGCCTAGTTTTCAGTTACTTTTTATCATAAATCAGTGTTGAATTTTGTCAAAAGCTTTTCTGCATCTATTAAGATGATCATATGGTATTTGACTCCTCAGTTCATTAATATAGTGTATCACATTGATTGATTTGCATATAGTGATGAATTATTGCGTCCCTAGAATAAATCCACTACATCATGGTGTATGATCACTTTAATGTTGTTGGATTTGATTTGCTTGTATTTTGCTGAAGGTTTTTCTATCTATGTTCATCAGTAATATTGATCTACAATTTTCTCTTTTTTGTGTGTTATATCTTTGCCTAGTTTTGGCATCAGTGTGATGATGACCTTGTTGAATGAACTTGGGAGTGTTCCTCTTTTTGCAGTTTTTTGGAAGACTTTGAAAAGAATAGGTGTTAGCTCTTTTCTGAAGGTTTGATAAAATTAGTCTGTGAAGCCATCTGCTCTTGGAGTGTTATTTGTTTGAAGATTTTTAATCACAGTTTCAATTACATTACTTGTGATTGGTCTGCCAATATTGATTTTTTTTCCCCTTGGTTCCGTCTTGGAAGGTTGTTTTCTAAGAATGTGTCCATTTCTTCCAAGGTTATTTGCATATTGTATCTTACTGGCATATAGTGGCTTGTAGTAGTCTCATGATTCTTTGTATTGCTGCAGTGTCAGTTGTAACTTCTTTTTCATTTCTAATTTTATTGATTTGAGTTCTGTCACTTTTTTCCTGGATGAGTCTAGCTAAAGGTTTATAAATTTTGTTTCCTTGGTCAAAGAACCAGCTTTTAGTTTCATTAATCTTTGCTATTATTGCTTCATTTCTTTTACAGTTATTTCTGCTCTGGTCTTTATGGTTTATTTTCTTTCTTTCTTCTTCTTCTTCTTTTTTTTTTTTTTTTTTTTCTACTAACTTTGGGTTTTTGTTGTTGTTGTTCTACTTTCTCTGTTGTTTCAGTTTAAGGTTAAGTTATTTGAGACTTCTTGTTTCTTGAAGTAGAATTGTATTCATCTTAGTGCTGCTTTTGCTACATCCCACTGGTTTGGGGTCATAGTGTTTTGGTTGTCTTTTTTTTTTTCCCCTAAGTGTCTTTGATTTCCTTTTGGACTTCTTCAGTGATTTCTTGATTATGTAGTACCACGTTATTTAGCCTCCATATGTTTGTGCTTTTTTCACTTTTTTCCCCCTGTAATTAATTTTTATCTCATAGTATTGTGGTCAAAAAATATGCTTAATACAATTATAGCTTTATTAAATTTACCAAGGCTTGATCTGTGACCCAGAACATGATCCATGCCAGAGAATGGTCCATGTGCACTTGAGAAGACAGTGTATTCTGCTGATTTTAGATAGAATGCCCTATAAATGTCAATTAACCCCAAATGGCCTAATATGTCATGTATAGCTTGTGTTTCCTTTTAAATTTCTATTTGGATGATCTCTCCATTGGTGTAAGTGAAGTATTATAGTCCCTCACTACTATTGTGTTACTGTTGACTGTCTATGTGCTATGTTGACTGTCTAAATATTTACAGTTGGTATATCTTATTCTTGGGTTGATTTTGTGATCATTATGTAGTACTCTTCCTTTTCTCTTGTAATAGTCTTTATTTTAAAGTGTATTTTTTTTCTGATATGAGTATTGCTACTCCAACTTTCTTTTGATATCTGTTTTCATGGAATACTTTTTTTCACCCCCTCACTTTCAGTCTGTATGGGTCCCTAGATCTGAACTGGGTCTCTTGTCGAGAGGATATATATATGGGTCCTCTTGTGCATCAATTCAGCTAGTCTGTGTCATTTGGTGGAACCATGTAACCTATTTATATTTAAGGTAATTTCAATATGTATGATCCTATTACAATTTTGTTAATTGTTTTGTGTTTATTTTGTAAGATTTTTTCCTCTCTTGTGTTTCCCACCTGGAGACATTCTTGTAGCATTTGTTGTAAAGCTGTTTTGGTAGTGAGAATTCTCTTAGCTTTTGATTGTCTTTAGGGAATTTGGTTTCTCCATCAAGTCTGAATGAGATTCTTGTTGAGTAGAGTAAGCTTGGTTGTAAGTTTTTCCCTTAAGAAACTTAAGGTGTTTGAGTTTTTAATTGGTAAAAATTTTCAAGTATGGTAAGATTTTAAATGTAACTAATAAAAAAGGAAATTAAGCAAGTAGGATTTAGAATAGTAGTATACTATTTTCTAATCAAAATTTAATAACAGGTACAGAAAAACTAAAACTAAAAACTATTAAAAATAAACAGTAAGCAAATGATACAGAATAGCCAAAATAATATCAAAGGAGAATGAGTTTGGAGGCTGACAAAGCCCAATTTCAGAACTTACTATAAAGCTATAGTCATTAAGCCAATGTGATATTGGTGAAAGAAGAGACAAATATATCAATGGAACAGAGAGCCCAAAATAAAACAGCATAAATCTAGTCCACTAGTCTTTGAGAATGGAACCACAGCAATAAAAATGGAGAGAAAAAAAATTGTCTCTTCAAAAAGTGATGGTTGAAACACTGAAAACTTTCACACGAAAACCAAATGAATTTAGACCTATATCTTATAGATTTTACAAAAGTCAACTCAAAACACATCCTAGATGTAAATGTAAAACTAAGGAACTCTTAAAGATAGAATACAATCTATTTTATCTTTTACACAAGGGGTAACTTTTTAGATATGACAGCAAAGGCAAGGATTCATGAAAGAAAGAACTGATAAATTGTACATCATTAAAATTAAAAACTGCTGTATGAAATATACTGACAGAGGATGAAAATGAGAAAAGTCACAGATTGGGGGAAAATATTTGCAAAAGACACATCTGATATGTACTGTTATCTAAAATATATGAAGAACTCTTAAAACTGCATCACATGTTATCAGGGAAACATTTTTTTTTTAAGTGATACCCTTTGCATATCTATTAGACTAACCCAAATCCAGAACTGACAACATCAAATGTTAGCAACATAAATGCTCAGTCAAACTGGAAGGAATGCAAAATGGAATATCCATTGATTTATCGCATATCCTCTGTGATTGGCAGGTTCCTACAAAACTAACAGAAATTTTACTGTACAACACAGCAATTTCATTCCTAAGTATTTACACAAAGGAGCTGAAAATAGCCACAAAAAAAAACCTTACAAACTGATGTGCAGAGCAGCTTTATCCAATGTAACAAATACCTGGAAGCAATTAATATGCCCTTCAGTCAGTGAATAGATAAGAAAACTGTGGTACATCCAGTCAATGGAATATTATTCAGTGCTAAAAAGAAAGGAACTATTAAGCTATGAAAAGACATGGAAGAAATTTAAATGCATATTAGTAATAAGAGAAGCCAGTCTGAAAAGGCTACAGACTGTGTGATTTCAACTATATAACATTCTGGAAAAAGTAACTGTGGAGACAGTAAAAAGATTAGTGGTTATGGGGGAGCAAGGGATTGGCAGGCAGAATAAAAAGGATTTTTATGTCAGTGAAACTATTCTGTATGATACTATAATAGTAGATGCATACTACTGTACATTTATCCAAACTCATAGAATATGAATTATAGGTAACAATAAAATTTCAACATGGATTCATCAATTATAATAAATGTAAGACTCTGGAGGGCAGGTTGTTAGTGAGGGAGATGATTGGGGAACCTGAACTGAGGGATCAGGGAGTATATGGAAACTCTGTATTTTCCACTTATTTTTCTTGGAACCTAAAACTGTTGTAAAAATCTATTAAAAATTAAAATAAATAAAGAGCTAAAAAAGGAGAAAGCACAGAAAAAGCAGAATAAAGAGAAAGCTAAAGGTTGGATTATATTAAAAAATCTAAATGGTTAAGACATCAAAATAAATATACAAAAACAGATTATCAGTTGACAGATAATATAAGAATAGAATAAAAATGGAAAATGAAATAATTTTTAAAGGAGACATAGTAACATTTAAGAATAATAATAAATGGTAAAGCATTAAAAACCTTAGGGGATAAACACGAAATATTAATCATCAGGATGTGCTGAAAAGAAATAGCATCCGGTGACAGAGTACCTGAAGAACCATGGACAGAGATTTGTAACATTGTATGGGGGAAATATCAATAACCTCAAATATGCAGATGACACTACGCTTATGGCAGAAAGTGAAGAAGAACTAAAGAGCCTCTTGATGAAAGTGAAAGAGGAGAATGGAAAGAGTTGGCTTAAAGCTCAATGTTCAGAAAACGAAGATCATGGCATCTGGTCCCATCACTTCATGGGAAATAGACGGGGAAATAGTGAAAAAAGTGTCAGACTTTATTTTTGGGGGCTCCAAAATCACTGCAGATGATGTTTGCAGCCATGAAATTAAAAGACACTTACTCCTTGGAAGGAAAGTTATGATCAACCTAGATAGTATATTAAAAAGCAAAGACATTACTTTACCAACAAAGGTCCATCTAGTCAAGGCTATGGTTTTTCCAGTGGTCATGTATGAATGTGAGAGTTGGACTGTGAAGAAAGCTCAGTGCTGAAGAATTGATGTTTTTGAAATACGGTGTTGGAGAAGACTCTTGAGTGTCCCTTGGACTTCAAGGAGATCCAAACAGTCCATCCTAAAGGAGACCAGTCCTGGGTGTTCATTGGAAGGACTGATGCTAAAGCTGAAACTCTCTTTTCTCTTAACATAGTATACTGACAGAAATTATTATTTACACAATTTTGTAGATACGACTATATGCAGGTAGATCCCTACCTCATGACATACTAACAAAATTCCATAGAAATGAATAACTTAAATATTAAAGGTAAAAATTGTATACACCTTGGAAAGGCATATAGGATAGAGCCTTTATATCCTCAAGATGTAGTTTTTTTTTTTTTAAGAAAACACAACTATTAACCATAAGAGAAAAGACTGATGAATTTAACTACATTTAAATGAGCAGTTTCAGTTCATTAAAACATACAGCAACAGATGCATTTTTAGAGTAAAATGTAAAACAAAAAATAGGAGAAAATATTTGAAATATATATAAATAAAAAGGAAAGTTATCTAGATTCCACTTTAAAAAGCCTTTTGAAGTATGAGTAAAAGGCATTTCATAGAAAACCCAAATGGGCAATATACATATGAAAATATATCAAACTCATTTAGAAATTAATGAAATGTTAATTAAAATCACAGTGAGATACCATTACACACAGTCTATGGCCCAAATCTGACAACATTATTTGTTGGCAAGGGTATAAAACAAGGGAAACACTTAAATACTATTAGTTGCATAAAATGTTGGAAGGAAAGATTAGAAAGACTAAATGAAATAAAAAATGTATTGAGAACCACAGTGTGAGAACTGTGCATTGGGGATTGTGAAAATTGGTTGGTGGAAGAGGGTTTATTAACAAGGGAAAATTGCATCAATGGATGGCTTCCAAACTGTATACCATCAGCATGCCCTCAGGTACTGGATGAAACCAGTTGACATATTTTGTAAGAATAATTAAAATTCAGGTATTTGGAATGAAAAAAGAAATAGGAAAGTGAAGCTGAGCAAAGATGCTTTTATAATGTTGCACTCTGGAAAATGAAGGAAGCTAAAGTGAAAGAGATAATCATGCCTCCCAATCGCATTACCTCACAACAGGGTTGGAGAGAATTGACCTTTTAGCAGGAGTTGGAGTCATCAGCATTCTGAAATATTCTGATAAGAGGTCATGTTAAGTGGAGGAGCTATTGTCAGAATATGAGGGTTTTGACCCATTTATGTATAACTTGGGGAGAGGTGTCAAGTAGAGCAACAAAGTTGGCTAAAGTGATATCTCACTGGAAAAGACCCTGATGCTGGGAAAGACTGAAGGCAGGAAGAGAAGGGGATGACAGTGGATGAGATGGTTGGATGGCATCACCAACTCAATAGACATGAGTTTGAGCAAGCTCCAGGAGTTGGTGATAGACAGGGAAGCCTGATGTGCAGCAGTCCATGGGGGTCATAAAGAATTGGACATGACTCCAGTACTCTTGCCTGGAAAAATCCCATGGACAGAGGAGCCTGGTAGGTTGCAGTCCCGGGGTCGCACAGAGTCGGACACGACTGAAGTGACTTAGCAGCAGCAGCAGCAGCAGCAGGACTAAACTTAACTGAAAGCTATTTCTATCTTCCATGTCCTATTCTACATCTTTATGCATATATGAGTTATGAAATTTAAATTGGGTAATTTTGGTGATTCTACTAATGATCCAGTCCCATCCATCACTTCATGGTAAATAGATGAGGAAACAATAAAAACAGTAATAGGTTTTATTTTCTTGGGCTACAAAATCACTGCAGATGGTAACTGCTGCCATGGAATTAAAAGACACTTGCTTCTTTTCTGAAGAAAAGCTTTGTACACTCGTGGCTGATTCATGTCGATGTGTAGCAAAACAAATACAGTATTGTAAAGCAAAACAAACTAAAAAATAAAAATTAATTAAAGAAAAAAAAAGATCTTCATGACCCAGATTAAAAAAAAAAAAAAGAAAAGCTTTGACAGACCTAGACAATGTATTAAAAAGCAGAGGCATTACTTTGCCAACAAAGGTCCATTTAGTCAAAGCTATGGTTTTTTCAGTAGTCATTTATGGATGTGAGTTGGACTCTGAAGAAAGCTGAGTACCAAAGAATTGATGCTTTTGAACTGTGGTGTTGGAGAAGACTCTTGAGAGTTCTTTGGACATTAAGGAGATCAAATTGGTCAGTCCTCAAGGAAATCAGTCCTGAATATTCACTGGAAGAACTGATACTGAAGCTGAAGCTCCAATACTTTGGCCACCTGATGCAAAGTACTGACTCATTGGAGAAGACCCTAATGCTGGGAAAGACCAAAGGTAGGAGGAGAAGGGGACAACAGATGATGAGACAGAGGCAAAGTAGAAAAGGTATGGCAATTGATAAATGACAACAGCCTCTACTGAAGTCAGCTCCTTGCTTTAAACTGATGAATCTGCTTACTTCACAAATTAAGTTCACTTTAAGAAGACAGTATCTCAAGGATGATGATGGTTTAGTCACTAAGTCATGTCTGACTCTTGACCCCATGGATTATAGCTGCCGAGCTCCTCTGTCCATGGGATTTTCCAGGCAAGAATACTGGAGTGGATTGCCATTTCCTTCTCCAAGGAATCTTCCTGACCCAGGAATTGAACCTGGGTCTCCTGCATGGCAGGCAAATTCTTTACTGACTGAGCTATGAGGAATGGTTGATCACAATTTCTGGGAAATTTTATCAGAAAATGAATGGTGGGGCAAGTTATACCTCTTGATGCTGCAGTTTGCTGAGAGGCTTTAACTGACTCTCATCATCTTCCTCTCTGCCTCTCATTTCTGAGTGTCCTCTCTTTCAGGTAGTATGTCTTGTCTAAGAGGGCAAGCTAAGTTAACCCAAATCTCTACTTTGAGGCATCAGAACAAGAATTTAAATAATATTTAAATACTTTGTAGGCTACAGTAAAAATGGCACTTGAAGGCAACTCAGAATTGGCCAGAGATGATCATGTCGACTCGGTGTATCTGCTGTAAGACAGACCTGGGTCAGGATTCATTCATTAACCCATTCTCATGCCATTTATACTCTAAGAGAGTGTGCCACAAAGATGTTATGATTCTGTCTTTGATATAAATTCAAAGTCTGCATTTGAAAGCCTTTGAAAAGTCTAAACTTTCTCTTTTCTGTGGAGAATGATTACCTGAATAAAAGCACATAGACCTCTTTGGAAAGCAGTTGGATGATTCCTTACCATGCAAACTACTCCACCCTCAAGGCAACCTCAGTCATTCCATTAACTAATGAATGCCACGGGTGAAAACTTGCTTAATGCTGCAATCTGGGGAAAAGACAATGACCCTTACATAGGGGCTGGCTGACCTAACCCTTCATTCATCCATTCTTGAGAACTCTAATTATATATATTGGACAGTACCCTTGTGGACTCTACATTTTTCACTAAGGGCAGTGCTCCTGATACAGCAAATAAAAACAGGACACTAGTTAAATTTGACTTTCAGATAAATAGTGAAGATGCTTTTAGTATAAATATGTTCCTTGTAATATTTGAGACATCCTTATACTAAATTTTAAGTGTTTTTTTAATCTGAAATTTAAATTTTACTGCAATTTCTGTATTTTATCTGACAGTTCTCTAGGAAAACCATAATTTGTTGGTATTCCTACCTGTTATATAACCCTGGCTGACATTTAGAAATTGATGACCACTAGGATGATTATGCCTTATCTTACTTCTAATTGTTAAGTATTGCCACCTGGCCATTCTTATTTGGGGTGTCAGTGATTACATTTATTAGCCAGAATCTCCGACCACAAAACCCAGCTTCCAGAGCCTCTCATTGTCATTGTTGTCTCCCTTGACTTGAATATCCCTTCCTGCCTTGACAAATAGATGGTCTTTCCAAGAAATTTATGCAGAAGACATAGCTCTTCTGGTCTTACATGATTAATTCACTTTAATATGCCTATATTTCTGAGTAGTTTTACCTCTTTACCATCTTTCAGGTAGATCTGGAATTTCTACTTCATGTAATGTTGACTGTTGAAGGAAAAGGAAGATGGGAGGGAGCTGCTACCTTCGAACATGAGGTAATGGGTCACATCTAGAAGCCCAGAGTGTCAAGGGAATCTGGGTGTTCTAAAGGGCATTTATTCAGGTAATCCCCATATTTTCACTCTCAATCCTACTTCTTCCCTATCAGCCATAGGAGACTTTATGGAGCTGTATTTGCAACACTTTGTGGAATTTTACTGTTCTTAAGTGTAGTTCCTAAGACTACTCCACAGTGTGATCCACCCTCCAGCTAGAGATTAACATTTCTTTAAATGCTGCCATTGAGGCTCTCTGATTTTCATATTTTTGTATTAAATTGGTGAATATTGAATATATTTTTTCTGGAAAGCATTGCTGGTGCTCAGCAATACCTATGTAGTTTAGCTGTCTTTATTATTAATATCTTCCCTGTTCTTTTCCAGTGCCAGTTATTACTGTTATGTGAACTAGTACAACTTCTTCCCCTCCAATCCTTTCCCAATTCACTAAAGGTAAATGTCTTAACCACCAACTACTATAGAATGCTAAGAATAATAATATTCCACATACCTTCAGTGACAGTTTGCTCATTGTCAGGTAGCTAGCTGGTAAGCCATTTTTAGAATCAGTTCCTTAGTGTTCTTCCCAGGACCACTGCTGCTACCGAAGGCACCACAAAAGCAGAGCCAGAGTCAGGGATTCAGGTGTATGAGATTAATTAAGGCAGCTTCTTTCAGGAAAGCATATGAATGAGGCAAGTAAAATAGAAAAAGAGAAGGAGCTGAGAAAGAGAATAGTCCAACACAAATTCTAGCCTTCTTCTGCTTTGTAAGCATGCTTGCAACATAAATCACATTGTAGAGTCATTTTCTTGTGGCAGGGAAAATAGACCATAGTGCCCCAAATCCGTGAGTCACTTGACTGCCCTGTGGTAAGCAGTGTATCATCTGTTCCAAGTGGAAGCTTTTAATGCAGACTCACTTGATGAGTGTACCAGCCAGTAAAATGGGTACAGACAGGACATCAACTGCAGCTACTATGGTTGCTTTATACAATAAATTATAATTAAATTTATACTTTATGTTTTGAATGATTATCCTTATTATCCTTATATCCTTGGTATAGCATTATACCAAATATGCTTACTATATCTACTTTTGCATAATGTTTTTTCTCTGTGTAAATATTTTTTGATCTAAGTACCAACTCTGCTTATCTTGTCCTCAAGATTGCACAAAATATTTTTATTTCACCTACTAGTGGAGGGGAAGCTGATGCACTGGTTCACACAACAGCAATAACTCAGCAATATCTTAGGTTGGTAATATATAGCTGCTTACCTTCCAGCTGCTTCCTTTGTTCAAGACAACAGAGTCTAGCTCTGATTAAGCTTTATCTCATCTAATATTTTTCCTGAGGCCTATTTAAACTTTTGTTTTCCATGTTATGCTTTAGACCAGTTATTTATTCATTTTTATTTTTCTGCTGTCAGTGGCATATTTTCTGTTGACTATGCTCCTGATCCTTGATTACCAGTCCTTATCTACAGGTTATTCATATGAATCTAATCTAATTGTTTCTCCAACTCTAACATAAATAATAAACACCCTCTGCCAACTCTTTTTAACCAAGAAAAGAACATAGGCTGTAGAATAAGTGAAACAAACAATCTTTATACCTTGTTCTTCATGAATCATTATTCTTGTGGGAAATAGCCTATTACATGTCAGGACTATCTTCACTGTAGAAGCACAATATTTATATATTTTGTTAGAACACTCTGGGTTTTTAGGAACCAGAGTAAATGCTAAAATTTACATAATAAATTCAGACTGAGAGACAAGATCCATGAAAGAAATCTTTTACATTGCAAATGATAATAGTAATCAGTAAAGGGAATGTTAAGATAACTGATTTACTTCTGTTTGGGTTTAATTTTGGCTCAATTATGACAGTTGTTTTCATTGATATATGTCTTCATAATGTGTTTTTAAAGTCAGTAATAATATTACTTAGCATCGTTGACTATAATAAAAAAAGAAATCCAGTGTTATTTGGAGAAGGAAATGGCAATCCACTCCATATTCTTGCCTGGAAAATCTCATGAACAAAGGAGCCTGGAGAGCTACAGTCGATGAAGTCGCAATTGTCAAACACAACTTGGTGACTAAACAACAATCACCAGTTATTTAAAGTTACATAAATGGTGTAATATCACACATTGTGTTTAATATTATAATTATATAGTATATTCAACTGAGTAACCATTTTTGTCCAAATAATTTGCCTTTTTATGTTGAAAATGCAAAGCTGCCTTAAAAATGTTGATCTTTTCATCTATTTTCATTGTCAATTCTCTCTTTATCTTTCTAATTGTGAATTTAATGCCATATCTTAGTTATTAAAATGCTCATTAGAAAATAAACTCTGTAGAATAAATGTCTTTTGTGCCCCAACCATCTGGGATATATTGATAAGCATTTATCAAAGCCATACCTGTGCATACTAAGTGTAAGTAAATCCTTAAGATGCTAAATATTTCAAATAATATAAAAAGATGTATTGACCCAAATGAACAGACAAAATGAAGAGTTTATTTTTCACAGTCTGTGTTATGTTGTTAAATGAAAAATTCTAAATTTTAATAAGGTTAAATCAGAACAAATTCTGTTGACACATCAAATGAAAATATCTCCATAATAATGAGAACTTTTAAATTAAAAAAAAAATAGTTCAGATTAGCCATATGATTTTAAGAATTAATATCTCCAGGGCAACTAGGTAGTTTATCCAAGGGAACCTATCATATGTGATTCAAGACTATTGCACAATTCCTTACAAATACACTGAGAATTATTAAATATCTGAGGTCATATTGCAAATGTCCTACTTAGACTAAAAGTAGGTATATTACCCACTGGAGAGGATATGTATGGCACAAGACCGAAAAGGTAGAAGATTCATCCTAAGTATAATTATTTAGATTAAAAAAAAAGAAAAGTTTAGATAAAAGCAACCATTATTAGTTTTATTTTCCTTGGGTAAAAGCCACAGTAAAAGTCATCAAGAACTGGTTACAAGGGGCTTACTGGTCAAGGGAACAGAAACAGCAGGAGATTAAAAATGAAAAGGCTTTCTTGAATAATCATCATTCATTGTTACTAACAAGAAACCATAGAGATTTTAAGCCAATGTTTAGTTATCATCTATTGAGGCTACCAGTTAAATGAAGCCAACCTATGTTCAGTTAGGTGACCAGCAAGAACAGAGATGAATCAGTTTTTGCGGATCCTTATGTTTAAATTGTATTGTTGTTCAATTCCACCCCTTCTTTAAAAAACAGAAAAGAAAAGAAATATAGCATATGGATGTTACTAAGGCCTCTCTCAGAAACTTGAAGGGACTTTTGTTAGTGAGCCTCCTTGATGGTTAAGTCCATTAGTATTACAGTAAAATCACATCTGAGTGATGAATATCTCTTTACCCATACTGTGCCCAGGTCCCACCACATCATGAAACTTCAAATAAGGAGCTAGGACACACATAAAATTTTCTCTTCACTAATAAATAAAAAGGGAGCAATGGAACCAAAGAACAGTGATGGCAGTGAGAAGGTAGCTGTACCCATTCAAGAAAGAATCAACTAGACACGTCTTACTTTGACCTTAAGTCAGAATGGTGCTGAAATAAACACATTTTTTTTTTTTTTTTTTGAGTAAAGTGTCTTCTGGGGCCATAGAAGAAAAAACAGAACAAAATCAGAAAGATAGAGGAAGTGAACCATTCAACTATATCTGTGAATAGTAATGGTATTTGTTGCTTTATTAGCTAAAAAAGAAATGTAAAATGGTGTTTCTCATTTAAATATGTGTGATTATATTGAAATTTTCTAATGTAACTTCATTCTATGCAATCAGTAACCCAAAGGAATCATTCATTGGTTAAATTAATAAGAATTGCAAAGAATATTCATTGGAAGGACTGATGATGAAGCTCCAATACTTTGACCACCTGTTGTGAAGTACTAACGCATTGGGAAAGACCCTGATGCTGGGAAAGATTGAAGGCAGGAGGAGAAGGGCAATGACAGAGGAGTAGATGTTTAGATGGCATCACTAACTCTACGGACATGAGTTTGAGCAAGCTCTGGGAGTTGGTAATGGACAGGGAAGCCTGGCATCCTGCAGTCCATGCGGTTGCAAAGAGTCGGACATGACTGAGCAGCTGAACTGAACTGAGAATGTCAGAGTTGGGTATTATCCTAGAGATTTCCAAAATCAATTCACGTGTTGCCTAGTTAAGGAAACTGGCATCTAGAGCTGTTTAGTGACTGAATAAAGGTTTCACAGCCAGTGAGAAGTCAAATTAGGATTAGAGCTCAGGTCTTCACTTCAAAACAAGTTACCTGTATAGATTACAAAATGTAAATTCTAACTGAAGACACCTTTCCTGTGATTCCTAAGCTCTCTCCCTTCTCAACTTCTAGTAAAATTTAAATATATGAACAGAAATTGACCACAGGAAAAGACAGGATAAATTGAAAGAAAAGCTAAATTAGAGTCAGCTCTGCTAAGTGACAATGAAGAGGACAGACATACAATTACTAAGTGTTAGTTATCTTCCCTAAACAGTCAAAGCAAACATTTTTCCTTGTATGTATCCCAAAGCTCTTGTAAGAGTTGAATTAAATAGCTGTGAAAATACTTTATAAACTATGAACTAATTCTAGAATTGTAGAAAATTTATGAGAAATGATGTACAGGGACTTAGCAGTCATACAATTGAAGCATCTTCACTTTATTTTTTATTTGCCTTAACTCAACAAACTGCCCTCTTTTATTATATAAGAACAAATTCACAGTAAGGAAAAAAAAAAAAAAAACCAAAAACCTGATTTTAAAAATTAACCAAAAGCCTTGACAGACACTTCACCAAAGAAGATACAAAGATGGCAAATAAACATATAAAAATGTGTTCCATATCATACATCATCAGGGAACTGCAAATCAAAACAACAATGAAATACAACTACACATCTATTAGAGTGGCCAAAATCTGGAACACTGTCAATACCAAATGTTGGTAAGGGTATGGAGCAGCAAAAATTAGACTACTTTGCTGATGGGAGAGCAAAATAATACAGCCACTTAGAAAGACAGTTTGGTGGCTTCTTACAAAACTAAATATACTCTTACCATCTGATCTTGCATTTATGCTCTTCAGTATTCTCCCAGAGGAGTGGAAAATATAAAAATCTGCCCACAGGTGTTTGTAGCAACTTTATTCATAATTGACAAAACTTGGAAGGAACGAAAATGTCCTTTAGTAGTTAAATGGATAAATAAATTGTGGTAAATCCAAACAATATAACATTACTTGGCACTAAATTAAAATGAGCTATCTGCAGCTGAACTGAACTGAGAATGTCAGAGTTGGGTATTATCCTAGAGATTTCCAAAATCAATTCACGTGTTGCCTAGTTAAGGAAACTGGCATCTAGAGCTGTTTAGTGACTGAATAAAGGTTTCACAGCCAGTGAGAAGTCAAATTAGGATTAGAGCTCAGGTCTTCACTTCAAAACAAGTTACCTGTATAGATTACAAAATGTAAATTCTAACTGAAGACACCTTTCCTGTGATTCCTAAGCTCTCTCCCTTCTCAACTTCTAGTAAAATTTAAATATATGAACAGAAATTGACCACAGGAAAAGACAGGATAAATTGAAAGAAAAGCTAAATTAGAGTCAGCTCTGCTAAGTGACAATGAAGAGGACAGACATACAATTACTAAGTGTTAGTTATCTTCCCTAAACAGTCAAAGCAAACATTTTTCCTTGTATGTATCCCAAAGCTCTTGTAAGAGTTGAATTAAATAGCTGTGAAAATACTTTATAAACTATGAAGCTAATTCTAGAATTGTAGAAAATTTATGAGAAATGATGTACAGGGACTTAGCAGTCATACAATTGAAGCATCTTCACTTTATTTTTTATTTGCCTTAACTCAACAAACTGCCCTCTTTTATTATATAAGAACAAATTCACAGTAAGGAAAAAAAAAAAAAAAACCCAAAAACCTGATTTTAAAAATTAACCAAAAGCCTTGACAGACACTTCACCAAAGAAGATATAAAGATGGCAAATAAACATATAAAAATGTGTTCCATATCATACATCATCAGGGAACTGCAAATCAAAACAACAATGAAATACAACTACACATCTATTAGAGTGGCCAAAATCTGGAACACTGTCAATACCAAATGTTGGTAAGGGTATGGAGCAGCAAAAATTAGACTACTTTGCTGATGGGAGAGCAAAATAATACAGCCACTTAGAAAGACAGTTTGGTGGCTTCTTACAAAACTAAATATACTCTTACCATCTGATCTTGCATTTATGCTCTTCAGTATTCTCCCAGAGGAGTGGAAAATATAAAAATCTGCCCACAGGTGTTTGTAGCAACTTTATTCATAATTGACAAAACTTGGAAGGAACGAAAATGTCCTTTAGTAGTTAAATGGATAAATAAATTGTGGTAAATCCAAACAATATAACATTACTTGGCACTAAATTAAAATGAGCTATCAGGCCACGAAAAGACATGGAGGAACTTTCAGTGTATATTAGTAAGTGAAAGAAACTAATCAAATAAGGCTATACAATTACAACTATGTGACATTCTGAAAAAGGCAAAACTTTACAAATATATATATATGTGTTGTTATATATATATATATATATATATATATATAAAACCACTAGTATAAAAGTGGTTATATATATATATATATATATAAGTGGTTTTATATATATATAAAAGTGGTTATATATATATATAAAAGTTTTATATATATATATATAAAAGTGGTTTTATATATATATAAAAGTTGCTAAAAGTGGAAGAAAGTAGAACAGATGAATACAGAGAGAACACAGTTTTACGGCAATAAAATATTATACTTATGGACATATATCACATTTGTCCAAATCCATAGACTGTACAATGTTACGAGTAAACCCTAAGCAAAACTATGGACTTTAGGTGATTACAATGTGTCAAGGTGGGTCTTTGGTTTTATATATATATAAAATAATATATTCAAAACATTATTTTTCGATTAACTATTGAATACAATTCAAAATAAAATTTAGATGAGTTTGCAACAGCAGTATATATAGTTCTTACTCTAATTCTCCTCGGTAGCTCTTTCAAATCTTATTTCCTTTTCTCCTTCCAATCTGTCTCAGTGAATGACCTCAACATGTAATACATTTAATAAAGATAATCTATAAAATCAGCATTCCAGTTTGTGTCACGAGTGTGTTCTTTGGTTTTATATATATATAAAATAATATATTCAAAACATTATTTTTCGATTAACTATTGAATACAATTCAAAATAAAATTTAGATGAGTTTGCAACAGCAGTATATATAGTTCTTACTCTAATTCTCCTCGGTAGCTCTTTCAAATCTTATTTCCTTTTCTCCTTCCAATCTGTCTCAGTGAATGACCTCAACATGTAATACATTTAATAAAGATAATCTATAAAATCAGCATTCCAGTTTGTGTCACGAGTGTGAATTTCTTTACATTTTTATCTGCCCTTTCCTCTTTCTGTTGGTTTATAGATGAATAAAGGAATTCTTTCACCTTTCTAAAATCCATCCTTCTACTTGTTCAGAAAATTATACATCTCTCCTGTTCTACAAGGTCATCTTTCTGGAAAAAAAAAAAAAAAGATTCTGTATACTCATTGTCTCCACTTTTCTACTGCCCATTTGTACCTCAACTACTTTAATCTATCTACAATCCCCACAACTTTACTAAGTAACTCCCTGCATTTTGACCAATCCTTGTGGTAATCTATGGACTATCATCAGTCCTTATTGTATCTGACCTCTCCAATAATTGCTTCCTTTTCTTAGAACATTTTCTTCCTTTATGACCACTCCTCCACAGTAATGTTTAATCTACCTTCCCATGATTCCATTTTCACATTTTTTTTCCTCATTCTAGTCATGCTTTCTAGACTTTCACACCCTCCTCTAGTTTTTCCAGTGCCTGAATGTCTCTCAAACCAGGATCTCCCTCCTAGAAATGATTGAATGTTAAAACATGATCCAATCTCAATTATCTTTTGAAATATATTTTGACTCTTTTACTAACATCTCAGACTCAGAATTTCCAAAAATGAAGGCTTCATTCAGTTTCAAGCCTATTCTTCACTCTGTTCCTTGCCTTGAATAATAACATAGATTTCTACCAAATTACCAAAGACAAAATTCATCCCTTCCTCGTTCCTTTTCCATTTTCTCCATATCCATTCAATCACAAACACCTTGAATTTTACATAGAAATACATTTTATTATTATTGTTTCTCTCTCTACTCTACAAGCAAACAATAATTGACACCAAATTATTTATCATCCGAAAAAATGGAAGCTACTTCTTAACTTACTAATTCCCTCTCCTGACTTAACCTTCCTCTAGTCAATTCTACATGTACCAGACTGAATTATACTTTTTCCCTAGAGATGAAAGAATTTATTACTTGTAAACATGTAAGGGGAACACTTGTTTTCCCAAAGCCATATCTCCATGAATTATATTTCAAACATGGAAACCTAATATCATTTTTTTCTCAAAGTCCAAAATTTATCAATAAATTCTCATGCCTTTTTGTGTAATCTTAAACTTCTTAATTGGTCCTCAAGGTTCCTCATCAGCTTGCTTCTGAGACTTTCTCCAACAGAAACAATCTTTCCTTTACATAAGAGCACACATTTTACTTGTCTCTAAAGTTATAATTTGCCCCCAAAAAAACTCCATAAATCCTCTTGATCCATTCCTTATTTCCAGCATACTAATTCCAATTATTCATTCAATTTAGACATCTTTTTTAGAAGATGGCTTTTTTTTTAATTTTTTTAATGTTTTCCAAATTGCCATCTGGACCAAATTTTACAGTAAAGCACCTCACACAGTGCCTTTTATTTGCTCTATGTGATTGTCTAATTCACTATTAGAATATTAGTAAGGTGCATTAATATCTCTTTAGGATTAGTGGTTGGGACATAGATTTGGTTTACTGTGATAATGAATGGTTTGCCTTGGAAACAAACAGATATCATTCTGTCATTTTTGGATTGCGCCCAAGAACTGCAGTTCATACTCTTTCATTGGCTATGAAGGCTACTCAACTTCTTCTAAGAGATTCTTGCCCACAGTAGTAGATATAATGGTCATCTGAATTAAATTTTCCCATTCCAGTCCATTTTAGTTCACTGATTCTTAAAACATTGATGTTCACTTTTGTCTTCTCCTGTTTGACCACTTCCAATTTATCTTGACTCATGCATCTAAAATTCTAGGTTCCTATAAAATATTGCTCTTCACAGCATCAGACTTCACTTCCATCACCAGTCATATCCACAGCTGGGCTTTGTTCTTGCTTTGGCTCAGCCTCTTCATAGTTTCTGGAGCTATTTCTCCACTCTTCCAGTAATATATTGGGCACCTACCGACCTGGGGAATTCATCTTTCAGTTCATATCTTCTTGCCTTTTCATACTGTTCATGGGGTCCTCAAGGCATGAATATGGAAGTGGTTTGCCATTCTTTTCCAGTAGATCACATTTTGTCAGAACTCTTCACCATGACCTGTCTTGGGTGGCCCTACATGGCATGGCTCATAGTTTCACTGAGTTATATAAGGCTGTGATCCATGTGATCAGTTTGTTAGTTTTCTGTAATTGTGGTTTCCATTCTGTTTGCCTTCTGATGGATAAGGATAATAGGCTTGTGGACACTTCCTGATGGTGGGTACTGACCGTGGGGGAAACTGGGTCTTGCTCCCATGGTCAGGGCCATGCTCAGTAAACCTTAAATCCAATTTTCTGTTGTTGTGCTGGGCTGTGTTCCCTCCTTGTAATTTGCCCTGAGACCAAACTATGGTAGGGGCAATGGCAATAATGGCAACCTCCTTCAAAAGGACTTATGAAAGCATGCCATGGCTCCCAGAACTGTTATATTCAGTGCCTCTGACCCACAGCAAGCTAGTGTCGACCCACACCTCCCCTGGAAATGCATCTTACAAGTTAGCAAAGTAATGCTAAAAATTCTCTAAGTTAGATGACAACAGTACGTGAACTGAGAAGTTCCAGACGTGAAAGTGGATTTTGAAAAGGCAGAGGAACCAGAGACCAAATTGCCAACATCTGTTGGATCATATTTTGCATTCCAATTCTGTATGAAGAAAGACATCTTTTTTTGGCTAGTTCTAGAAGGTCTTGTAGGTCCTTTTCATCATACGGAACTGAAATAAAAAAGTAGAAAGTCAAGAGATATCTAGAGTAACAGGAAAGTTTGGCCTTGGAGTACAAAATGAAGCAGGGAAAGGCTAAGAGAGTTTTGCCAAGAGAACCCACTGGTCATAGCAAAAACCTTACTTCAACAACACAAGAGACAACTCTAAACATGGGCATAGCCAAAGGTTAATACCAAAATCAGATTGTATTCTTTGCAGCTGAAGATGGAGAAGCTCTATAGAGTCAACAAAAACAAGACTGGAAGCTGACTGGGGTTCAGATCATGAACTCTTTATTGCAAAATTCAGAATTAAATTGAAGAAAGTAGGGAAAACCACTACATCATTCAGGTATGGCCTAAATCAAATCATTTATGATTATACAGTGAAAGTGACAAATATATTCATGAGATTAGATCTGATAGATGGAGTGCCAGAAGAACAATGGCTAGAACATCATCCACTATACAGGAGACAGTAATCAAAACCATCCCCCAAAATATAAAATGCAAAATGGTTGTCTGAAGAGGCCTCACAAATAGCTGAGTCAAGAGAAGCTAAAGGCAAAGGAGAAAAGGAGTGATAAAATTATCTGAATGCAGAGTTCCAAAGAATAGCAAGGGGAAATAAGAAAGCCTTCCTAGTGATCAATGAAAGAAATAGAGGAAAGCAACAAAATGGGAAAGCCCAGAGATCTTTCCAAGAAAATTAAAGATACCAAGGGAACATTCCATACAAGACGGGCCCAATAAAGAACAGAAATGGTATAGATCTAACAAAAGCAGAAGATACTAAGAAGAGATGGCAAGAATACACAGAAGAACTATACAAAAAAGATCTTAATGACCCAGATAACCAAAATGGTGTGATCACTCACCTAGAGCAGACAACCTGGGGTGTAAAGTCAAATAAGAGGCATCCCTATGAACAAAGCTAGTGGAGGTGATGGAATTCCAGTTGAGCTATTTCAAATCCTAAAGGATGATGCTGTGGAAGTGCTGTGCTCAATATGCCACCAAATTTGGAAAACTCAGCAGTGGCCACAGGACTAGAAAAAGTCAACTTTCATTCCAATCCCAAAAGAAGACAATGCCAAAGAATGTTCAAACTACCACACAATTGCACTCATTTCACACTCTAGGAAAGTAATGCTCAAAATTCTCCAGAAAGCAGGAATAGAAGGAACATACCTCAACATAATAAAAGCTGTATACGACAAACCCACAGCAAACATTATCCTCAATGGTGAAAAATTGAAAGCATTTCCCTTAAAGTCAGGAACAAGACAAGGGTGCCCACTTTCACCATTACTATTCATCACAGTTTTGGAAGTTTTGGCCACAGCATTCAGAGCAGAAAAAGACATAAAAAGAATTTAAATTGGAAAAGAAGAAGTAAAACTCTCACTGTTTGCAGATGACATGATTATCTACATAGAAAACCTTAAAGACTCCACCAGAAAATTACTAGAGCTAATCAATGAATACAGTAAAGTTGCAAATCCTGAAAGATGATGCTTGTGAAAGTGCTGCACTCAATATGCCAGAAAATTTGGAAAACTCAGCAGTGGCCACAGGACTGGAAAAGGTCAGTTTTCACTCCAATTCCAAAGAAAGGCAATGCCAAAGAATGCTCCAACAACCTCACAATTGCACTCATCTCACATGCTAGTAAAGTAAGGCTCAAAATTCTGCAAGCCAGACTTCAGCAGTACATGAATTGTGAACTCCCTGATGTGCAAGCTGATTTTAGAAAACGCAGAGGAACCAGAGATCGAATTGCCAACGTCTGCTGAATTATGGAAAAAGCAAGAGAGTTCCAGAAAAATGCCAAAGAATGCTCCAACAACCTCACAATTGCACTCATCTCACATGCTAGTAAAGTAAGGCTCAAAATTCTGCAAGCCAGACTTCAGCAGTACATGAATTGTGAACTCCCTGATGTGCAAGCTGATTTTAGAAAACGCAGAGGAACCAGAGATCGAATTGCCAACGTCTGCTGAATTATGGAAAAAGCAAGAGAGTTCCAGAAAAACATCTATTTCTGCTTTCTTGACTATGCCAAAGCCTTTGACTGTGTGGATCACAATAAAGTGGAAAATTCTGAAAAAAAATGGGAATATCAGACCACTTAACCTGCCTCTTAAGAAATCTGTATGCAGGTCAGGAAGCAACAGTTAGAACTGGACATGGAACAACAGACTGTTTCCAAACAGGAAAAGGAGTACATCAAGGCTGTATATTGTCACCCTGCTTATTTAACTTATATGCAGAGTACATCATGAGAAATGCTGGACTGGAAGAAACACAAGCTGGAATCAAGATTGCTGGGAGAAATATCAATAACCTCAGATATGCAGATGACACCACCCTTATGGCAGAAAGGGAAGAGGAACTAAAAAGCCTCTTGATGAAAGTAAAAGAGGAGAGTGAAAAAGTTGGCTTAAAGCTCAACATTCAGAAAACAAAGATCATGGCATCTGGCCCCATCAATTCATGGGAAATAGATGGGAAACAATGGAAACAGAGTCAGACTTTATTTTTTTGGGTTCCAGGATCACTGCAGATGGTAACTGCAGCCATGAAATTAAGAGACACTTACTCCTTGGAAGGAAAATTATGACCAACCTAGATAGTATATTCAGAAGCAGAGATATTACTTTGCCCACTAAGGTCCATCTAGTCAAGGCTATGGTTTTTCCTGTGGTTATGAATGGATTTGAGAGTTGGACTGTGAAGAAGGCTGAATGCCAAAAAATTGATGCTTTTGAACCGTGCTGTTGGAGAAGAATCTTGAGAGTCCCTTGGACTGCAAGGAGATCCAACCAGTCCATTCTGAAGGAGATCAACCCTGGGATTTCTTTGGAAGGAATGATGCAAAAGCTGAAGCTCCAGTACTTTGGCCACCTCATGCGAAGAGTTGACTCATTGGAAAAGACTCTGATGCTGGGAGGGATTTGAGGCAGGAGGAGAAGGGGATGACCGAGGATGAGATGGCTAAATGGCATCACAGACTCAATTGATGTGAGTCTGAGTGAACTCCGGGAGATGATGATGGACAGGGAGACCTGGCATGCTGCGATTCATGGGGTCACAAATAGTCGGACATGACTGAGTGACTGAACTGAACTGCAGGATATAAAATTAACACACAGAAATCCTTTGTATTCCTATACACTAATAATGAGAAAATAGAAAGAGAAAGTAAGGAAACAATTGCATTCACATCACAACAAAAAGAATAAAATACTTAGTAATATATCTACCTAAAGAAACTAAAGAGCTATATATAGAAAACTATGAAACACTGGTGAAAGAAATCAAAGAGGACACTAATAGATTGAGAAATATACCATGTTCATGGACTGGAAGAATCCATATAGTGAAAATGAATATACTACCCAAAGCAATCTATACATTCAATGTAATCCCTATCAAGCTACCAATGATATTTTTCACAGAGCTAGAACAAATAATTTTGCAATTTGTATGGAAATACAAAAAACCTTGAATAGCCAAAACAATCTTGAGAAAGAAGAATGGAACTGGAGGAATTAATCTGCCTGACTTCATGCTCTACTACAAAGCCACAGTCATCAAGACAGTATGGTACTGGCACAAAGACAGAAATATAGATCAATGGAACAAAATAGAATGACCAGAGATAAATCCATGCATCTATGGACACCTTATCTTTGACAAAGGAGGCAAGAATATACAGTGGAGAAAGGACAATCTCTTTAACAAGTGGTGCTGGGAAAACTGGTCAACCACTTGTAAAAAAGTGAAACTAGAACACTTTCTAACACCATACACAAAAATAAATTCAAAATGGATTAAAGATCTAATCATAAGACCAGAAACTATAAAACTTCTAGAGGAGAACATAGGCAAAACACTCTCTGACATAAGTCACAGCAGGATCCTCTATGACCCACCTCCAAGAATATTGGAAATAAAAGCAAAAATAAACAAATGGGACCTAATTAAACTTAAAAGCTTCTGCACAACAAAGGAAACCATAAGAAAGGTTAAAAGACAGCCTTCAGAATGGGAGAAAATAATAGTAAATGAAGCAACTGACAAACAACGAATCTCAAAAATATACAAGCAACTCCTACAGCTCAATTCCAGAAAAACAAAAGACCCAATCAAAAAATGGGCCAAAAAATTAAACAGACATTTCTCCAAAGAAGACATACAGATGGCTAACAAACACATGAAAAGATGCTCAACATCACTCATTATAAAATAAACCCATATATAGCAAAAATAAACAAATGGGACCTAATTAAACTTAAAAGCTTCTGCACAACAAAGGAAACTATAAGCAAGTTGAAAAGACAGCCTTCAGAATGGGAGAAAACAATAGCAAATGAAGCAACTGACAAACAACTAATCTCAAAAATTATACAAGCAACTCCTGCAGCTCAATTCCAGAAAAATAAACGACCCAATCAAAAAATGGGCCAAAGAACTAAATAGACATTTCTCCAAAGAAGACATACAGATGGCTAACAAGCACAGGAAAAGATGCTCAACATCACTCATTATCAGAGAAATGCAAATCAAAACCACAGTGAGGTACCATTTCACACCAGTCAGAATGGCTGTGATCCAAAATTCTACAAACAATAAACACTGGAGAGGGTGTGGAGAAAAGGAAACCCTCTCACACTGTTGGTGGGAATGCAAACTAGTACAGCCACTATGGAGAACAGTGTGGAGATTCCTTAAAAAACTGGAAATAGAACTGCCTTATGACCCAGCAATCTCACCGCTGGGCATACACACTGAGGAAACCAGAACTGAAAGCAACATGTGTACCCCAGTGTTCATCACAGCACTGTTTATAATAGCCAGGACATGGAAGCAAACTAGATGTCCATCAGCAGATGAATGGATAAGAAAGCTGTGGTACATATACACAATGGAGTATTACTCAGCCATTAAAAAGAATACATTTGAATCAGTTCTAATGAGGTGGATGAAACTGGAGCCTATTATACAGAGTGAAGTAAGCCAGAAAGAAAAACACCAATACAGTATACTAACACATATATATGGAATTTAGAAAGATGGTAACAATAACCCTGTATGCAAGACAGCAAAAGAGACACAGATATATCTAACAGTCTTTTGGACTCTGTGGGAGAGGGAGAGGGTGGGATGATTTGGGAGAATGGCATTGAAACATGTATAATATCATATATGAAATGAATCACCAGTCCAGGTTTGATGCATGATACTGGATGCTTGGGGCTAGTACACTGGGACGACCCAGAGGGATGGTACAGGGAGGGAGGAGGGAGGGGGGTTCAGGATGGGGAAACACATATATACCTGTGGCGGATTCATGTTGATGTATGGCAAAACCAATACAATATTGTAAAGTAATTAACTTCCAATTAATATAAATAAATTTATATTAAAAAAAAATAAACCCATATGCAACTAAAAATAATCCTAATTTTAATAGGGAGTATAATTTTCATTGACCAATACTTCACCAACCTCAGAATATTTATTAAAAAAGATAATTTGACTAGTTCTAGATACCACTCATAGACATTTTAAATATTTATTGTTTAAACATTTTAAACATTTATGTTTCAAATGTGAAACATAATTTGGAGTTTTCTTTCAGTTTTGTTACATACACAAAAAAGGTAGTGCATGCTTATTAGAAATGTATATAGTATATACCTCCATCTAGAGTTAGGTATTTATAAATTCCATTTTTAAGAGCTTCAAGCAGTTGTGAACCTATTACTCTGATAACTTAAACCCAGTTCACTCTGGGAAGGACAGCCAAAAGATCATGCAAAGTGAAACTGCCTCCCTCCCTCAGATGCATTCCTGCAGATCAGAGAGTGCTTCTAGGAAGTGAAGAGGAAAGAAAACAGTCCCATGTTGATTTAACTTTTTCCATATAATGCCACATTTTGGACAGCATTGCATTCAAAGCTTCAAATTAGGTACCACATGGCCAAAATTTCCACCTCCCATGTTTTTTCCATTCCCTAATCAAAGTTTCTAGTCCCTTCCTCACATTTGCATGCATGCTCAGTCACTCAGTTGTCTGACTCTTTGCGACCTCATTTACTGTAGCCCACCAGGCTCCTCTGTCCATGGGCTTTCCCAGGCAAGAATTCTAGAGTAGGTTGCTATTCCCTTCCCCAAGGGATCTTCCCCACCCAGGGATTGAACCTGCCTCTCAGTCATTGGCAGGCGGATTCTTTCCCACTGAGTCACCTGGGAAGCCCCTTCCTAAGAACTACTTCCATTTTAATTAAGTAGTTATATCTTTGGAAGATTTACTTGCATGTTAGCCACTATTTCCTCTTTAATTACAGACAGCAGAACTGCAAAGTGACTAGCACTCCCCCTGCCTTTTGACAGATCAGGTGACCCTAAGCAAAGATCATCCTTTTTTTTTTTTTTTTTTTTTGGCAGTTCAATAACTTTACTGGACCATCAGCAGTTAGTTCTCATCCACATTGACTGTCCATAGATTTTTGAAGGTGGTGACGGGCATTTAAGTAACCAAAGTACAGAGCTTGTTTGGCGAGTCTTCGTCTTTCAGTTTTGAAGCTCCCTAGTTCAGACAGTAAAGAATCCGCCTGCAAAGTGGCAGACCTAGTTCGATCCCTGGGTTGGGAAGATCCCCTGGAGGAGGGCATGGCAACCCACTCCAGTATTGTTGCCTGGAGAATCCCCCTGGACAAAGGAGCCTGGCAGGCTATAGTCCATGGGGTCACAAAGAGTCAGACACAGCTGAGTGACTAAGCACAGCACAGCATCAACTCCAAAGACTTCCTAAGGAAATCATTCCATAACCCAACAAATCTCTCTTAAGGAACTGTTTTCACAAACTAACCTAAGTTATTCATGTGGAAAATTAAGATCACTTGTATTTTCAGTGAAAACATCATTATAAGAGGTTTTGGGTTAGGATATTAAATGATATCACATTTTCAACGTTTCAGATAATTAGTAGACATGTAGTAACTGTAACTAGACACAGTTACAGTGTCTAAAGTTTTGGATAATGGCATATAAACCAAGGCTGGTCTTAAAGAAGGGTTACTCTCTTATTATCTAGGGAGATTTTTAGTATTTTATAACCCACAATAAAAATGATCAGGTTATAGAGCAGATTCCCCATTTGCCCTATAAAATTTCATTGCCACTTCCTCCCATTGCACAGGTAAGAAGGAAAACTTGGTAAAAAAGCAAGAACTTTTATGAAAAGTTTCAATTAACAGCTTCTCACACAATCAAGGCTTGAAAGCACACCAAGTTTAAAACAGATAAATGACAAGGCCACTTATTCAAAATCTCATCAAAAACAAAGTCTAATTTTTAAAACTTGATGTTTACAGTTTTCAAATAAACAACTTTCTAATTCTGAATGCTGTATCTGAGCATAACAGAAAATAACATCTCATCCCAGTAGTGAATGGAAGGGATTTCTAAGTAGGATTTGCATATAATAAAAACAGTCTACTGCCACTATTAATTTCGAAAAGCCAATTATAGGTATTTCTTAATGTGTAATTGTTCATTTTTTTAACAAATACAGTACATCCCTACATAGGAACAAGTTCCATTCTAAGAGTGCATTTGTAAGCCCAGTTTGTGCATAAGTCCAACAAAGTTACCTAAGTAACCAACTAACACAATCGGCTATATACTACTGCTTTTATGTTTGCTTCTGGACACCTGGGCTTGAAATAAAGAAACTGTACTCTATACAGTACTGTAAAGTACACAAAAGCACAATCACTTGTAGAGAATGCACACACATGACAATGTACCCCATATACATGAGCTAACTTAAATGACTGGACATGAGAAGACACATTCTCATCTTTGAAAGTTCACCACTTGAAGGCTAATATGTAAGGGGCTTACTGTGATGAAATCACCTGAATTAAGTAGTGCTTCATCAGCATGAGTAGTTTCCTACATTGCATTAGTTAAAATTTCCAAGATTGCACTCAAATCTATAGTAATATCATAGCCATCTAATTTCATGTCAGCTGAGCAGAGAACTTTTTCTAATATGTACTAAAGGAAAACATAACCTATCTAAAAGCCAACGCTTCTCCTATTATTAATTTTTCTTCTCTCAACTGTTTCTTCTTTACCTCCAGCTCAAAATCAGATAACTTATTGACTCTTCTCCAAATATCAAAGTACTAAAAATATATCAAATACTTCCTATTTCAGCAATCATTTACTTTTCAGAGCTATTTAGGAGGCTAAGTTATCATAAATTTTAGAACCCTACTTCTATACTAAAAGAATGAGAATACAAGCCACAGATTGGAAGAAAATGTTTGCAAAAGACAAAGTTGATAAAAGAGTTATACAAAATATACAAAGAATTTAACAAACAATGGTAAGAAAACAACCTGATTTTAAAGTCAGTGAAAGTCTTTAATAAATACTTAACCAGAGAAGATATACAGACAGGAAATAAGTAGATAAAAAGGTCTCCACATGTCATCAGGGAAATGAAAATTAAATAATGAGATACAATTATTACAAATCTAATGTGCTGTGCTTAGTCATTCAGAGTCATGTCTGACTCTTTGTGACCACATGGACTACAGCTTTCCAGGCTCCTTTGTCCATGGGGATTCTTCAGGCAAGAATACTGGAGTGGGTTGTCATGCCTCTTCCAAGGGATCTTCCCAACCCAGGGACTGAATCCATATGTCTCACACTGCAGGTGGGTTCTTTACTGTCTGAGACACCAGGGAAGCACTGGCAAATCTATTAGAAAGGTCAAAATTCACATCATATGCTAAGCAAGGATATAGAGCGACAGGGACTCTCATTCATTGCTGATGGGAAGTCAAAATGGTATAGCCACTTGGAAAGACAGGGATGGTTTCTTACAAAACTAAACATACTCTTAAATTGGATCTGGCTATTGTACATTGGTACTTACCCAGATGAATTGAAAACATGTCCACACAAAAACCTAAGTGTGGATATTTAAAGCAGTTTTACTCACAATTGTCAAAACGTAGAAGTAACCAAAACGTTTTTCAGTATGTGAATAGAAAACTAAACTGTGGTACATCCTGACAACGAACGATTCTGCAACACTGAAAAAGAAATGAGCTGTCAAGCCACAGGAGGACATGGAAGAAACAAATTCATATCACGAAGTGAAGAAAGCTAATCAAAAAGTCTACATATTATTCGAACTATGTGACATTCTGGAAAAAGTAAAACTATGGAGACAGTAAAAAGATCAGTGGTTGCCAGGGGTTGTGAGGAGGGAGGCACCAGCAGGTGTAGCACAAAGGATTTTAGGACAAAGAGGGCACTCTATATACTATAACGGGGTACATTTGTCATTACACATTTGTTCAAACTACTGGAGAAGGCAATGGCACCCCACTCCAGTACTCTTGCCTGGAGAATCTCATGGATGGAGGAGCCTGGTGCGCTGCAGTCCCTGGGGTTGCTAGGAGTTGGACACAACTCAGCGACTTCACTTTCACTTTTCACTTTTATGTATTTGAGAAGGAAATGGCAACCCACTCCATTGGGTTCTTGCCTGGAGAATCCCAGGGATGGCAGGGCCTGGTGGGCTACATAGTCCAGTCTGTGGGGTCGCATAGAGTCAGACACGACTGAAGCAACTTAGCAGCAGCAACAGCATAGAATGTACAATGCCAAGAGTGATCCCAGTGTAAACTATGGACTCTGGCTGATGATGTTGCATCTGTGTAGGTCCATTAGTTGTAACAAATGCTCCACTCTGGTGGGACATGTGCTTGTGTCGGTAAGGAGTACATGAGAAATCTCTGCACCTTCCTCTCAATTTTGCTGTGAACCTAGAACTACTCTAAAAAATAAAGTCTATTAAAAAAATGTTATGACAATAAAGATATGTTAAAAGTCTGGTAGTTGGTCACAAACAACACAATTCCACTGGTTGTAAATTTGAGTAATCTGACTTGGAAAAGAGTGACATGCCATTTCCCTCTCTATTGTTACTGCATAAAATGGGCTTTCATGGTGGCTCAGTGGTAAAGAATCTGCCTGCAATGTGTGAGATGGCTCATAATGCAAGAGACATGGGTTCAATCCCTGGGTTGGGAAGATCCAATGGAGAGAGAAATGGTTACCCACGTCAATATTCTTGCCTGGGAAATTCCATGGACAAAAGAGTATGGTGGGCTACTGGGGTCACAAGAGTCAGACACAACTTAGTGACTAAAATCACCACCATCACCTTATACCATAATTATTGAAACTGAGGTATTAACACTCCATGACTTATTAAACAACTTAGGGGACCTTAAGAACAATGAATACCATGCAGATGAATACCTTAATTCATATGCTCAATAGATACCATTGAGAAAAACCTCAGTGCCAGGCCTTACACTTAGTCTTAGACGTAGAGCAGGTACAACTCAGACAGAAATCTCTACCCTCATGGAATGATAGGTAACAGATAATAAACAAATTAGGTAAAATATATCCTCTGTTATAAGTTAATAAATGCCATGAAAAAGTAAAACAAGAAACGCAGATAGAATGTCAAGATAGAGGATATAATTTAAAAGAGGATCCTCGAAGGAGGCCACTCTGAGAGCCATACATGTGAGTATCTGGGAGAAGGACTTCCCTGGCAAGAGGAAATATCAAAAGCAGAGACCTCTAGTGGAGAATATACCTGGTGTTACTGAAGAATAGAAAAAAGGCTTTTGAATAGCTGTGACAGAGTGAGTGACAAGGCAGTAGTAGATAGAACCAAGGATGTAGCAGAGCTAGATCAGATGGGGTCTGATGGTCACAGAAGACTTTGACTTTAACTCTAAATAAATTCAGGAAACACAGCATATATTGGATAGAAAAATGACATTGTCTGACATTTTCAAAGATTTCTCAGGTGAAAACAGACTTTAGGAGGACAAGAGCAGGAGAAGGAAAACCATTAAGAGAGTATTGTAATAATCCAGAAAAGACATGAAGGTGCTTGGAGATGCCAGGTGGTAGAGGGGAGGTGCCAGAGAGAGGGCAGGTTCTGGATATTTTGGAAGCCACAGCCAATATGCATTTGATGACAGACTGATCTGAAGATATAAGAGAAAGAAATCAATAATGATTCCTCAAGTTTTTGACTTCAGCAACTGGAAGGATGAAGATGGAATTATATTAACTAAGAAGGGTAAAAGTACAGAGAAAAATGTTTTTTGGGGGAATCAGGATTTAATTTTGGACTTATTTAACATTGAAGTGCTTAGTCATTCAGTCATGTCTGACTCTTTGGGACCCTTTGGACTGTGGCCCTCCAAGCTCTTCTCTCCATGGGATTTTTCAGGCAATACTGGAGTGGGTTGCCATTTCCTGAAGATCAAATGTCAGTTAAGCTGTTAATCAGATTTAGTTTTGGAGGCAGAGTCTAGGTTGAATATATGATTTTTGAATCACCAAACAAACAGGATTTGAAGCCAGAAATTCAGATAAGATCATTGAGGGAATAAAGAGAAGAACACGAACTGACTCCTAGAATGATCCAATATGAAGAGGTTGGAGAGATGAGGAGCAACCAGCAAAAGAGACAGAGAATATTCCACGTTCCAGTTCCAGTCACTGTGATTGGAAGTAAACCAGGAAAATGTGGTATTATGAATACTAAGTGAAGAAAGGCTTAAGTGGTCATTTGTGTCAGATGGGGCTGAGAAATCAAAAAGGATTGATTGAATAATAGCCAGTGCCTTGAAAAGCACAAGTGGAGTGTAAATGTTAGTTTTTCCCTTGATTTTATAACTCAGGATCCATATAGCAAGTAAGGTGTCCACAGCTAAATGAAGAGAAATTCCAGGTAGTAGAAGGAGAGCAAAAGGATATCCAGCTGTCTTCTGGGCCAATATTTACTGAGTTGTTCTCCACGAAATCCGGGTTCTTCAGGATGTTGATAGATCCTACAAAATTTTGCAATCAAGATTGGGAAACAATAAGCCAAATTTAAAGTGCTTTTTGCTTGTCAACTTCTCTTATCTTTAACATACTAAAATATACAGCCCAAATCGCCAAACAAGGAGTACAGTAACAGAGTTTTGCAAAATCATTTGAAAACATACATTTTTATGCAGAACACATTGTGGTTTTATAAAAAATATTTTGGCAACTGTTAATTCTATTCCTTGCACAAAAGTTAAAAGAAAGTAAAACTTCTATTAATATTTAAGTGACTCTATATAAATTAAATTTTGAGTTCTTTCAATACTAAAATATACCATACCTCAAAAAGTACCAGTTTCTTTAAATACAATCCCCTTTCAAAATCCTCATGCTCCTTAAAAAATGTTTTGTAATAAGATTTATGTTTTATTTGTATATCAGCCTTTTTTCTAAAAGTAGCTAAAGACTATAGTTTAGATATGAAATTAATTATCGCAAATTTGAATTCAGATGTTAATACTATTTAAAATTTAAGGATATAACTTAAAGATATATTTTTGTATACATTTTTATTGAAGAATACTGGATATAAAAATATTTCAAATATACAGTAAAGTGATTCAGTTATAGATATATATGTATACAAACTGTGGAAAATTCTTAAAAAGATGGGAATTCTTCAAGAAATGGAAATACCACACCACCTTAAAACTGTCTCCTGAGAAACCCATATGCAGATCAAGAAGCAACAGTTAGAACAGGACATGGAACAATAGACTGGTTCCAAATTGGGAAAGGAATGTGTTAAGGCCATGGATTGTCACCCTGCTTATTAACTTACATGCAGAGTACATCAAGCAAAATGCTGGGCTGTGGGAATCATGAGCCGGAATCAAAATTGCCAGGAAAAATATCAACAACCTCAGATATGTAGATGATACCACTCTACATAATGGTAGGGGTACTAAAGAGAAGGGGAACTAAAGAGCCTCTTAATGAAGGTGAAAGAGGTAAGTGAAAAAGCTGGCTTAAAACTCAACATTCAAAAAACTAAGCCCATGGTATCTGGTCCCATTACTTCATGGCAAATGAAGGAAAAAGGAAAGCAGTGACAGATTTTATTTTCTAGGGCTCCAAATTCACTGAGGACAGTGACTGTAGCCATGAAATTAAAAGACTCTTGCTCCTTGGAAGAAAAGCTATGACAAACCTAGACAGTGTATTAAAATGCAGAGACATCACTTACTGACAAAGATATGTATAGTCAAAGCTATGGTTTTTCCAGTAGTCATGTACAGATGTGAGAGTTGGATGATGAAGGCTAAGTGCCAAAGAAATGATGCATTCAAATTCTGGTGCTGGAGAAGACTCTTGAGAGTTCCTTGGACTGGATCCAAGGAGATCAAATCAGTCAGTCCTAAGGGATATCAACCCTGAATACTCATTGGAAGGACTGATGCTGAAGCTGAAGCTCTAATACTTTGGCCACATGATGGGAAGAGTTGACTCACTGCAAAAGACCTTGATGCTGAGAAAGAGTGAAAGCAAAAGGAGAAGAGGGCAGCAGAGAATGAGATGGTTAGATAGCATCATCTACTCAGTTGCCATTCCCTTCTCCAGGGGATCTTCACAACCCAGGAATCGAACCCCAGTCTTTTGCACTGCGGGCAGATTCTTTACTGTCTGAGCTACCAGGGAAGCCCACACTATACCAAAGGACCTTGCTTATCCATTTTATATATAGTACTGTGAATTTGTTAATCCTGAATTCACAATGTATCCCTCCTTGACCTCTCCCATTTGGTAACCATAAGTCTGCTTTCTGTTTGTAAGTCTATTTCTGTTTTGTAAATAATTTGACTTGTATAATTTTTTAGATTCCACATAAGTGATATCATATGATATTTGTCTTTCCCTGTTTTTGTCTTTTCTGGATATATGCCCAGGAGTGGGATTGCTGGATCATATGGTAACTCTATTTTAAGTTATTTTTAAGGAAACTCTATGCTGTACTCCATAGTGGCTGTACCAATTTAATTCTTACAAACAGTTTAGAAGGCTCCTTTTCCTCCAGATCCTTTCCTAACATTTATTATTTGTAGACTTTTTGATGATGGCCATTTTGACCAATATGTGGTGGAACCTCATTGAAGTTTTGACGTGCATTTCTCTAATAATTAGTGATGTGCCTAATGGCCATCTGCATATCTTCTTTGGAGAAATGTCTATTTAGGCCTTTTGCATTTCTTTTTTTTTTTAATTGATTTTTATTTTTTAGTTTGCTTTACAATACTGTATTCGTTTTGCTATACATTGACATGAATCAGCCACGAGTCTTGGGTTTTTTTTTTTATATCTTGAGCTATATGAACTGTTTTTATATTTTGGAAATTAAGCTCTTGTCTATCATGTCATTTACAAATATTTTCTCCCAGTCTGTAGGTTGTCTTTTCATTTTGTTTATGGTTTTGTTTGCTCCTGAAAAACTTTTAAGTTTAATTAGGTACCATTTGCTTTTGTTTCCATTACTCTGGGAGACAAATCCAAAAATGTTGTGCTATGATTTATATCAGAGTGTCTGCCTATGTTTTCCTCTAGGAGTTTTATTGTATCTGGCTATCCATTTGGGTTTTTAATTCAATTTTTAGAAAATTTTTATTGGAGTATTAGTTTGTTGTTAGTGTATAGAAATGCAACAGATTTTTATATATTGACCTTCTTTCCAGGTCAATATCACTGATGAACAGAGATACAAATATCCTCAACAAAATACTAGCAATCTGAATTCAACAATACACTGAAAGGATCATACACCACGATCAAGTGGGATTTATTCCACCGATGCAAGGATTCTTTAATATATGCAAATTAGTCAATTGACATACCTCATTAACATACAAGAATAAAAACCATAGGATAATGTCAACAGATGCAGAAAAAGCTTTTGATAAACTTCAACATTTATGATTAAAAAAAACATTATGATTAAAAAAAAATTCTCCAGGAAGTAGGCATAGAGGGAACATACCTCAACATAATAAAAGGCCACATATGACAAACCCACAGCCAACATCATTCTCAATGGTGAAAAACTGAAAGCATTTCCTCTAAGATCAGAAGCAAAACAAGGATGCCCACTCTCCAAATTTCTATTCAGCATAGTTTTGGAAGTTCTAGCCATGATAATCAAAGAAGAAAAAGAAATCAAAGGAATCCAAGTTGGAAAGGAAGAAGAAAAGCTGCCACTGCTTGCAGATGGCATGATACGGTACACAGAAAATCCTAAAGATGCCACCAGACAACTACCAGTTTACCAATGCATTTAGCTATATATTTTTAAAATATGACTAATCCACTGTTGTTTGGTTAACCAGACTAGGCAGTCACTTTTAACATACCTGGGCAGCTTTAATGACTAGTCACTTTCATGAAAAGCCAGAACTATACCTACCTGAACCAAAAAAGGCAAAGACCAATGACCAACTGTTTGGAAAAACATGATACAAAAGAAGATGGAATACTGTGTCATTTCACCTATGGGTACTTGCTAATGGATTTTTCTTCCCTTAAAGAATGGGAAATTCAGTCCCTTGGGAACCCACAGGCCATGGGAACAACCCCAACTATAATTCCCCATCATCAGCCTGCACTGAATCCTAACCGGCACAACAGTGGTAAAAAGAAAAGCAGCAAAATTTACTAAACAACAGTAGTCAGAAGAATCATCCCACAGAGGAGATTAAAATCTTGACAAACATTCCACCAAGAATTAAAAAATAAAAGACAGTAAGGAAGTTCACAAAGTAGGAATATTAAAAATGTAGGAAACAGATGGCAAGTAAACAAGCGGAAGTGGAAACAGTATGTATAACATATTCCCTTTGTGAGAAAAATAAGCATTATTCATTATATAAGCATTTATATAAGCATTTATTGATTTATATAAAAAGAAACTCTTGGAAGAAACCTTTAATTACTAAGAAGAAAGGTTACCTGAGAGAACTGTGCAGAAGGGGCCAAGTGTAAGAGATTTTTTACTCCACAATTAAATTTTTTGGTTATTGAATATATGAATATATTACCTATATGAAAAAGTTAACCAATAAAATTAGTAGTATCTTATGAAAACACTAATTGAGATTCCCAAGGAGACAGTTTGCTTCAAAAATATGGATTGTCATTATTTAGTCTCAGGTCATTCTTGGAACTAGTCATTACCAAATCTAAAAGGATCTACAGCTGAGTCTCATCTCTATATGCATACCCGTGATCAGAATAATCACCCATTGAAACTTCAAATTCTGAAATACCTACTACAAAAGTAATATTTATCCACTAATTTTGAATGTGTGTTAGATTCTGGAACTGAACAGATGTCTATATGTTAATGTCTATGATAAAAACTCAAAGCAGATAATAAGTTGTAGGGGCATAGCTCAAACCACTGGAGAACAAACTTAAAGGATTGTAGTGTGCTAGTGTATTCTTCTTGAGGTCAGAAGTTATAATGTAGTTCCTACCATGTCAAACAGACATTCAATTCTTGTTTATATAGGTAAGCTAAAAGGACCCAGGAGGCCTTCTAAATCCACTATCAAAACTTAATCAACTGCTATATGTGTACTTTTAATGAATGAAATTACATTTTAAAATGCTGTGCCATTTTAAAATGTAATAATCATTATCTTAGGATCGAGTTCATTAAAATGAATATGCTATCAATTAATCTCAGAATTAAAGCAATAAATAGAAACAAATAAAAGAAATGTAATTCAACAAAACCAAAGTTGTGTGCCTCCCTTTCAGTTTATAAATAAGAAAAAAGCCACTCTTAAAGAAAATGTTCTTTTCGGTGTGGGGATAAAATTGGCAATATCAAAATTCTACCAATTTTTCAAGATCTGAAGTACACTTTAGAAAATCTTATCAGTGTATGTCTTGATGGTTTATAGTGAAAACTGAGTTTGATTTATCTTTCTATATATTTTAAAGGAAACTATCTACTCTACTCTAATTCCCATCATCATGTTACATTGTAATTTGTCCCAACATGGCCAGGCTCCTCTGTCCATGGAATTCTCCAGGTAAGAATACTAGAGTGGGAAGCCATTCCCTTCTTCTCAACCCAGATCTCCTACATTGCAGGCAGATTCTTTACCATTTGAGCCACCAGGGAAGCCCAATATAACCTTAACATGATGTGAAACACATAGTCCTTGAGAACTGTATTTGCAAAGTATTTTAATTAGGTGGTATGCCGAATATCTTCAATTGACTCCTCCAAATTCACTCTGCTTTTCTAGCCTCCTGTGGCCGCAGGGAGGTCAGCCTCTATGGACTATACCAGCTGCTTCCCACACCTACTGACTTTCTGTTGATTTAAACAAACAGGAATTTGAGTGGAATAGGTAGGGGAAAAGAAAAGGGTCAAAGAATTTATTCCTCCAACTTCGCTCTTCCTGAGTCATTGTAGATTGGTTACAAGCCCCTAATGAAGGCTGTGATTTCTATCAGCTGATCTTTCCATAGAATCTTCCATGGCCCTTTCAGACTTTGAGATGCCCCTTTATACCACACTCCATGTAAATTTTTTCTAATAGATATAAAATTATATATACTGATTACATGATAATTTTAATTAAGGCTTAATAAATTTCATTTATTTGACACAGTATATCCAAAACATCATTTCAACATAAAATCAATATAAAAATTATTTATAAAAGTAATTTACACTCTATTTTTCTAGTAAGTCTTAGAAATTTAGTGTGTATATTAAACTCAGAGCACATCTGAATTTGGACTAGCCACAGGTCCAGATTTTTAAAATTTGGGTGCTAGCCAATTTTGGACACTAGCCAATTTTTTAAAATAAAAATTATTCTTATTGTTATTTTTATTTGGGGGGCTTACAGCAAGTGGGATCTTAGTTCCCACACCAGCATCAAAGCCACACACCCTGCATTGGAAACATAGAGTCTTAACCACTGGACCACCAGGGAAGTCTGAACTAGCCACATTTTAAATGCTCAATACTATTGGGTTGGCCAAGAAGTTCATTAGGGTTTTCCATAAGATGTTACAGAAAAACCTGAATGACATTTTTGGCAACCCAAAACACTGCCCCTTCCTTACAGTTTCCTTCCCTCTTCCTGTACCTTTTTAATTAGTCTTTTTATGAAACTCTCTTCAGATTTTACCCATGTGGGTGTGTCATTTGTTTTCTGACAGGATGAAATTGATATGCATGGAGAAATGCTCACTATAATGTTCAAGAAAAGGTTATGGGAAATAATACCAAAAAAGTGTATCCTCAACTACATGAAAAATGCAAATAAATGAAATTGCAAGGAAATATCACAAAAATTTACCTAAAATGATGGGACATTTTGGGGGGGGGTACTTTTCTATAATTGCACTAAATTCACTAAAAATATTTTGAAATGTCAAAAAAAATCCTATATAGGGCTTCCCTGGTGGTCTGGAGGTTAAGAATCTGTCTGCCAATGAAGGGGACATGGGTCTGATCCTTGGTCTAGGAGGGTCCCCCAAGCTGCAGGACAATGAAGCCCATGAACCTCAACTACTGAGCCCACGCTCTAGAGCCCAGGAGCCACAACTACTGAGCCCATGCGTCACAACTACTGAAGCCTGGGCGTCCTGGAGCCAATGCTCCACAAGAGAAGCCACCGCAATGAGAAGCCTGCACACTGCAACTACAGAAAGCCTGCACACAGCAACAAAGCCCAGCCCAGCCAAAACTAAGTATTTTTAAAAAATCATATATAATAACAAAATTGATAAGCAGAATACAATCAATAGGGATTTCCTATCTGTTGATGACAGAGGACAAGATGATTCGATGGCATCACCAGCTCGATGGACATGAATTTGAGCAAGCTCTGGGAGTTGGTGGTGGACAGGGAAGCCTGGTATGCTGCAGTCCATGGGGCTGCAAAGAGTCAACACGACTGAGCAACTGAACAATGTATTTTCTCATAGTAAAACTTACCCTGAAAAGGACTATATGAAAATTAAAATCGAACATAGATTTATGTGATAAACAGAATGTCAAACAAACTGAAAATAACATCACTTACAGCAAATAAGATCACTTATAACAAATCAACACATCTCAGAAAGGGAAGTTGAAAACACCGCAGAGCTCAGATTATGTAGATAGTACACTGAGTTTACCACTGACAGTTCTCTTCTTTTACAATATAGGTAAGTAGAACAAAGTTGGCACATATGGTCCCATTCAAAGTTAGTACTAAAATTAGTAACCAAATATATGCTACATTTACATGTGGAGCATATATAAATTCTAACTTCTAAATCTACATGGTAATGAGTTCAGAAATATTCCTTAGTCTGTGGCAGACAAAACAGAGAACAAGTAAAAAGGGGCAATTAAATCTTAGGACTGATATCTGCCTCTTTTTCTTACTCAATATCTTTGTCATCCAAAGGAAAAAAGTCCATTTGGAGCTGGGAAGGAGGGAACAAATGATGCAAAGATATATCACTTTCTTCTGTGACTATTTGGCCTTGCCATCCTTCCTGCTTTTACAACTGTTATTGCTGTTCAGTGACTAAGTCATGTCTGACTCTTTGTGATCCCATGGACTGTAGCCCACCAGGCTCCTCTGCCCATGGGATTCCCCAGGTAATACCAGAGTAGGTTGCCATTTCCTTCTGTAGGGGCTCTTCCCAGCCCAGGGATCAAACCAACATCTCCTGCATTGGTGGGCAGGTTTTTTATCACTGAGACAGCAGGGAACCCTGCTCTTAAAAGAGCTATCCCAAAATATCTAAAATACTTAATATTCTTTTGATTCCCTATATCAGCCTCTCCAAAGTCTAGCTTCATTGTAATAACACAAATGAGATGCTTAAATATTTAATAGATTAAATAAAATATCATCCATTGAATGGAATATCAGGCAACCATTAAAAGTAATGTTACAAAACAGGCATCCCTAACTCCAGGAACTAATGTCTGATGATCTGAGGTGGAGCTGATGTGATAATAAAAGAAATAAAGTGCACAATTAAGATACTGTGCTTGAATCTCTTGAAATCATTCCCCACCCCTGGTCTGTGGGAAAATTGTCTTGCATAAAACTGGTCCCTGGTGCCAAAAAGGTTGCGGGCTGCTATTATAAAGGATTATTTCATGCATTACAATGTGAATGTACTTAATGCCACTGAAACTTAAACACAGTTAAAATGATAAATTATATCTTATGTATATGTTACAATAAAAATGACATCATAACATGAGGAAATGTTAAAAATGTTTTATGTTTTTTTTAAGTGAAATTACAGTATGTTGGACTATAAAGAAAGCTGAGCACCGAAGAATTGATGCTTTTGAACGGTGGTGTTGGAGAAGACTCTTGAGAGCCCTTGCACCGCAAAGAGATCCAACCAGTCCATTCTGAAGGATATCAGTCCTGAATATTCATTGGAAAGACTGATGCTGAAGCTGAAACTCTAATACATTGGCTACCTGATACGAAGAACTGACTCACTAGAAAAGACCCTGATGTTGAGAAAGATTGAAGGCCAGAGGAGGAGGAGATGACAGAAAGAGATGGTTGGATGATATCACTGACTTGATGGACATGAGTTTGAGTAAGCTCTGGGAGTTGGTGATGGACAGGGAAGCCTAGTGTGCTGCAGTCCATGGGGTTGCAAAGAGCTGGACATGAATGAGCAACTGAACTGATAGTATGAGGAACCAATAGCAACCAATCAATACACAACAGAAATCAATAAGCCCGGTGGTCCATTATATAAAATTTAGAAAAGCTCACAGGAAAAAAAAAATCTCCTGTACTAATCAGCTATAACCATTATAAACCACTATATATCCCTAAAATAGGATGGATGGAGAGAGACTATTAATGTCACCCTGCATCTAAATTTTACTAGCGTGTGAGATGAGTGCAATTGTGTGGTAGTTTGAGCATTCTTTGGCATTGCCTTTCTTTGGGATTGGAATGAAAACTAACCTTTTCCAGTCCTGTGGCCACTGCTGACTTTTCCAAATTTGCTGGCATATTGAGTGCACCACTTTCACAGTATCATCTTTCAGGATTTGAAATAGCTCAACTGTAATTCCATCACCTCCACTAGCTTTGTTCATAGTGATGCTTTCTAAGGCCCACTTGACTTCATATTCCAGGATGTCTGGCTCTAGATGAGTGATCACACCATTGTGATTATCTGGGTCATGAAGATCTTTTTTGTACAGTTCTTCTGTGTATTCTTGCCACCTCTTCTTAATATCTTCTGCTTCTCTTAAATTCATACCATTTCTGTCCTTTATCGAGCCCATCTTTGCATGAAATGTTCCCTTGGTATCTCTAATTTTCTTGAAGAGATCTCTAGTCTTTCCCCTTCTGTTGTTTTCCTCTATTTCTTTGCATTGATCACTGAGGAAGGCTTTCTTATCTCTTCTTGCTATTTTGTGGAACTCTGCATTCAGATGCTTATATCTTTCCTTTTCTCCTTTGCTTTTCACTTCTCTTTTCACAGCTATTTGTAAGTCCTCCCCAGACAGCCATTTTGCTTTTTTTGCATTTCTTTGCCATGGGGATGGTCTTGATCCCTGTCTCCTGTACAATGTCACGAACCTCATTCCATAGTTCATCAGGCACTCTATCTATCAGATCTAGTCCCTTAAATCTATTTCTCACTTCCACTGTATAATCATGAGGGATTTGATTTAGGTCATACCTGAATGGTCTAGTGGTTTTCCCTACTTTCTTCAACTTAAGTCTGAATTTTGCAATAAGGAGCTCATGATCTGAGCCACAGTCAGCTCCTGGTCTTGTTTTTGTTGACTGTATAGCTTCTCCATCTTTGGCTGCAAAGAATATAATCAATCTGATTTCGGTGTTGACCATCTGGTGATGTCCATGTGTAGAGTCTTCTCTTGTGTTGTTGGAAGAGGGTGTTTCCTATGACCAGTGCGTTTTCTTGGCAAAACTCTATTAGCCTTTGCCCTGCTTCATTCTGTATTCCAAGGCCAAATTTGCCTGTTACTCCAGGTGTTTCTTGACTTCCTACTTTAGCATTCCAGTCCCCTATAATGAAAAGGACATCTTTTTTGGGTGTTAGTTCTAAAAGCTCTTGTAGGTCTTCATAGAACTGTTCAAATTCAGCTTCTTCAGCATTACTGGTTGGGGCATAGACTTTGATTACTGTGATATTGAATGGTTTCCTTTGGAAACAAACAGAGAGCATTCTGTCATTTTTGAGATTGCATCCAAGTACTGCATTTCAGACTCTCTTGTTGACCATGATGGCTATTCCATTTCTTCTAAGGGATTCCTGCCCACAGTAGTAGATATAATGGTCATCTGAGTTAAATTCACCCCTTCCAGTCCACTTTAGTTCACTGATTCCTAGAATGTCGACATTCACTCTTGCCATCTCCTGTTTGACCACTTCCAATTTGCCTTGATTCATGGACCTGACATTCCAGGTTCCTATGCAATATTGCTCTTTACAGCATCGGACCTTGCTTCTATCACCAGTCACATCCACAACTGGGTATTGCTTTTGCTTTGGCTCCATCCCTTCATTCTGAACTGCATCTAAATTCCCTTCATTCTGAACTGCATCTAAATTCCCTAATAATCTCTTCAATATAGAGAAATAGTGCCCAGACCATTATCATCTCATCAAAATCCCACACATTTCATCAATAATTCAAATATCTCTTTTTTCCTTACCTTTTCTATTAACCAATAAAAACAGCTAAAATGAAACTGAGCACCTAATAATTTTAACTTTCAGTTTGTATCTATTACCTTAATTAATTTATACAAATACCCTGTGAAGGATGTACTACTATTTTCCTTATTTTACATCTGATAAAACTGAGTCTTTGACAAATTAGCCACTTTTTTTTTTTTCAAGATCACTTAGTAGAAAATGGTGAAACCAAGATTCAAATCCAGGTTCAGGTAATACCAAAGTCTGTGATCTTAACTACTCTGATAACACAGAGTATAGGCACAAACAAAACCTTGCCACATAAAACCAAACCTAGGTTTGATTTAAACTTTTCAGATTCACTGAACAATCCTGTTAATCAGCTCCCTAATGTTCTATCTTGGTGCCTAGAACTGAATAAAGCTGATAGACAACATTATTTAACTCCTCTTACAACAAATAATCTAAAAGTATATTCGGCTTCCTTGGTGGCTCAGTTGGTAAAGAGTTGCCTGTAATGTAGGAGACAGGGATTCAATCCCTGGGTTGGGAAGATCCCCTAGAAAAGGAAATGGCAACCCACTCCAGTATTCTTGCCTAGAGAATTCCATGGACAGAGAAGCCTGGTGGGCTACAGTCCATGGGATCAGAAACAGTTGGACATGACTGAGTGACTAACACTTTCACAGTATATACATTACTTTGTAAATTTCAAATAAGAGTAAAAAGAATAGCTCATACATACCTCAAAATGTACACCCAATTCATTTCAAATAAGAATCATATGTTTTCTTTATCCATGGACAGAGAAGCCTGGTGGGCTACAGTCCATGGGATCAGAAACAGTTGGACATGACTGAGTGACTAACACTTTCACAGTATATACATTACTTTGTAAATTTCAAATAAGAGTAAAAAGAATAGCTCATACATACCTCAAAATGTACACCCAATTCATTTCAAATAAGAATCATGTTTTCTTTTCATTAATGTACTTAAATTGAAGGATTTAAGCAGTCACCACTAAAAATCAAAAGCAGATACAGAACACTAAACTTTTTCTCAGCTGTTGCAAATCTTAAAAAGAAAAATTTGTATCTGCAGTAATTTAATGCTTTCATCAGAAACAGAAATTTTTAGATAGTAGCATGAGGTTTTTTCTTAAATTTAGAATAGAAATGAAAGCATAAGAATATATATAAAAATTTTCAATAAGATAATTTCCCATAATGAACCTACTTCACCTTTTAGTATATTTGCATTCTGAAAGAATAAGCTAAAAAACAATTTCTTAAATCCATCATATTCTCCACTTAAATGTGAAATGTTTACCATGGAAGATATTCTCAAATTATAATTTGAAAGCTCTTTAAAGAAAGCCCTTTAAAACATAGGAAAACTCAAACTAGGCTACAATAAACAAGTACTTAAATATAAATTATGTCCCCTGGGAGCAAGATGCAAGGTGATTTACTCCGTGTCTTACTAGGTCCTTTAAATTAATTATTAATACATTGTTTGATGTAAAATAATGGCCTGACAGCCTTCTATGGCTTCCCTTGTGGCTCAGCTGGTAAAGAATCTGCCTGCATTACTGGAGACCTGGGTTCGATCCCTGGGTTGGGAAGATCCCCTGGAAAAGGGGAAGGCTACCCACTCCAGTATTCTGGCCTGGGGAATTCTATGGACTCTATAGTCCATGGGGTTGCAGAGAGTCAGGCAAGACTTTCAATTTCACAGGCTTGTAATTTAATGTTCCCATTGTAAACATCTCCTCAACCTCATTACTGAACACTCCTTCACCCTACTGCCTCTCCATGCTTTTCATTAAAATCTGAGCTTCTGAGGAAGCCATTTACTATGCTCACCCCCTCGAGAGCCCACTAACCATTCTCTGATCCCCAATAATGAACAGAACAAGAAATGAGGGTTATAGGGAGAAGAGAGACAGATATTCTCCAATACCAGTTTCAGACTGGAGAAAAACATTCTCTTTCTTTTTAGGCTTCAGAAATCTGATCTACCACTCTCCATGCCAGTGAGTTCTATTAAACCCCATAACAGCCCGATCTTTGGGGACAAACTTGTATAGTTAGAAAAAATCTACACAGGTGATTCTGATCAGCCACTTTCCCAGTGAAAGCCACCATTCACTCCCCCATTCACCTGGCCTACATCGTTCCTTTTTACTCCATATCCCGCCATCGTCTTGGTGACTTTAACACTCATGAAGAAGCTTTTGCTGACCACCTCCAGGCCCCTTCAGCAATTCACTGTTGTGACCACATTTGCCATCACCTAGAATTATTCCACTTCTGAAGTTCATCTTTAATTCTAATTTCTCGTTCTGTGACTAAAACCTCCATTAGTCTTAGCTTTATCCTTCCCTGACTGCTTCTGCATAAGCCTTTAGCTATCATTGACATTCCAGTTCGTTTCTCACATTTTCACAATTATCAGTTGCCCCTTTCATTTCACTTCCATCTCAGTTTGTGTGTATGTGCTTAGTTGTTCAGTTGTGTCTGACTCTTTGCAACCCTAGTTACCAGAACCCATTTCTTCACTTTTTTAAAAAAATAAGTACCCTTTTCCCCTCATACTCATGTCTCTATCACATATATCCTCAGACCACCATTCCTGAGCCAATTTAAACATGACACCACTGCTCCTAGCACTCTACGTCCTTTATTCTTACTTGCCACAGGAGCAATGTCAAATGTTCTTGAATCCCACAACCTGCTCCCCAGCCCTGTACCTCAGCCTCCTCTGGACTCTGCTCTATCATTAAACTCCTCTTTCCTAAGAATTTTTCAGTCTCCCTGAGTGCATGTGTGAGGACACTCCAGTATCTCTCCTCTTACCCTTCCTTAATGCAAACACTCCCCAGATCAGTCCCAATCAAAGAATGGGCCATGGACTGTCTGTTACTGGTTCTTGAGCAGATAAACTTTCTCCAGATCATGACATCTTTATCAACCAAAATCTTTTTAGTTCAACTGACACTATCTCTCTACCATAATTGCTCTAACTCCTCCTGTCATTCATGCCTAGAATCCTTCTCAAAGTTATGATGTTTCATCTTTCCAACTTTTTCAAGGGCCATTGACTAAGAATGCCATTTTCTTCCTTAATTCCTACTATTAAGACTTAGGAAAACTCCGGGAGTTGGTGATGGACAGAGAGGCCTGACGTGCTTCGATTCATGGGGTCACAAAGAATCGGACACGACTGAGTGACTGAACTGACTGAAAGCTTCATTTTTTTCAATGCAATAACTCCAGCACCACTCCAAGCTAGATTTGATGTCTCCCGCATGCTTGCATAGATCAAAGATATATCTCTATTCTAGCACTTTCCATATTTATTATAATATGTGTTTAGATTAAATAACTTCTCCCTTATCCCCTACCGTGAATCCACTGAAGTGGCTTTCTTACTCATTTTTCTATCTCAGCTTTTCTGGCTACTGATAAATGTTTTAAAGGAGGGCGGTTCAGGATGGGGAACACATGTACATCCATGGCAGATTCATGTCAATGTATGAGAAAACCAATACAATAAAGTAAAAAAAAAAAAAAGAAAAGAAAAGAAAGAAGGAAAAAATAAAAATAAAATTACAAAAAAGAATGAATGCATTTACTATTTTCTCTAAACCCCATGATCTTTACCCTTTTCATTCCCAGATTGTGTAAATATCTGTGTGAAAAAATGAAAATGAAGTAGAATTTCCCAGGTTTATATACATTCTTTGCTTGAGCATCTATCAGTCATCTATTTACTATTAATTTCTTTGACCATGATTTTGGTAGCATTCCCTTCTGTCACTTTTGAGATTTTGCTCCATCAGTTAGCACTCCCTCATTCCATCATTCCTCTTTCTATTTTCTCCTTGACTTTGGTATGTAAATATATTTAAAGCATTCTAACATCCAAATTAACTATCTACCTACCCATATCCTTTCCCTAGAAATTGCTCTTTCTCATTAATTTCATAAACAAAAATGTTTATGTAGACTACCTTCAAATATATTCAGTGGAATCTGGAATCCATATTTAACAAATCAATTAAATTGCTTAGGAAAATATCATTAACTTCTCTCTCCTATCCTTCACATCAAATTTGTCACCAAATCAAGTCAATTCTATGTCTTAAGAATACTTTCAAAACCATGAAATTCTTCCAAATCCAGCTCAGGCCCCCTTCTTTGATATGACCTCTTTCACTAACCCAATAACTCTATTACAACATCTCGTCTATGTACCTGTCTTTTCTCCATCCCCTAAGACTACTAAGATTTTTTAAATTTTTATTTACTTTTAATTGAAGGATAATTGCTTTACAGTATTGTGTTGGTTTATGCCAAACATCAACATGAATCAGCCACAGGTGTAACTATGACTACTAAGCTTTTGACGATAGATATTTTTGTTTTAGTTACTTTCAATTCCTAGTGCTTTGCAGAATGACTGCCACTCTTTATGCATACAACAAACACAATACAACCTGAATAAACATTCCTGCTACAACTATAGTCTGTATTTTTATATAATTCCCAAATCAAAATCTTAATCAACACATACTTAGTGATACCAGTCACTGTGTCATAGAAAGTATAAGGATGACTACCTAAACTTGAGCTTAAAATATCCAACTGGGGACTAAATGGGACTTTGGTTCTCAGGTAGAATATAATAAGTTATGTTGGACCATGTTTCCCCAACAGCAAAGGAAAAAATATATTAAGACAGAGAATTAAGGAAGTAAAATGAATTAAAATTCCATCTTATCTATAGGACAAAGAAAAAGGGAATCCATTTTTCAAAAAGAAAACATCATTTAGAGTTTCTATAGTTCTTTTTTTATATAGTGACTGCCATGCAACAAAACTTACTAGACATGTGAAAAAGGAGAAAATTATATCAAATAATCAAGTTTAAAGAAACATTTCCACATTTGAACCAGATAATGGAGTTTTAAAAAAAGGACTTTAAAATAATTTAAATTTAAAAGTTAGAGAAACTAGAAGCTAAAGGAACAGAAAGAAGAGATGGAAATCTCAACAGAAAATCAAATGGAAATTATAAACTTCAAAATACAACATAAGAAAACTTGAGGAAATACTGTAGAAATACTCAAATTGAAGCCCAGAGCAGAAAATGGGGAAAAATGTGTCAAGTGTGTAAAAGACATGTGGGGAAAATGTTTTAGATGAAAAAGTCATAAAACTAAAAGTTGCTTCTTTGAAAAGATAAACAAAATTGATAAAAATTTTAGCAAATTTATTAAGAAAAAAGTGAAGAGCTCAAATTAATAAAATTAGAAATGAAAAAGTAGTTACAACTGACACTATGGAAATCCAAAGACCATACGAGACTACCACAAGCAGTTTCTAGGCCAGAATACTGGAGTGGATAGCCTTTCCCCTCTCCAGGGGCTCTTCCCAACCCAGAGACTGAATCCAGGTCTCCTGCATTGCAGGCAGATTCTTTACCAGCTGAGCTATAGGGAAGCCCAAGGATACTGGAGTGGATAGCCTATCCCTTCTCCAGCGGATCTTCCTAACCCAGGAATCGAACTGGGGTCTCCTGCATTGCAGGCAGATTCTTTACCAACTCATCTATCAGGGAAGCCACTACAAGCAACACTATGCCAATAAAATGGAAAACCTAGAAGAAATGGACAAATTCTTAGGAAGTTACAAACTTCCAAGGCTGAACCAAGAAGAAATAGAAAAAGACCAATCACAGTTCTAAAATTGAAACCATGACTTAAAGAATGCCAGCAAACAAAAGTCCACGACCAGGTGGTTTCATAGGCAAATTTTATCAAACATTTAGAGAAGAGTTGACATTTACCCTTCTGAAACTATTCCCAAAAATTGCAGAGGAAGTAACACTCCCAAGCTCATTCTATGAGGCCCACCATCCCCCTGATACCAAAACCAAAGATATGACAAAAAGGAAAATTACAGACCAAAGTCACTGATGAACATAGACACAAAAATCCTCAAAAAAGAAAATCAAACAAACAGAAAATTGAATTTAATAATACTCGATCATACACCATGATCAAGTTGGATTTATCTCAAGGATTCAAGGATTCTTCATATATGCAAATCAATCAGTTTCATACACCACATTAACAAATTGAATAAAAGCCATATGATCATCTCAATACACGCATGAAAAGCTTTCAACAAAAAACAAAACCCATTATGATCAATTCTTTCTAGGAAGTAGGCATAGAGGAAGCATACCTCCACATAATTAAGGCCACATATGACAAACCCACAACTTTTTCTCAATGGTGAAAAACTGAAAGCATTTTCTCTAAGATCAGAACAAGAAAAGGATGTGCAGACTTGTCACTTTTGTTCAACATAGTTTTGGAAGTCCCAGCCATAGCGCTCAAAGAAGAAATGGAAATAAAAGGAAGCCAAATTAAAAAAACAAAAACTGCTATCACTGTTTGTAGATGATATGATACTATACATAGAAAAACCTAAAGATGTTATCAGAAAACTACTAGAATTTACCAATGAATCTGGTAAACTTACAGGATACAAAATACAGAGAAATCTCTTGCATTTCTATAACTAAAAACATAAGATCAGAAAGAAAAATTCAAGAAATGATCCCATTTACCACAGCATCAAAAAGAAGGGAATACCTAGGAATAAACCTAAGGAGGCAAAAGACCTGTACATAGAAAACTATAAGATGCTGATGAAAGAAATCAAAGATATACCATGTTCTTGATTTAGAAGAATATTATTTAAATGACCATACTACACAAGGCAATCTACATATTCAATGCAATCCCTATCAAATTACCAATGGCATTTTTCATAGAACTAGAACATAAAAATCTTAAAATTTGTGTGAAAATACAAAAGACCCTGAAAAGCCAAAGCAACTCTGAGAAAGAAAATTGGAACTAAAGAAATCAGACTCTCTGACTTCAGCCTATACTACAAACCTACAGTAATCTAAACAGTACAATACTGGCACAAAAACAGAATGAGACAGAAACCCAAGAAATAAACACATGCATCTATGGTCAATTAATCTATGACAAAGTATGAAAGAATAGGCAACAGAGGAAAGAGTCTCTTCAATAAATGGTTCTGGATAGACCGATACATGTAAAAAAAATGAAATCAGAACATTCTCTATACTATAAATCTATTTAATACACTATCTAAACCTAAATACTATAAGCCTATTAGAGAAAAGCATAGGAAGAACACTGCTGGACATAAATCACAGCAAGATCTTTTTCAATCCACCTCCTAGAGTAATGAAAATAAGAGCAAAGAGATGGATTCATGTCAATGTATGGCAAAACCAATACAGTATTGTAAAGTAAAAGTAAAAATAAAAATTAAAAAAAAAGATCTAATCAAACTTACAAGCTTGTGCACAGCAAAGGAAATCATAAACAAAAATGAAAAGACAACCCAGAAAACAGGTTGCAAACAAAGCAACTGATAAGGGATTAACTTCCAAAATATACAAATAGCTCATGCAACTCAATAAGGCTTCCCTGGTGGGTCAGCTGGTAAAGAATCCGCCTGCAAAGCAGGAAACCTGGGTTCAACCCCCGTGTTGGGAAGATCCCCAGGAGAAGGGAACAGCTCCCTACTCCAATATTCTGGCCTGGAAAATTCCACAGACTGTATAGTCCATGGGGTCACAAAGAGTCGGACATGACTGAGTGACTTTCACTCCACTTCATATGCAATTCAATATCAAAACAACAAAAAACTCAATCAAAAAGTGGAACATCTAAATAGACATTTCTCCAAAGAAGACATGCAAATGGCCAAAAAGCATATGTAAAGATGCTCAACACCACTAATTATTAGAGAAGTATAAATGAAAACTACAATGACATATCATCTCACACCAATCAGAATGGTCATTGCCAAAAACATCTATAAACAATAAATACTGGAGAGTGTGAAAAAAAGGGAACTCTCCTACACTGTCAGTGGGAATGTTAATCAATACAACCATTATCCAGAATGGTAAGTCTCTCTGTTATGTCCAACCCTTTGCAACTCCATGGACTGTAGCCCACCAGGCTTCTCTGTCCATGGAATTTTCTAGGCATGGAGTGGATAGCCAATCCCTTCTTTAGGAGCTCTTCTGACCCAAAAGAACCATATAAAGGTTCCTTAAAAAACTAAAAATAGAACTACCATAAGATCCATCAATCCCACTCCTGGGAATATATCCAGAGAAAACCATAATTTGAAAGATACATGTACCCCAGTGTTCACTGCAGCACAATTTGCAATAATCAAGACATGGAAGCAACCTAAAGGTTATCTACAGAAGAACTGACAAAGAAGAGGTGGTACATATATACAATGGAACATTATTCAGCCATAAAATGAATGAAATAATGCCATTTGCAGCAACCTGGATGGACCTAGAGATTAGCATACAAAGTGAAGTTAGACAAAGATAAATCTCATATTAAATCACTTATATGTGGAATCTAAAAGAAAGTGATATAAGTGAACTTATTTACAAAATAGAAATAGACCCACAGATTCTGAAAACTAACGTGGTTAACAAAGGGCAAGTGTGGGCAGGGGAGGGATAAATTATGAGTTTGGGATTAATTTGTACACACTGCTATATGTAAACTAGAAAATCAACAAAGACCTACTGTGATAACACAGAAAACTACTCGAAATTTTGTGATAACCTGTAAGGGAAAAGAATCAACTGAATCACAGCTGTACACCTGAGACTAACACAACACTGTAAATCAATTATACTTCAACATAAAATAAAAATTAAATTTAAAAAACACACAAAAAAGGAAAGCCTAACACACAAGTATTGGAACTCCAGAGAGGAAGGAGAAAGAGAATGGATCAGAAACAAAAGTTCAAGAGATATGACCAACAATTTCCCAAATCTTGTTAAGGATATCCACTCACACATTCAAAATCTTAGTGAACTACAAAACTGAATACAAAGAAAAATACACCTTGGTGCATTATAGCCAACCTGCTAAAACTTTTAAAAGGGGCAGAAACATTGATGGTGGTAGTGGTGATGGCGAAACTGCAACCTAAGCTTTGGTAGCCAGAAAACATTAGAACATTATTTTTTAGATGATAAAAGAAAAATCTTGCCACTCTAGAGTTTTATAACAACAAAAAAGTATTTAAAAATCAAAGTAAAATAAGAACATTTATAGATAAAAACTAAGAAAATCAATTGTCATTAATCCTCTATTGTCAGAAATATTACAGAAAATCAGACTGAAATAGATGGATTTATTCAACTAGAGGTAGGAGTGAAGGGCACTGGAAAATGTAAATGAATGGGTTGTTGTTCAGTCGCTAAGTCATGTCCAACTCTCTGTGACCCCATGAACTACCACATATCAGGCTTCCCTGTCCTTCACTATCTCCCAGGGCTTGCTCAAACTCATGTCCATCGAGTCGGTGATGCCATCCAACCATCTCATCCTCTATTGTCCCCTTCTCCCTCTGCCCTCAATCTTTCCCAGAATAATAGTCTTTTCCAATGAGTCAGCTCTTTGCATCAGGTGGCCCCACAGCCAGCCCCTTCCATCAGGAAGCTTGCATAAGCCTCTTATCCTCATACATCAGTGGGCAGACAGAAGAAGCAAGAACTATCAACCCACAGTCTCCAGAATGAAAACCACAATCACAGAAAGCTAACCAAAATGAACACATGGATCACAGTCTTGTATAATTCAATGAAGCTAGGAGCCATGCCATGCAGGTTCACCCAAGATGGATGGATCATGGTGGAGAGTTCTGACAAAACATGGTCCACTGGAGAAGGGAATAGCAAAACCACTTCAGTGTACTGGCTTCCCTGGTGGCCCAGACAGTAAAGCATCTGCTGCAATGCAGGAGACCTGGGTTTGATCCCTGGGTGGGGAAGATCCCCTGGAGAAGGAAATGGCAACCCACTCCAGCACTCTTGCCTGGAAAATTCCATGGACAGAGAAGCCTTGCGCCTACAGTCCATGGGGTCGCAAGGAGTCAGACATGACTGAGCGACTTCACTTCACTTCAGTATTCTTGCCTCGAGAATCCCATGAATAGTATGAATATATGACCAATAATTTTTAATTGATAGTTTAAAAGAAAATTGCTGATAATGTCAAGCACAATCTATAATGTATAATGTACAGGTCAATATGACAATAATAATGCAAAGAACAGACAAGAATTACTTTAAGTACTATAAGACTCATACTGTTCATGAGGTAATAGATATTAATTTGAGATAGACTATAATCAAGAGTATATACATTACATGTAAATGCACCAAACATGCCTTTTAAATAAGAGAGATCTTCAGGGTTAATTTAAAACACTGAAAAACTGTACTATATTCTGCTTACAAGAAACAAAAGTTGAAAAGGTAAAGGATATACTATACAAACATTAAGCAAAAGAAAGCAAATGTGGTTGTATTAATATTAAAAAAGGGTAGACTTAAAGACAAGAAATAAGACTAGAATTATTATAGGTAAAGAAGTATATTTTTAATGATTAAAGAACATATTGACTCAACAGAAAAATAAAAGATATTTGTCTTATGCTCTCTCAAGAAGTACAAAATAAGAATCTGACAGAGATAAAAGGAAATAAAAAAGTCTATGATAATAGTTGTCAAATTAAAAAGACCTCTCAGGATGAAAGACCTGTATGTACACTGAAAAACATGAGACAGATGAAAGAAATGGAAGATACAAATAAATGGAAAGATTTTTCATGCTCATGAATTGGAAGAATTTATATTTTTATAATGCTCATACTACCCAAAGCAATGTACAGAGCAATACAGTTCCTATCAAAAACCCAATAGCATTTTTCACAGAAATAGAAAGTTTCTAAAATTTGTATGAAATCATACAAGATTTCAAAAAGCTAATGTAATTTTGAGAAAGAAAACCAAAGCTGGAGACTTCACAATCCCTTATTTCAAATCTAGAAAAATGGTACAGATGAATGTATTTCCAAGGCAGAAACAGAGATGAAGAGATACAGAATGGACATGTGGACACCCTGGTGGAAGGCAGGATTGGATGAATAGGAGATTAAGATTGATATATACACACTACCACGGGTAAAACAATGTCACGAACCTCATTCCATAGTTCATCAGGCACTCTATCTATCAGATCTAGACCCTTAATTCTATTTCTCACTTCCACTGTATAATCATAAGGGATTTGATTTAGGTCATACCTGAATGGTCTAGTGGTGTTGCCCACTTTCTTCAATTTAAGTCTGAATTTGGCAATCAGGAGTTCATGATCTGAGCCACAGTCAGCTCCCGGTCTTGTCTTTGTTGACTGTATAGAGCTTCTCCATCTTTGGCTGCAAAGAATATAATCAATCTGATTTCGGTGTTGACCATCTGGTGATGTCCATGTGTAGAGTCTTCTCTTGTGTTGTTGGAAAGGGTGTTTGCTATGACCAGTGCGTTTTCTTGGCAAAACTCTATTAGTCTTTGCCCTGCTTCATTCCGCATTCCAAGGCCAAATTTGCCTGTTACTCCAGGTGTTTCTTGACTTCCTACTTTTGCATTCCAGTCTCTTATAATGAAAAGGACATCTTTTTTGGGTGTTAGTTCTAAAAGATCTTGTAGGTCTTCATAAAACCGTTCAACTTCAGTTTCTTCAGCATTACTGGTTGGGGCATTTACTTGGATAACTGTGATATTGAATGGTTTGCCTTGGAGACGAACAGAGATCATTCTGTCATTTTTGAGATTGCAGAGTTCCAAAGAATAGCAAGAAGAGATAAGAAAGCCTTCTTCAGCAATCAATGCAAAGAAATAGAGGACCACAGCCTTGTCTAATTCAATGAAACCAAGCCATGCCTGCAGGGCAACCCAAGATGGGCGGGTCATGGTGGTCTGACAGAATGTGGTCCACTGGAGAAGGGAATGGCAAGCCACTTCAGTATTCTTGCCTTGAGAACCCCATGAACAGTATGAAAAGGCAAAATGATAGGATACCAAAAAGGAACTCCCCAAGTCAGTAGGTGCCCGATATGCTACTGGAGTTCAGTGGAGAAATAACTCCAGAAAGAATGAAGGGATGGAGCCAAAGCAAAAATACCCAGTTGTGGATGTGACTGGTGACAGAAGCAAGATCCAATGCTGTAAAGAGCAGTATTGCATAGGAACCTGGAATGTCAGGTCCATGAATCAAGGCAAATTGGAAGTGGTCAAACAAGAGATGGCAAGGGTGAACGTTGACATTCTAGGACTCAGCGAACTAAAATGGACTGGAATGGGTGAATTTAACTCAGATGATTACCTCAACTCCAGGTAATTGAAGAAATTCTTAATTATTTTTTACTCAAGTTTCTGCACATGCATGTTTGAAATGTCAAATGTAGTCATGTACATCTCTTAGAGCTTTCTAAATTACAATTCAGTTTTTAAAGGTGAATCAAAGCTACAGAAAAGTAACCTGACATTTTCCAACATGGATTTTCTACTCTTTTCAGATAGTAGTCTTGGTAACTGCCAATGATCAACATAAAGAAAACGAGCTACCACAACAGTTTCCCATTTTTTAACCTCATTATTTCCAGGAAAATGATAAAATACACTTAACTTTTCCTCAGTGTATAACATTAGACCATCTAAAACACAGTATAGTTTACAGACCTTTGAGGAGCTAAGTATGGAGACAGCAAGGTCTTCAATTTCTCTTTTGTGTCATCACCAAGTTGTTCTCACATTTCAAAGACTTCCTTTAAAACTATTTAACATTATCTATTTCAACTATGTTTTTTACTTAATGCTCAAAATTTATGTGTGTTTTTCTCAGACTTTTCCATTGTCACAGTTTTTTATAAGTGACAGGGCAATATGGTCCTGAAAAGTCCAACACTATAAGTATTATGAAAAAAAGTTTGTTGTACAATGTTCTAAAATCTACCTACTCCATAAAGACAAAGATGCTGCTGCTGCTGCTGCTGCTAAGTTGCTTCAGTCGTGTCCAACTCTGTGCGACCCCCATAGACAGCAGCTTACCAGGCTCCCTTGTCCCTGGGATTCTCCAAGCAAGAACACTGGAGTGGGTTGCCATTTCCTTCTCCAATGCATGAAAGTGAAAAGTGAAAGTGAAGTCGCTCAGTCCTGTCCTTCATGACCCAACGGACTGTAGCCTACCAGGCTCCTCCGTCCATGAGATTTTTCAGACAAGAGTACTGGAGCGGGTTGGTATTTCCTTCTCCTGTTCTCTCATTATTAAAGTAACATAAAATATATTCTGGTTACGCAAAAATAAGAACTTCAAGCCTGAATGGCAACAACACTTCTATGTAATGAGCCTGTTTACACATACCAAATTTAAATGTCTTAGGTTTTCTACTGGTATTTTTTATAGGCTAAATCAAACCCTAAGGATGTAATCAAATTAAAAGGATTAGTGCTCATTAATAAGCTGGCAGTAATATTTCATCAAAAGTTTGCTAAGTCTTTCTGCAAACCAATAGATAAAAGCAAGCAGTGCATAAAAGTGTCTGTCTATTGCATTAAAACATGACAAAAATAATATTTCTTAACATTACCAAAAAACCATCTATTTTTGAAGATCATACCAGTTCCCATTGCATAGGCCGGTAAGGGTCATTAAACACCAATGGGTCTCTGAGTCCTTCTTCAGAGTCAATGACATTGTAGACTTCACTCGGGATCTCATTTTCCTCCACACAAGGTCTGCAGGGCAAAAAAGGCAAATGAACTATGAAAAATATAATCACTGCTTTTACTGTAGCTTTTTTTGTCATAAAAATTCCATTTATTTAAATTCCATTAAAAAGCACATTTGGCTGCCGAGAGCATAAATATATACTTTTATTATACTTAGCATTTTTCATTTTCAAAAAAATTCTGACATTTGTTTAGATAAAAATGCTAAAATATTTTCCAACTACCTGTTTTAGCTAACCACTTTCTACGTGTTTGTTGCATATAATAAATGCTGGAGAAGCAAGTGATTTAGAATGCAGTTCAAAAACTGTATATATTTCCCATTAGAAGTTATCAGCTTACATTGATCATTATCCTTACTATGTCATGTGCCTGTCACTATGACTTTTCCCAAAATACAGCTCTTAGAGAGTGATTTAGATTACTTGAGCTGCGGTAGAAAACATTTTTTAAAAAACTCATTTATCTAATTGCTGTGATATATTTAATAAATCATTAACTAAGCAAGTGACAGTGTTAGACATTCAGAAAGGCTCTTAAACACCAAATTCTCCTTAAGACAAAACTATAACATGGTCATTCACATCTACCTGTGCAACTTGGAAGACTACCAAAACCAAAGTTGGGGAGAAATAATGAATTAATAACACTGACAATATGTTTGTCTTAGAAATAAATTTAAATTTTGTAAAGTTAAAGGTGAAATCAAACTATCAAATACTAGTTATTTAGAAATATATACAAGATTAAACAAAGATTATAAATTTATTAAGAATAGAAATTATATACATATATAATATAATTTCATTATAGTCTCAGATCTGTACACATAGGTGTCTGGGAATTATTTGACAATTTATTTTCACAGTACTAAAATGGAATAACCAAGTAGTAGCATTTACATAAGTGGATATGTCTACAAATGCTCATTTGCAAAAATAATAAGCTAGAAACAACTTAAGTGTCCATCGACATGAAATTGTTCAAAAGTCACGTAATGAAATACTGTTTAGCAGTGAAAACAAATGATCTATAGGTGTCAAATGGATTCATTTGGATAAATTTCAAAATTGTAAGTAGTAAACAAGACTATGTATGCTGTGTTATTATTTAAGTAAAGTTTTAAGCCATCCCCAAACAATTTTTTAAATTATATACAGATATATATTATATACATAATATACGTATACAAATGTACATCTAATATATGAAGCTAAACATACTTAGGAGAACCTTCTGAAGAAGGCAAGGAAGGGAGTAGTTTTAAGGGTGGGGCACGCAGAGAAATCAAACTCTAGTAATTTATTCCTTTGAAAAACCTGGAGAAATTATGACAAAATGATGATGTTAACAAATATAGTGTGTGTCTATTAAACATTTTATTGGAGTGTATATTTTATGTGTCTTTGGAGTCTGTTATAATGAAGCACAATACACATCTACAAACAAAATTAGTGAAACCTAGTTATTATATTAAAAAGCCAAAAAAATGGCTCTGTACATTAGCTCTATGTGTTCTATTTCTTCACAATAGGCTGGGACTGTGATCCAAAGCCCATCAAAAGATCCCCAATTTTTAAACATCCAGCTGTTTTAAATGCATCCCAAATAAACAGGTTTTAGCTTTGCAGAGCCTTCCTGCTTTGCATACCACAAAAAAACTGTACCCAAGATCTTCTAAGCATAGATCAGATAAACTCTGTGGCTATAAAAGAAAGACCCCAAACTGCTGCTGCCCCTCAGAGCTCTCTGACCCAGAGACTCTCCATCATGCTGTCAGCAACATCATCTAGACAGGCACCCCCCTCTTAGATTCTCTCTTTGATTCTCCTTGCCCTCTTCCTCTTCTAGATATGCCCAGCCAATGCTTCTGGAAGGTCTCCTGCTGTGAGGGACATGTCCCCAAGTGCAAACCTGTCAAATCTCCACCCAAATAAAACTCACTGTGTGCTACTGCCACCTCATGGTCATATCTATTTCTTTGCTCAGCTCCCAGATCCCTCGAACTCAATACACCAGGGGAAAGGACTGAAAAATATATCAGAATAAGTTTAGATTCTGTTATCTACTTCAGTCCTTTCAGAAGTTAGAAGGGTTCAAATATCAATCTAGCTGAACATGCCCAGTCTTTGTCAAGAAAAGGCTCATGATTTTTCCAGCTGTTAACTATGAGTTTTCAGAAAAATACTGGAACCTTTTCGATGGCTATTTAAAGGATTAGTAGATTGTAGTATGGAGCTTGGTGTTCACAGGGACATGTGGCACCTCTCAACCTGCCCTGTTGCTTGCATTGTGAAGCCCTCCTGCCTCCATCATTGCGATGATCACAAGGCCTGTCAAGCATTAAAAGGACAGCACTTGAAACTTACATAATAATAAATTTAAGTGTGAGAGGAGAAAAGGAAGCTTTGTCAAAGGTAAAAACTTAAAAATTCTAAAGTGATGACAATAAACGTGGAGTGAAAGAAAGCATAAAGAAGTAATAAAAATTAACAAATGGAAGTTAATCACTAAAATAAAATACTTAGCATAGAAAAATATATTTATCATGATTTCATTGTCTCTTTCACTCATGTTCATATAAGCATGAGCATTTATGGAAGAATACTTAATAAAATGTAAAACTGGGACAGGTATCAAGAAAATCTCTTTATAATGCTCTATACTATTTGAATTTGTTTTTTAACAGCTGCATGGACATTTACATTAACAAAAATTTTAAGACAAAACAAACATCAAAATCTCCTACATTTTCAGTGGAATTTTGGAATCTATATTTTAATAAAATTTCTGTGGAACATTATAATACATTGAATCTGAAAATGCTCTTTTGTTTAGCTAGAATAAAGTGGGTATTTTTGTCAGATAATTATATTTTATTGTAAATACTTATATCTTTATTTTTATATTCATTTAGTTACTTCTCAGGATTAACATTGAGAGAAAATCTAAGTATTTAAAACCTAAATGGCTTAGCCTTTAAAAATATTTTTCTATATATTTTAGTGCATTTGTTAAATTGCAACATTTTCATATTCCTCTTCCTAGCTGATTCATTAACACAGTGACCTGCACTAAATCTATTTGGGTGGGTGACACTGTGATGCAATGAACAACAGGTACCTTCCCCATCCTGAATATCCCTGGAGAGCACCTGCTGTCTTCAGAAATGATTTAATTGACCCAGGCTTGAGGCATCCCATTGCAATGATTATATTTCTTATAACTGAAGAAAACTGTATGAAAGCTACATATTCTCTGTTGAAAGCTACATATTCTACATATTCACAGAACTGCATAGCTGAGATTCAGAGCCCTAAATAGGATGTCATATAGGAAAATGCCAAACTAGTTCCTAGTGATGATTCCTTTTCAATTTTTGAAAATAATACCGTTACCCATTGCATCATTATCTGTTATCCTTCTGCTAGATGTTTTACAGAAAAGCTCTATTTTGGAACACAGTACCTTATTTCACAATTCTACTAGTTTTTGTTAATCAGGCATGTGTAAACTCAAGCACACACATACATAAACAGCTATTTAACGACTAAATGAAGATACAAAAAAATTTAAAAATAACTTAACACATATACTCTTTTTTGTTTTTTTAACAAGTTTCTTTCCCTTTTTTTTAGAGAAGTAAATGTGACAGATTAAAAAAAAAAATTGGCCCAGAGACAGCCATGGGAATAATCTGCTATAGAGAATGAAGCCATAGCCATGATACAGTTAGAGGTTTGGGAGCCTCGCCAAGAACAAGCTGATAGGGGCTGCAGACTAACCTCAATTCACGCAGTTACAAGCAGATCATAGCTGCATGGTTAGACGACAGTTCACTGATTCACCTGAACCCTGTTTCAGTTTCCCTTCTATGCCAATCTCACAGCATGCTTTAGAAAATATTTTATCTTTGAAGAGATACCAACGTACAAACTATCCACCTGGCCCTGGCAGTGTACACTGATCCGACATGTATCCAAGCTGAATCTTTTTCTAACAGGACATTGCTAAGACTTTAAAAAATTTTAAGCAATAATGCAAATATAAAAATCACCTGAAATAATAAATGATTTTATTCTTTCTCTTTATCACATACTACAAAAACAAACAAAAAGCTTGTGTGTTCCCTTACAAATTAGCAAATCCACATACTAGTACAGGGGTCAATAAACTTTTCTGTAAAGAACCAGATACTAAATAACTTAGACATTATGGGCCTATAAACTCTCAGTAACAACCATTCAGCTTGACCATAGTAACCAGAAAGCAGCTATAGACAATACATAAACAATGGCCTGGATATCAGTAAAGTTTTAATTACAAAAACAGGTACACACAGGATTTGACCTTTGCCCTTTGTTACACAGTTTGTTGACCTCAGTGCTGTTCTGTAGTATGATTTTACCAATGACACAGCTAATAACTATAAAAAGTTATATTCATGCTGCTGCTGCGAGGTCACTTCAGTCGTGTCCAACTCTGTGCGACCCCAGAGACAAGGCTCCCCCATCCCTGGGATTCTCCAGGCAAGAACACTGGAGTGGGTTGCCATTTCCTTCTCCAATCCATGAAAGTGGAAAGTGAAAGTGAAGTCACTCAGTCATGTACAACTGCCAGTGACCCCATGGACTGCAGCCTACCAGGCTCCTCTGTCCATGGGATTTACTAGGCAAGAGTACCGGAGTGGGTTGCTACATATTCATAAGTAAATATAAAAGAAAAAGTATCTGTTTCTTACTGAAGTATTTGTGCAACTAGATATTAAATTATAGCATTAAATTCCAGAGAAATTTTTCTGAAAAATGAAAAATTAAACAAATATACTTCTTTTTAATCCTTCTGCTTTTGGTCTATTTACCCTTCAAAGTTTTTTCTTGTGTTTGAATATAGTAACTGACCAGACAGCTAGAAAGAGGGAAAACTAACATTTCAAAGGGCAGCACTGCTTGCAATTCAGTTCTCTGACAGGTGAAATGGCCATTGACTTATCACAAGAAAATAGAAGTGGATAATTTCAGTGAACATCCTAGAAAATGAGCTTTTAATAAAAGATTAGTCAACAAACGTGAAATATACTTTTCCCAGAACTTAATGTTCAAAGAAGAAGCTTTCTAGATTTCTAGGATATATCTGATACTAGTTTAATTCTACAAACCAGTAACACATCCTTTATTTAATTACCATCCATGAAGCATTCTGACAGCCACAATGCAATGCTTAGTAAGTATCTTACCCCAGACTGCCTGAAGATGTACAGTAGCACAGAAATTACAATACACACCATGACTTGTTCTGTCATCTAACTTTGTGAATAGAGCATACTTGTCTCTATAATGAACTGTCTGATGTCCCATGCAATTTACCTGTGACAAATAGGAGTAAACATAACTAACCAAATGTTGGCATATTAGTGAGATGTAAACAAAAATGTTTTTCTTTTTTTTCAAGAAGGTTTAAGCAGTGAGTAGTCGCCATCCATAATTTACTCACATTTGTACTTTCATGCAAAACAGCATGCATTTGAAAATTTTCAGCATAAATTAGAATCTATTTACTCCTGGGCAACATTTTTTCAGATTTTCCTCACAGCCTTGAGGTCTGACTAATACATCAATTAATGGAAAGATATGCACCATTATTGGTTCATTGTAAGCACACAAAGGATTTTAGTCTCTTGAACTTTGTTTCAGGACACAAAAGACTTCACAGATGAAGCCAAGTTTTGCAGATGTTAAGATATTAACATGGCTGAGGAGCTAGCAGTGTGTACAAACTAGTAAAAAAAAGTACTTACTAATTAAATAATTTTAATAAATTGCTATTTTTGTTTGTCCACATGAAAATTAGGGGGACACAAGATAATATAAGTAGACTGAGCATTCCTAAAATCTGCAAACAGCCTTTTACAGATAAGGTGCGCATTTCTTTTACATTTTTTTCCTTTTAGAGAACTAAGGCAATGTTAAAATTTATACAGCTGAATTTTGATAGATATAAATGGAGAAAATGCAAGTTCTACAGGATAAAAAATGTATAGAAAAAATACATCAAAAAAAGGAGATAAGGGCAACAGGGAATCTATTTTTAAATGAAATAATTTCTTTTTATGTTTTTATTTATCAATGAGAATCTTCTTTTCAACCATTAAGTTCGGTCACGTATTTGTGTCTGACTGTTTGAGACCCCATGGACCACAGCACAACAGGCTTCGCTGTCCATCACTGACTTCGAGAGCTTGCTGAAACATGTCCGTTGAGTCGGTGATGCCATCCAACCATCTCATCCTCTGTTGTCCCCTTCTTCTCCTGCCTTCAATCTCTCACAGTATCAGAGTCTTTTCCAATGAGTTAGTTCTTCACATCAAGTGGCCAAAGTATTGGAGCTTCAACTTGAGAATCAGTCCTTGCAATTAATATTCAGGACTGATTTCCTTTAGTATTGACTGCTTTGATCTCCTTGCAGTCCAAGGGACTGTCAAGTCTTCTCCAACACCACAGTTTAAAAACAACATTCTTCCATGCTCAGCTTTATTTGTTGTCCAACTCTCACATTCATATATGACTACTGGAAAAACCATAGCCTTGATTAGATGGACATTTGCTGGCAAAGTAAGGTCTCTGCTTTTTAATATGCTGTCTGGGTTGGCCATGGCTTTTCTTCCAAGGAGTAAAGGTTTTTTAATTTCATGGCTGCAGTCACCATCTGCAGTGATTTTGGAGTCCAAAATAAATAAATAAATAAATAAATAAATAAATAAAGTCTCCTGCTGTTTCCATTGTTTCCCCATCTATTTGCCATGAAGTGATGGGACCAGATGCCATGATCTTCATTTTCTGAATGTTGAGCTTTAAGCCAACTTTTCACTGTCCTCTTTCACTTTCATCCAGTGGTTCTTAAGTTCTTCACTTTCTGCAATAAGGGTGGTTCATCTGCGTATCTGAGGTTATTAATATTTCTCCCAGCAATCTTGATTCCAGCTTGTGATTCATCCAGCCTGGCATTTCTCATGATGTACTCTGCATATAAGTTAAATAAGCAGGGTGACGATATACAGCCTTGATGTACTCCTTTCCCTATTTGGCCAGTCCATTGTTAAATGTCCAGTTCTAACTGTTACTTCTTGACCTGCATACACATTTCTCAAAAGGAAGGTGAGGTGGTCTAGTATTCCCATCTCTTTCAGAAGTTTCCACAGTTTGTTGTGATCCACACAGTCAAAGGCTTTGGCATAGTCAATAAAGCAGAAGTAGATGTTTTTCTGGAACTCTCTTGCCTTTTCAATATCCAATGGATGTTGGAAATTTGATATTTGGTTCCTCTGCCTTTTCTAAATCCACCTTGAACATCTGGAATTTCACAGTTCACATACTGTTGAAGCCTGGCTTGGAGAATTTTGAGCACTACCTTGCTAGCATGTGAGATAAATGTAATTGTGTGGTAGTTTGAATATTCTTTGGCATTGCCTTTCTCTGGGATTGGAATGAAAATTGACCTTTTCCAGTCTTGTGGCCACTGCTGAGTTTTCCAAATTTGCTGGCATATGGAGTGCAGCACTTTCACAGCGTCATCTTTTAGATGTTAAGTGAAAGTGAAAGTGGCTCAGTCATGTCAGACTCTTTGTGACCCCATGGACTGAATTCTCCAGGCCAGAATACTGGAGTGAGTAGCCTTTCCCTTCTCCAGGGGAATTGTCCCAACCCAGGGATCAAACCCAGGTCTCTCGCATTGCAGGCATTCTTTACCAGCTGAGCCACAGGGAAGCCCCCAAAAAAGTAATTATATGTTTGAAGTGATGGTACAGTGTCTTTAAAAGGACATTTAGCTTTAAAAATTGCTGCACTGCTTTCTAAATTCCACAATATTCCTCATCAAAGACTTATTAAAATACTGTGAACTACACGATGCGTATCATTGTTGTTTAGCATTCATTCCACATAAGAAGTCTAGATAAAACATATCATAGTCAGTTTGCATGCATGAATGCTAAATTGCTTCAGTCATGTCCAACTCTTTGCAACCCCATAGGCTATAGCCTGCCAGGTGCTTCTATCCTGGGATTCTCCACACAAGAATACTGGAATGGGTTGCCATGCTCTCCTCCAGGGGATCTTCTGGATCCTAGGATCAAACCTGTGTTTCTTATGTCTCTGGCATTGGCAGGCGAGTTCTTTACCACCAGCACCACCTGGGAAGCCCATACAGTCAGAATTTCTAGCAGTTAAATAGAGCTTTGTTAACAAAATAAATTTTTCCAATGCTCAAGCAATAAAAAGATAGTGCATGGAATAAAATAGAAAGTGTACCTAGCCTTTCAGAATATAAAGCTCTCTTTGCCCTAATCCATTAGGTGACCCTCCTGAGTGTAATATTACTGTGAATGAGTAGAACAAGATTCTGTCTGTCTGTCTGTCTGTCTCTCTCTCTCTCTATATATATATATATATATACACACACACGCACACATTTAACAAAATAATACATATGTTTAATTGCTATTATTTTTCAGTCATTAAGTCATATTGACTCTTTGTAATCCCATGAACACAGCATGCCATACTTCCATGTCCTTCACTATCTCCCTGATACATACAATACTTGTATGTGTATGATATATATATGTAATAAAATATATACATATATAACAAGTAAAAGTGTTTTATAAACCAGAGAAATTGATAACACCAATGGTTAAGACTCCCAACAGTATTTTGTATTTATATACTATATATAATCATACATAATTATATACATTATATCATTATATGTATATGCATACTTAGGAATCCTGAGATGAAATTTAAAGTGTCTTAGTTTTATACCTGGTTTATAATTCCTTTACTGGTATTTATGCATATTCCATCAATTTTCTTTGTAAAGTTAATGCAGAAGCACACAGCACGTGGGATATTTTCTCTAATGCCCTTGACACATATTTGGTAGCTGCACGGCCATAGAGAAGCAGGGGAGAGAGATTTCTAGGTTGTCCTCAGTAAAACCATTCATCACAAATAAACATGAGTGATCTTCCAGTCTGATACTATACTAATCACCTGGGGAGCAGAGGCAGCCTCATCACACCCACAACCTACATACCAAAGCTTCACTGATACACAAAGGTCTCTTGGCCTCTAAAATATATTTTGGTTTTGCTTTCCTCAGAATAGCAACATCAATAACACTTTATATTCTAGTTTTCACATATTCTGTCCTAATCACCTCTCTCTGATTATGAGTCATAGCAAGCTGATTTAGCACTAGAGGAAAGCTTGTGCACAAGAGAGGTCAAAGGATTTAGAACATTAAAAAATACATACGTGTAGAAACATTTAGCTGTGTTTAGTACATTAGAGGGATTGATGACCCAATGGTTAAGTTTCAGTCCTAATCAATTTTTCTCAGACATTTTATCACAGTCAAAATTATTAGACAAGTTATTTGTTTTCTTAGCTCAATGAGGAATTTAAATTTTGCTTTTGTTTTATTTTACTGTGTAAATACGGAGTTGAGGGTGAAAGAAATGGCAACACACTCCAGTACTCTTGCCTAGAAAATTCCCATGGATGGAGGAGCCTGGTAGGCTACAGTCCATGGGGTCACAAAAAGCTGGACTGAGCGACTTCACTTTTATGGAGTTGAGAGTCTGTAAAAGTTGAAACTAGGCTTAGTGATGTATTATTCCAACTCATTCATTTTAAAGATGAGCAAATGTGAAGGGCTTATGTTGTCACCCTGCTTATTTAACTTATATGCAGAGTACATCATGGGAAATATTGGGCTGAATGAAGCATTGGAGGCTGGAATCAAGACTGCTGGGAGAAATACCAATAACATCAAATATGCAAATTATACCACCCTAACGGCAAAAAGCAAAGAGGAACTAAATAGCCTCTTGATGAAGGTGAAAGAGGAGAGTGAAAAAGCTGACTTAAAACTCAACATTTAAAAAATTAAGATCATGGCATCTAGTCCCATCACTTCATGGCAAAGATGGGAAACAATGGAAACAGCAGCAAACTTTATTTTCTTGGGCTCCAAAATCACTGTGGGTGCTGACTGCACCCATGAAATCAAAAGACACTTGCTCTTTGAAAGAAAGGCTATGACCAACCTAGAAAGCGCATTAAAAAGCAGAGACATCACTTTGCTGACAAAGGTCCGTATAGTCAGAGCTATGTTTTTTTCCAGTAGTCATGTATGGATGTGAGAACTGGACCATAAAGAAAGGCTGAGCACTGAAGGATTGATGCTTTTGAACTGCAGTGCTGGAGAAGACTCTTGAGAGTCCCTTGGACAGTAAGAAGATCAAATCAGTCAATGCCTGAGAAAATCAACCCTAAATATTCTTTGGAAGGACTGATGCTGAAGCTAAAACTCCAATACTTTGGCTACCTGATGCAAAGAGCTGACTCTCTGGAAAATCCCTGATGCTGGGAAAGATTGAGGACAGGAATAGAAGGGGGCAACAGAGGATGGGATGGTTTGGATGGCATCACTGACTCAATGGACATGAGTCTGAGCAAACTCCAGGAGCGTGATGGACAGGGAGACCTGACATACTGCAGTCCATGGGGTTGCAAATAGTCAGACTCAACTGAGTGACTGAACAACAACTCCAACTCATTCATTTTAAAGATGAGCAAACTGAAACCCAGACAGTGTCTGAGCCCCAGAAATTTTAGCTCAACTCCCAGAGCAGGTCCACAGCAGGCCTCAGGCAGAAGGCCTCAGGGTGCCACTGGATTCTATGTTCTTCTCATGAAATAACATAGCACTGGTTGACAAAACAGGTGGAGCTATGAATTTGTAAGCAAAAATCAAGGAAACTCATTATAAGAAAAGTATTTTGCCACAATGAGGTACCATCTCATGCCGGTCAGAAGAGCTGCTATCCAAAAGTCTACAAACAATAAATGCTGTTGGTGGGAATGCAAACTAGTACAGCCACTATGGAGAACAGTGTAAAAAAACTGGAAATAGAACTGCCATATGACCCTTCAATCCCTCTGCTGGGCAACACACCGAGGAAACCAGAATTGAAAGAGACACGTGTACCCCAATGTTCATCGCAGCACTGTTTATAATAGCCAGGACATGGAAGCAACCTAGATGTCCATCAGCATATGAATGGATAAGAAAACTTTGGTACATATCCACAATGGAATATTACTCAGCCATTAAAAAGAATACATTTGAATCAGTTCTAGTGAGGTGGATGAAACTGGAGCCTATTATACAGAGTGAAGTAAATCAGAAAGAAAAACACCAATATAGTATACTAATGCATATATATGGAATTTAGAAAGATGGTAATGATAACCCTATATACAAGACAGCAAAAGAGACACAGATGTATAGAACAGTCTTTTGGACTCTGTGGGAGAGGGCGAGGGTGGGATGATTTGAGAGAATAGCATTGAAACATGTATATTATCACAGGTGAAACAGATTGCCAGTCCAGGTTCGATGCACCAGACAGGGTGCTCAGGGCTGGTGCACTGGGATGACCCCGAGGGGTGGAATGGGGAGGGAGTTGCGAGGGGGGTTCAGGAAGGGGAACACATGTACACCCATGGCTGATTCATGTCAATGTATGGCAAAAACCACTACAATGTTGTAAAGTAATTAGCCTCCAATTAAAATAATTTTTTTTAAAACAGAAAAGCATTTTGTACCATCAAGTTCCACAGCTTAAGGACCTTATGCTTCACTACTATAATCCAAGCTAAAAATTGTAAGCTGTTGCATGGTAGAAATCTTAGTCTCATTTTACTGTACACCCAGTACCCAGCACAGAGTGCATGATCAAATGAATATTGTAAAGTGTAAATATAAGAATGAAGATGGATTAAACACTGGCTTGGTAAAGAGAATTCAATAAACTTTATTCCCCTACTTAGCAGGGATTTCTGGCAAGTCCAACAATGGCATAGACCAGTAATCCAAATGCTTTCCTGAATGAGGTGTATAACCTTAGCCTACCTTTCCTGGCACCAGCATCTCAACCTGCTAGCCTTCTAACATGATGATAACATCATCTTGAACAACTTGGAATCTTTTGGGACAGTCCAGAGCATATCTATCATTTCTCTAACTCAACATCTTACCTAAAAAGCCAAGTATGAATCCAAGAACCCGATTTGGTTCACTTCTGCTTTTCTAATTACCTCTTCCCCCAACAACTTTTCTTCTAATTCTAATGATTCTAAAACAACCAAATATTGGAGTTTGGATTTTTTCACATAAAAAGTCAGAGGTATTTATACAAGTTCGAGCATTTTTTTCATGCAATCATGTGAAATGACTATTAAAAGCACTTACAAATGTCTTATCATTGTATGGTAGAGTTAGTCACTCAGTTGTATCCAAATCATTGTGACCCCATGGACTGTAGCCCGCCAGGCTCCTTTGTCCATGAATTTTCCAGGCAAGAATACTATAGTGGGTTGCTATTTCCTTCTCCAGGGGATCTTCCCGACCCAGGGATCAAATCTGGGTCTCCTGCACTGCAGGCAGATTCTTTACCATCTGAGCCACCAGGGAAGCCCTACCATTGTATGTCTCCATACAAACAGAAATAATATGATTAAACAGTCTCTATTTGTGCATGCATGCCTGCTAAATCACTTCAGTCATGTCCAACTCTTTGCTTGCCCACCAGGCTCCTCTGTCCATAGGCATTCTCTGGGCAAGAATACCACAGTGGGTTGCCATGCCCTCCTCAAAGTGATCTTCCCTACTCAGGAATCGAACCCCGGTCTCCTGTGTCTCCTGCATTGCAGGCGGGTTCTTTACCACTAGCGCCACCTGGCAAGCCCATATGTATGACTATGGCAAGATACAAGTTAAAATCAAGTGAAAGGAAAATTTTTAGATAATTTCTTCAGACAAGTCCCCTCTTCCTGTGTTCCAGTTGTATATTATTCCCATCTTTGTTTTCCCTGAAATACTCTGTATTTAATGTAAAATGAAAGGGAAGCAGGAACACTGACATTCCTCTTCACCTTTCAGGGGCTACTGGCTCAATTATGAGTGTCCAATTTGGTTGTAATATATGTTTTAGAAATACCTATTCAAATTTTGGATTCCAAAACTATCACTATGGACTGATGAAATATGCTTCTATTATTTTCTAAAAGAATATAAAAGAAGGATCCAACAAGTACCAGTGCCACTTTTTCATATCTTCAGATTTTACTGGGGGAAAAAACCCTATGTTGCTAGTTAGAAACCATTTTCTCTCTCAAAAATTAGTTTAAAACAAAATTCTCTTTTTATGGTTCCCCAAGAAAATAATAAAAAGCACAATGTTGAAAAAACAAAATACTTGGACAAAGGCATACATCATAGACTACATCCAGAGTCTACTTTACAGGATGCATACAATGTCCACAAATGTTGAAGCTTTTTTGAAAAGCATGTTTCTCTTTCATATAAAGATAAAAAGAAAAGCTTTCAGGTCATGGGCTATGGGGGAAGAGATAATGCTTCCTGTGCTTTGATGTTACAAGTAGCTCTTCATTATAGAAAACTTCTGGTGGTATAATAAAGATCCTGGTAAACTGAGCTTGAATATTTAACAACCAACTTCTACAAGGATGCTTTGTGACTTTCTTGTCCTTTGCACAGCAGAGCATATGTTTATACATATGTTTATATGTAATACATATGTTTATATGTATTACAAACAAATAACAAAGGTTTATTATTTTAGTGTAGAGAATTTGGTTTTTCAAGATATGATGTCACTAAAAGGTAAAACATGATTTTTATATTTCTTAGCAAGATTTCTGTTTAGAAATGCTTCTGAAACACCAACTGACAAGAAACTAGGATAAAATAACCTGTTGGTAGCTAAATGCAACATATAAAATGTTTCAAACTTTTATGTGTTGTATGGAAATAGAAACAGAATTTATAGCTGCTGCTGCTGCTGCTGCTGCTGCTGCTGAGTTGCTTCAGTCGTGTCCAACTCTGTGAGACTCCATAGATGGCAGCTCACCAGGCTCCCCCGTCCCTGGGATTCTCCAAGCAAGAACACTGGAGTGGATTGCCATTTCCTTCTCCAATGCATGAAAGGGAAAGTGAAAGTGAAGTCATTCAGTCGTGTCCGACTCTTAGCGACCCCATGGACTGCAGCCTACCAGGCTCCTCCGTCCATGGGATTTTCCAGGCAAGAGTGCTGGAGTGGGGTGCCATTGCCTTCTCCGGAATTTATAGCTAGTTGAATAATATTCAAGACTCTACTGTGTCACCTTGTGTTAGTTTTGAAGTTAAAGGTGAATCAAGGTGAAGGTTTACAAGTTACATGTAAACAAGTCGCCCAAGTTTTAAACTGTGGCCTTCTGAACATAAGGATTATTTAAAGAAAAAAACCGCAGGTCTCTTTTAGGAAAATATTTCTTTTGATAAAATTCTACATACATGATTAAGAATTCAAAAAACCAACAGAAGTATAAATTAGAGATTATAACACCCACATAAGATGCACCACCACAAATCATCATCGTTTGGCAAACTCTCTTCAAGATCTCTTTCTGTGCATACATTGATGTGGGCATATATAGATCAACTATATGTAGATATGGGTACAGCTAAATTGGGGATACATAGATAGGGAACATATAGGTCAGGCATATACAGATATGGGCATATACAAATCAATATAAACAACTCCTAATTAAAGTCATGTCAGTATACACAGTACTATACGATCTGCTCTTTCTCATTCAGAAAAATGTCAAATTTTCAAGTCAATAAAAATACACTGATACAGTATTTATTTATACCAAGACTTGATTTTCCAATATCTTGGTAGTGGACACTTAGTGATCATCTTATTGTAGCACAATAATAAAATGTTATTTATGTATCAGTTGATTTATAGTACATCTCTTTCTAAAAAGAATGTATGGTGGCTTACAGTAAAATATAAGTAAAAAAAGAAAATATGATTTAGCACCAATGGGCTTCCCTGGTGGCTCAGAATTCTTTATAGATAAAGAATCTGCCTACAGTGTCAGAGACCTGGGTTTGATCCCTGGGTCGGGAAGGTCCTATGCAGAAGGAAGTAGCTACCCACTCCAGTATTCTTGCCTTGAGAACCCATAGACTGAGAAGCCTGGTGGACTACAGTCTGTGGGGTCACATAGAGTTGGACGTGACTAAATGACTAACATTTTCACTTTCAAACCAAAAATAACCAACAAATGAAAACTAGAGAAAAATATGATCATTCTGGTAAACAAAGTTTTGAATAAAAGTCCTTACTTCAGGATCTCAAAATTTATTATCAAAATACCTCTGGAAAAAGTTACAAAATGAAACTAAATACTTAAAACAAGAGTCAACAGTCCATTGCTAGAATCTAGGAAGAATCTCTAATAACATCTGTGATGAAAAACAATGACACAATTATCATCACAAGCGACATAAGAAAGAGCAGATATTCTGACTATAAAGAAGAGAAAAACACACTTTCATTTTTGGAATGGACTATCTCTCCAAAGATCCTGATGCTGGGAAAGACTGAAGGCAGGAGAAGAAGGGGAGGACAGAGGAAGAAATGGTTGGATGGCGTCACCAACTCAATGGACATGAGTTTGAGCAGACTCTAGGAGTTGGTGATGGACAGAGAGGCCTGGCGTGCTGCAGTCCATGAGGTCACAAAGAGTCAGAAATGGCTGTGTGACTGAACTGAACTGCAGATCTCTCCAAAGACAAAGCAGACTGGTACAGTGATTGACTCTAACTAGTGCAGGTGGAGAACCCTGGGAATCAGGAAGAATGGCTTTCACATTCATGTCCTTTGTATTTCTTTCACACATACACAAAATGTATTTTCTTATGAAAAAATAGCTATAATGTCTAAAAATTGTTCATCCCAACACAGAAAAAAAATGAGGATATAAAACTATAAATAACTAATATCACAAATTTAAAGAAAATGACTATGTATATATTTGAATGAGGAGATGATAGATGGGATTGTTATTTACTTTCTTCTTTCTTCTTTCTGGATTTTCTTCCACTCTTCTACCATAAACATATTGTTATTGTATAAGTAGAAAAATTCATGGTTAAAAATAACTGCAAATAAATCTAGGTAAAAAATGACAAAAACAGACACTAAATGCAAAAACTTGATAATTCAATTAAAATTATATTGAAAGAGAGAATTTCCAGGTAGTCCAGGGGTTAAGAGTTGGTGCTGTCACTGCCATGGGCTCAGGTTCGATCCCTGGCTGGGAAGCTAAGATCCCACAAGCTGTCACATGGCCAAAAAAGTAGGGGAGGGGAAACCTTATAAACTATAACTCATTCATTTTCATTAATTCTTTACAGGCAACAGTATGAAAGTAAATGAAGTTAACTTGAAAAGCGGGCCAAAAAATTTAAAATACCAGTGTAAAACCAGGCAAAGGAATTAATATATAAGAAGAAAATTAAAAAATAGAAAACCATTAAGAAAAAAATCTAAAATACACTTTAAATACTACTAAACCCCTTAACAATTATAATTAAGAAAAAAGTGAAAACTAAAAAAAAGGAGAAATATACAAAGAAAGCAAAAACTTTGCTAATGGATACTTTAATTCATCTCCCCTGTTTCCCCTTGTCCATCTCCCCATACTTCTCTCCTTGCTTTTTCCCACACATGCCAGGCACATGCTTGCATTCATACTTGATGTTCCCAACACTTAAAATTCTTTCCCCAGACATAAGCACAATTCACTTCCTCAAATGCTTTAGGCCTTATTCAAATTTAAGTCTCAAAGAGCTTAAAATATATAGAGAGGAGAAGATGCCAATTATACAGATAAAGATGAAAACCCCACATAATTATAACCGTGATATAGTGCATCATAGAAGGAGTGGGAAAGAGTATCAAGTGCAACTGGATATTAAGAGAAAATCATGCTGAGGATGACATTTCAACAGAGACCTGAAGGGTGCCCAGTGAAGAGTGTTCTAGGCAAAGGATTTGTGTACTGAGCATCTCTGCGCAATGCGTAAAATCTTCCTGCAAAATTGTATTTCCTTAGGATAAATAACCAGACATTAAATCACCATATCAATGATCATGGCTATTTTCATAGTTTCTGAAGCATACAATCTAATTTCCCAAAACTGAGTTTGCTTTAAGATTAATCCCAACAGTAGAGTATGAAAGTACCTAATTTACTGTTCTCTTAACAGCACTGGGCATTGTTTATTAACCTTTATTTTTAAATTAAACTATGGGAATGTAATTATTTTTGAAAAAAACATAAAAATGTATAAGTATTAATAATGATTAACGAGCTTAAGTTCCCAAGTTTCCACTGCAGTAATAACCAGATATAGATATACATGTTTGAAAGGTATCATTGCTCTTATATTACGGTTGTTTTCCACAATATTTTATAATCTTTTTCTAGAATTACAACTATGCATCTACATTTTCAGCTTCATTTGCTTACCATGGTAAGTTCAGCCAATACCACATTGTCAGTTTTTTCCGGATGTCACTATTAAGTGTCTAAGTGTACATTTTTTAAAATGCTTGCTTATCTTGTGATTTTTTGAGGTTCTTAAAGCAATGGATCAATGTATTTCACTGGTTCTTAGACATTTTCAGTCATTTTCACTTCAAAAATTGTCCCTTCATAATTTTCTCTCTCTTCTTCTGGGACTCAGATTGGTTGCTTGGTTGCTATTAAGTCGTGCTCGACTCTTGCGACCCCATGGATTCTAGCCTGCCAGGCTCCTCTGTCCATGGGATTCTCCAGGCAAGAATACTGGAGTGGGTTGTCATTTCCTTCTCCAGGGGATCTTCCTGACCCAGGAATCAAACCCCTCCTGCACTGCAGGCAGATTCTTTACCGACTGAGGTATGAGCGAAGCCCAGTGGTTGGGGTTCCCACATTAGGAGTCAAACCCAGGCGGCATAGGTGAAAACCAGGAATCCTAACCACTAGACCATGTAGGGGACTCAGATTACACTTGTTAAATCCTCTAGTCAACTCTTCTAGCTCTCTTACTATTTTCTGAGTTTTCTATATTTCTACATTCTTTCTACATTAATTCGGTATAGTTTCTAATGACCTACCCTACAGTTCAGAATATATCAAACATACATAATTGGCTCATAAACCCATTTTTTGAGCCCTTAATGTCAAGTCAGATTTAGTTGTTATAACTTCAGGGGGCTTTTTTTGCATAATTGTATCACATTTTATAGTTTTCAGATTTTATTGAAATTTTTAAGCTTAGACTTTACTTCGACTAACAGAAAAAATAATTTTTCTTCTTTCTAATAACTGGAGGGCAGAGGTCTATTTTTGCTGTATGCTGTTTCTGTTGATTATGGTTAATACTGTCTAGATTATTTTTACACCTCATTATCTATAGTTGTTTGCTAAATATTTATTTTAAAAATTATATTTATAAGTAATTTGAGATTTAGGAAAAGATACATTCCTTCAGATGGAAACTTCATTTCCTTCTACCAGTCACATAAGGGTGATGACCATCTGAGACCAAGCTTGAGGTTTTGGGACCATGTAGATAACCACTAAGAGAACATCTATGTTCCCTATTCCAAAGGGAACACTCTGTCAGGGATTCAGGCCAGAATAAGAGTAATTCCCTTTGATAGGACTGAACTTCAGTATTTGCTTCACACTCTACCAAAACTCCAGCTTTACAACTTAGGGAGTTCCCATAGCCAAATATTGACTGGGTTTTAGTGTTAGCTGCTGAGTCATGTCCAATTTATTGTGACCTCATGGGTTGTATCTCACGAGGCTCCTCTGTCCATGGGATATTTCCAGGCAAGAATACTGGAATGGGTTGCCATTTCCTTCTACAGAGGATATACCACTGTAAAATCAAATATACTCTCTGCTGTTTGCCGGGTATAACCTCAGATATGCAGATGACAACACCCTTATGGCAGAAAGTGAGGAAGAACTAAAGAGCTTCTTGATGAAAGTGAAAGAGGAGAGTGAAAAAGTTGGCTTAAAGCTCAATATTCAGAAAACTAAGATCATGACATCTGGTCCCAACACTTCATGGCAAATAGATGGGGAAGCAGTGGAAACAGTGACAGACTTTATTTTCTTGGGCTCCAAAATCACTGCAGATGGTGACTGCAGCCACGAAGTTAAAAGACGCTTAATTCTTAGAAGAAAAGTTATGACCAAGCTAGCAGCATATTAAAAAGCAGAGATCATTGTTTTGGGGTGAAATGTCCTATAGATATCAATTAGGTCTAACTGGTCTATTGTATCATTTAAAGTTTGTGTTTCCTTGTTAATTTTCTGTTTAGTTAATCTATCCATAGGTGTGAATGGGGCATTAAAGTCTCCCACTATTATTGTGTTATTGTTAATTTCCCCTTTTATACTTGTTAGCATTTGTCTTACATATTGCAGTGCTCCTATGTTGGGTGCATATATATTTATAATTGTTATATCTTCTTGGATTGATCCTTTGATCATTATGTAGTGTCCTTCTTTGTCTCTTTTCACAGCCTTTGTTGTAAAGTCTAATTTATCTGATATGAGTATTGCTACAGAACTGCCTTATGACCCAGCAATTCCACTGCTGGTCATACATACTGAGGAAACCAGAAGTGAAAGAGACATGTGTACCCCAATGTTCATCGCAGCACTGTTTATAATAGCCAGGACATGGAAGCCACCTAGATGTCCATCAGCAGATGAATGGATAAGAAAGCTGTGGTACATATACACAATGGAGTATTACTTAGCCATTAAAAAGAATACATTTGAATCAGTTCTAATGAAGTCGATGAAACTGGATCCTATTATACAGAGTGAAGTAAGCCAGAAAGAAAAACACCAATACAGTATACTAAGGCATATATATGGAATTTAGAAAGATGGTAACGATAACCCTGTATGTGAGACAGCAAAACAGACACATGTATAGAACAGTCTTTTGGACTCTGTGGGAGAGGTGAAGGTGGGATGATTTGGGAGAATGGCATTGAAACATGTATAATATAATATATGAAATGAATCGTCAGTCCAGGTTCGATGCATGATACTGGATGCTTGGGGCTGGTGCACTGAGATGACCCAGAGGGATGGTATGGGGAGGGAGGAGGGAGGGGGGTTCAGGACGGGGAACACGTGTATACCTGTGGTGGATTCATGTTGATGTATGGCAAACCAATACAATATTGTAAAGTAATTAACCTCCAATAAAATAAATAAATTTATATTTTAAAAAAATTAAAAAGCAGAGACATTACTTTGCCAACAAAGGTCCATCTAGTCAAGGCTATGGTTTTTCCAGCGGTCATGTATAGATGTGAGAGTTGGACTATAAAGAAAGCTGAGTGCCAAAGAATTGATGCTTTTGAACTGTGGTGTTGGAGTAGACACTTGAGAGTCCTTTGGACTGCAAGGAGTTTCAACCAGTCCATTCTAAAAGAAATCAGTCCTGAATATTCATTGGAAGGTCTGACGCTGAAGCTGAAGCTTCAATACTTTGCTGACCTGATACGAAGAACTGACTCATTTGAAAAGATCCTGATTCTGGGAAAGATTGAAGGCAGGAGGAGAAGGGGATGACAGAGGATGAAATGGTTGGACAGCATCACCAACTTAATGGACATGAGTTTCAGTAACTCCGGGAGTTGAAGATGGACAGGGAGGCCTGGTGTGCTATGGTCCATGGGGTCGCAAAGAGTCAGACATGACTGAGCGACTGTACTGAACTGAATTTGTGTAATATTTTCTTACTATCTCACTAACTACACAATCTATTTAAGAAGATGATTTGTGTCTCCTCAGTTTCTTTTACACTATCTTTTTAGGGTGAATTGGTCTGCATTATCAATTTATCTCCCTTTATGGATCAAAACATTATCCAAAACATGGTCCACTAGAGGAGAAATAACAACCCACTCCAGTATTCTTGCCTAGAGATCCTCATGGACAGTAAGAAAAGGTAAAAGGATGTGTCACCAGAAGATGATCCCCCAAAATCAGAAGGTGTCTAATATGCTACAGAGGAAGTTCAGTTCAGTCACTCAGTCGTGTCCAGCTCTTTGCGACCCCGTGGACCACAGAACGAGAGGCTTCCCTGTATATCACCAGCTCCCAGAGTTTGCTCAAACTCATGTCCATCAAGTTGGTGATGCCATCCAACCATCTCATCCTCTGTCATCCCCTTCTCCTCCTGCCTTCAATCTTTCCCAGCATCAGGGTATTTTCAAATGATCAGTTCTTCGCATCAGGTGGCCAAAGCATTGGAGTTTCAGCATCAGACCTTCCAATGAATATTCAGGACTGACTGCCTTTAGGACTGACTCATTTGATATCCTTGTAGTCCAAGAGACTCTCAAGAGTCTTCTCCAACACCACAGTTTAAAAGCATCAATTCTTTGGTACTCAGTTTTTTTTATAGTCCAACTCTCACCTATATACATGACTACTGGAAAAACCATAGGTTTCGCTAGATGATCTTTTGCTGACAAAGTAATGTCTCTGCTTTTTAATATGCTGTCTAGGTTGGTCATAGCTTTCCCTCCAAAGAGCAAGTGTTTTTTAATTTCATGGCTGTAGTCACCATCTGCAGTGATTCTGGAGCACAAAATATAAAGTCTCTCAATGTTTCCATTGTTTCCCCATCTATTTGCCATGAAGTGATGAAGACCTACAAGACCTTCTAGAAATAACACCTAAAAAAGATGTCTTTTTCATTATAGGAGACTGGAATGCAAAAGTAGAAGTCAAGAGATACCTGGAGTGACAGGAAAATTTGGCCTTGGAGTACAAAATGAAGCAGGGCAAAGACTAACAGAGTTTTTGCATGAGAATATACTGGTCATAACATTCTTTTCAAATAAGATCAAGAGAAAACTCTACACATGGACATCTCCAGGTAGTCGATACCAAAATCAAATTGATTATATTCTTTTTAGCCAAAGATGGAGAAGCTCTATACAGTCAGTAAAAACAGACTGGGAGCTGACTATGGCTCAGATCATGAACTCCTTATTGCTAAATTCAGACTTAAATTGAAGAAAGTAGGGAAAAACCACTAGACCATTCAGGTGTGACCTAAATCAAATCCCTTACAGTGGAAGTGACAAATAGATGCAAGGGATTCGATCTGATAGAGTGCCTAAAGAACTATGGACAGAGGTTTGTGACATTGTATAGGAGGGAGTGATCAAGACCATTCCTATGAAAAATAAATGCAAAAAGGCAAAATTGTCTGAAGAGGACTTTCAAATAGCAAGAAAAGAAGTCAAGCTAAAGGCAATAAGAAACGGAAAAATATACCCATTTGAATCGAATCCAAAAAATAGCAAAGAGAGATAAGAAAGCCTTCCTCATTGATCAATCCAAAGAAATGGAGGAAAAGCATAGAATGGGAAAGACTACAGATTTCTTCAGAAAATTAGAGATACCAAGGGAACATTCCATGCAAAGATGGGCTTGATAAAGGACAGAAATTGTATGGACCTAACAGAAGCAGAAGATATTAAGAGGGATCCCACTGCTGGGCATACACACCAAGGAAACCAGAATTGAAAGAGACACGTGTACCCCAATGTTCATTGCGGCACTGTTTATAATAGCCAGGACATGGAAGCAACCTAGATGTCCCTCAGCAGATGAATGGATAAGAAAGCTGTGGTACATATACACAATGGAGTATTACTCAGCTATTAAAAAGAATACATTTGAATCAGTTCTAATGAGGTGGATGACGCTGGAGCTGATTATACAGAGTGAAGTAAGCCAGAAAGAAAAACACCAATACAGTATACTTACACATATATATGGAATTTAGAAAGATGGTAATGATAAACCTGTACGCAAGACAGCAAAAGAGACACAGATGTATAGAACGGCCTTTTGGACTCTGTGGGAGAGGGAGAGGGTGGGATGGGTTGGCAGAGTGGCAGTGTAACATGTGTGATATCATAAGTGAAACGAATCGCCAGGCCAGGTTTGATGCAGGATGCAGGATGCTTGGGACTGATGCACAGGGATAATCCAGAGAGAGGGTGTGGGGCGGGAGAGGGGAGGTGGGGGTCGGGATTGGGAGTTCATGTATACTCGTGGCTGATTCATGTCAATGTATAGTAAAATGAATACAGTATTGTAAAGCAAAACAAACTAAAAAAATAAAAATTAATTTAAAAAAAAAGAGGAAGTAGAAGGAATACACAGAAGAACTGTACAAAAAAGATCTTCATAACTCAGATAACAATGAAGCTGTGATCACTCACCTAGAGCCAGACATCCTAGAGTGAAGTCAAGTGGGCCTTAGAAAACATCACTACTAAGAAAGCTAGTGGAGGTGATGGAATTCCAGTTGAGCTATTTCAAATTCTAAAAGATGATGCACTCAATATGCCAACAAGTTTGGAAAACTCAGCAGTGGCCACGGGACTGGAAAAGGTCACTTTTCATTCCAATCCCAAAGAAAGGCAATGCCAAATAATGCTCAAACCACCACACAATTTCAATCATCTGACAAGCTAGCAAGGTAATGCTCAAAATTCTCCAGGCCAGGTTTCAACAGTATATGAACTGAGAAATTTCAGATGTTCAAGATGGATTTAGAAAAGAGAGAGGAGTAAAGATCAAATTGCCAACATTTGTCGGATTACAGAAAAAGTAAAAGAATTCCAGAAAAACATCTACTTCTGCTTTATTGACTACACCAAGCCTTTGACTCTGTGGATCACAACAAACTGTGGAAAACTCTGAAAGATGTGGGAATACCAGACCACCTGACCTGCATCCTGAGAAATATGTATGCAGGTCAAGAAGCAACAGTTAGAACTGGACATGGAACAGAGGAAGAACAGAGGGAAATTATTAATAGCTCCCTAAAGAAGTGGCTGGGCCAAAGCAGAAAAAATGCTCAGTTGTTGATGTGTCTGTCAGCGAAAGAAAGCCTGATGTTGTAAATAATAATATTGCATATGAACCTGGAATACTAGTTAGATATATCAGTCAGTTCATTTCAATCACTCAGTCGTGTCTGACTCTTTGTGATCCCATGGACTATAGCATGCCAGGCCTCCCTATCCATCACCAACTCCCAGAGTTTATCCAAACTCATGTCCATTGAGTCGGTGATGCCATTCAACCATCTCATCCTCTGTCATCCCCTTCTCCTCCTGCCCTCAATTTTTCCCAGCATCAGGGTCTTTGAAATGAGGCAGCACTTCCAATCAGCTGGCCAAAGTATTGGAGTTTCAGCTTCAGCATCAGTCCTTCCAATGAACACCCAGGACTAATCTTTAGGATGGACTGGCTGGACTCCTTGCATCTAAGGGAATCCCAAGAGTCTTTTCCAACACCACAGTTCAAAAGCATCAATTTTTTGGCACTCAGCTTTCTTTATAGTCCAACACTCACATCTATACATGACTACTAGAAAAACCATAGCCTTGACTAGTGGACCTTTGCTGGCAAAGTAATGTCTCCTTTTTAACATGCTGTCTAGGTTAGTCATAACTTTCCTTCCAAGCTGCAAGCATCTATTAATTTCATGGCTGCAGTCACCATCTGCAGTGATTTTGAAGCCCAAAAAAATAAAGTCAGCCACAGTTTCCACATCTATTTGCCATGAAGCAATGGGACAGGATGTCATGATCTTAGTTTTCTGAATGTTGAGCTTTAAGCCAACTTTTTCACTCTCCTCTTTCACTTTCATCAAGAGGCTCTTTAGTTCATCTTCACTTTCTGCCATAAGGGTGGTGTCATTTGCATATCTGAGGTTATTGATATTTTTCCCAGCAATCTTGATTCCAGCTTGTGGCTTCTTCCAGCCCAGCATTTCTCATGATGTACTCTGAATATAAGTTAAATAAGCAGGGTGACAATATACAGCCTTGACGTACTCCTTTTCCTATTTGGAACCAGTCTGTTGTTCCATGTCCAGTTCTAACTTGCTTCATGACCTGCATACAGGTTTCTCAAGAGACAGGTCAGGTGGTCTGGTATTTTCATCTCTTTCAGAATTTTCCACAGTTTATTGTGATCCACATAGTCAAAGGCTTTGGCAGAGTCAATAAAGCAGAAATAGATGTTTTGCTGGAACTCTCTTGTTTTTTTTTGATGATCCAGCAGATGTTGGCAATTTGATCTCTGGTTCCTTTGCGTTTCTAAAACCAGCTTGAACATCTGGAAGTTCACAGTTCATGTATTATTGAAGCCTGGCTTGGAAAATTGTGAGCATTATTTTGCTAGCATGTGAGATGAGTGCAATTGTGTAGTAGTTTGAACACTTTTGGCATTGCCTTTCTTTGGGACTGGAATAAAAACTAAGCTTTTCCAGTCCGTGGCCACCACTGATTTTTCCAAACTTGCTGGCATATTGAATGCAGCACTTTCACAGCATCATATTTAGGGATTTGAAATAGCTCAACTGGAATTCCATCACCTCCACTAGCTTTTTTGGTAGTGATGATCCCTAGGCCCAGTTGACTTTGCATTCCAGGATGTCTGGCTCTAGGTGAGTGATCACACCATCATGATTATCTGGGTCATGAAGATCTTTTTTGTACAGTTCTGTGTATTCTTGCCACCTCTTCTTAATATCTTCTGCTTCTGTTAGGTCCTTACCATATCTGTCCTGTATTATGAATCAAGGTAAATTGAACGTGGTTAAGCAGTAGATTGCAAGATTGAACATCAATATCTTCAGAACTGATGAGCTACAATGGACGAGAATGGGCAAATTTAGTTCAGATGACCATTATCTATATTTACTATTGTAGGCAAAAATCATTCAGAAGAAATGGAGTAGCTCTCATCAGTTCAGTTCAGTTCAGTCACTCAGTCATGTCCAACTCTTTGCAACCCCATGAATCACAGCACGCCAGGCCTCCCTGTCCATCACCATCTCCTGGAGTTCACTCAGACTCACGTACATCGAGTCCATGATGCCATCCAGCCATCTCATCCTCTGTTGTCTCCTTCTCCTCCTGCCCCCAATCCCTCCCAGCATCAGAGACCTTTCCAAAGAGTCAGCTCTTTGGATGAGGTGGCCAAAGTGCTGAAGCTTCAGCTTTAGCATCATTCCTTCCAAAGAAATCCCAGGGCTGACCTCCTTCAGAATGGACTGGTTGGATCTCCTTGCAGTCCAAGGGACTCTCAAGAGTCTTCTCCAACACCACAGTTCAAAAGCATCAATTCTTCGGCACTCAGCTTTCTTCACAGTCCAACTCTCATTTCCATACATGACCACTGGAAAAACCATAGCCTTGACTAGACGAACCTTTGTTGGCAAAGTAATATCTCTGCTTTTGAATATGCTATCTAGGTTGGTCATAACTTTTCTTCCAAGGAGTAAGTGTCTTTTAATTTCATGGCTGCAATCTTTATGTGTAGCAGGGCTTATATTCCACAGCCCTAAAATCCAAACAGTCTAATATTGGCAAAAAGCATTAAGGAGAAGACAGTCAAGTGCTTTTGGACAGAACTATTTTGTATTTGACACTAGCACTTGAAAAATCCCTTGCATGTAAAATATAAGGCACCCTTGAAATAGCTGTTGACCTGGATGATGCACTTCCTAAATGTATGCTCTGAAAACCTTAATGGCTACAGATCCTCCACTGAAATAGTAACTTCCACAACTTTATAACTTTCTTAGCAGAAACATATATTTTTTCCTGAGTCCATAATTCTGTGAAATTTTCAGTTGGTGACTCAATGTTCACAGACACTGTTTCTACTGTTTCCCCATCTATTTCCCATGAAGTGATGGGACCAGATGCCATGATCTTCGTTTTCTGAATGTTGAGCTTTAAGCCAACTTTTTCACTCTCCTCTTTCACTTTCATCAAGAGGCTTTTGAGTTCCTCTTCACTTTCTGCCATAAGGGTGGTGTCATCTGCATATCTGAGGTTATTGATATTTCTCCCAGCAATCTTGATTCCAGCTTGTGTTTCTTCCAGTCCAGCACTTCTCATGATGTAGTCTGCATATAAGTTAAATAAGCAGGGTGACAATATACAGCCTTGATGTCTCATAGTCAACAAAAATGTCTGAACTTGGGTGCAACCTCAAAATTGACAGGATGATCTCAGTTCACTTCCAAGGTAAACCATTCTACATCACAGTTATCAAAATCTATGCCCTAACCACTGATGCTGAAGAAGTTAACAGTTGTATGAAGACCTACAACACATTCTATAACACACAAAACAAGATGTCCTTTTCATTACAAGGGACTGGAAGGTAAAATCAGGAAGTCAAGAGATACCCAGAATAACAGACAAGTTTGACCTTGGAGTACAAAATGAAGCAAGGCAAAATTAACAGATTTTTATCAAAAGAACATGGTAGTCATAGCAACCACACTTTTCCGACAACTCAACAGATAACTCTACACATGGGCATCATCAGGTAGTCAAGAACAAAATTAGATTGATTATGTTCTTTCCAGCAAAAGATGGAGAAGCTCTGTACAGTCATCAAAAACAAGACCTGGAGATCACTGTAGCCCAGATCATGAACCCATTATTGAAAAATTCAAGCTTAAATTGAATAAAGTAGGGAAAACTACTAGGCCATTAAGGTATGTCTACATCAAATTCCTTAAGATTACACAGTGGAGGTGAATAATAGATTCCAGGGATTAGATCTGGTAGACAGAGTGCCTGAAGAACTATGGACAGAGGTTCATAACATTGGACAGAAGGCAGTGACCAAAACCACCCCAAAGAAAAGAAATGTAAGAAGGCAAAGTGATTGTCTTTACAAACTGGAGGCTTTACAAACAGCTGAGGAAAGAAGAGAAGATAAAGGCAAGGAATAAAGGGAAAGATATACCCAACTGAATGCAGAGTTCCAGAGAATATCAAAGAGTGAAAAGGCCTTCTTAAATGAACAAGGCAAAGAAATAGAGGAAAACAATAAAATGTAAAAGACTAGCTATCTCTTCAAGAATATTGGAGATATCAAGAGACCATTTCATGCAAGTATGGGCACATTAAGGGCAGAAACAGAAAGGACTCAACAGAAGCAGGCGAGATTAAAAAGAGGTGGCAAGAATACACAGAAGAACTGTACAGAAAAGATCTTATTACCTGGATAACCATGATAGTGTGGTCACCCACGTAGAGCCAGACATTTTGAAGTGTGAAGTCAAGTTGGCCTTAGGAAGCATTGCTATGAACAAATATAGTGGAGATGATGAAATTGCATCTAAGCTATTTCAAATCCTAAAAGATGATGCTGTTAAATTGCTACACTCAATATGTCAACAAATTTGGAGAACTCAGCAGAGGCAATAGGACTGGAAAAGGTCAGTTTTCATTTCAATCCCAAAGAATTGCAATGCCAAAGAATGATCAAACTACTATATAATTGTGTTCATTTCACATGATAACAAGGTAATGTTCAAAGTCCTTCAAGCTAGGCTTCAGCATTATGTAAACCAAGAACTTCCACGTGAACCAGCTGGGTTTCAAAGAGGCAGAAGAAACAGATCAAACTGTCAACATTTGTTGTATCATAGAGAAAGCAAAGGAGTTCCAGAAAAATATATACCTCTGCCACATTGACTACATGAAAGTCTGATTGTGTGGATTACAACAAACTGCGAAAATGCTTAAAGAGATGGCAGTACCCAGACCACCTTACCTGTCTCCTGAGAAACCTGTACATGGGCCAAGAAGCAATTAGAACTGGACATGGAACAATGGACTGGTTCAAAATTGGGAGTATAAAGCTGTATATTCTCACTCTGCCTATTTAAATTATATGCAGAGTACATCATGTGAATTGCTGGGCTGGATGAATCCCGAGCTGGAATCAAGATTTCTTGCAGAAATATCAACAACCTCAGATATGCAAATGATGCCACTCTAATGGCAGAAAGTGAAGAGGAACTAAAGAGTCTCTTGATGAGGGTGAAAGAAAAGAGTGAAAAAGCTGGCTTAAAACTCAATATTCAAAATCATGTCAAAGCAAATAGACGGGAAAAAAATGGAAGCAGTGACAGATTTTATTTTCTTGGACTCCAAAATCACTGCAGATATTGTCTGCAGTCATGAAATTAAAAGACATTTGCTCCTTGTAAATAAAGTGATGACATACCTAAACAGTGTACTAAAAAACAGAGACATCAGTTTGTCGACAAATGTCCATATAGTTAAAGCTATAGTTTCTTCCAGTAGTCATGTATGGATGTGAGAGTCAGACCATAAAGAAGACTGAACACTGAAGAATTGATGCTTTCTAACTGTAGTGCTCTTGAGAGTCCCTTAGACAGCAAGGAGATCAAACCAGTAAATCCTAAAGGAAATCAATCTTGAATATTCATTAGAACAATTGATGCTGAAGCCGAAGCTCCAGTACTCTGGCCACCTGATGCAGAGAGCCTACTCACCGGAAAAAAACTCTGTTGCTGGGAAAGACTGAAGGCAACAGGAGAAGCAGGTGGCAGAAGAAGTGATGATTAGATAGCATCACCCATTCAATGAACATGAATTTGAGTAAACTCCAGGAAATAGTGGAGGTCAGAGGAGCTTAGCGTTTTGAAGTTCACGGGGTAGCAAATAGACATAATTTAGCAACTGAACAACAACAATCATTTTATCATTATAAGAAACAAAAGCACTACGTTCAAAAATGTCAATTCTTCAGTGTTCAGTCTTCTTTATGGTCTGACTCTCACATCCATACATGACTACTAGAAGACACTATAGCTTTAACTATATGGACCTTTGTCAACAAACATTTAATTCCAATTTGTTTGAAATTAGTTTTATTTTTGTAGCAGAGAATAACAAACCGGAACTCTATTGAATCTATTCTTTTAGCTTTAACCTTTGTGCTCTGTTGCCTGTAGTTAGTCATGCTGGTCCTGACCTTTTGTAAAAGAATGTTGTCTATTGCCTGAAATATACAGGATAGCCCAATCCCAGGTCTCTGACCTTTAAAAGTGTAACACTTTTCTATTTATATAGACATAAAAGTTACAGAAGAGAGAATAATATTTGACTTAGAAGTTTATAGGAACAAACTTTTGTTGGAGGTTTATAGGAACACTGTGACCAGACCTAGTGGGACAGCTGTAAGAACAAAGGATTCCAGCACCAAGAAGTTTGGCATGAAACAAGCCACATCCCCTCCACTTCTAGTATTAAAAAAGTCTGAATTCTAACTTGGGTAAGATGGTTCTTTGGGACACTAGTTTACTAGCAGGCAAGTAGGGATTAGATCTGGTCTACTGGCTTTGTGAATAAAGTAACTATTCCTTGCCCTCCAAATTCATCTACTATGTTTTTAGCCTGTTGTATGGCCATCAATATGAACTTGGACTTGGTATCATTCCCACTTGTCACTGTTGCTGTTTTACTATTACAAATGATGTCATCATAAACATTGATTTAAATACACTTAGTATTCCTCTGGTTATTTCTTTATAGTCCTACAAATAAATTGCTGTGTTCAAATAGCATGCATTTTAAGGCTTTGACATGTAACACCAACTTACCCTCCAGAAAGAATCTATGTTTATTCTTTAGTTTTTCATCAGAAAGTCAACTCCTCCCAGCTTCCATCTCCATTCCACATTCACAGGTGTTTACATTACATATAAGTGGGTAATGATTTTTCATTTTTGGCAGCTTGATAGGTATAAAATATATATGTATATTTTCTTCTGAAGTGCTTATTTATTTCATTTCTAGTGAAACTAAACATATGTTGTTGTTTACTGAACATTTGTAGTTCTTCATTTGTGTATTACTAATCATATTCTCTTAATCATATGAGTAGTCAATAGACAATTTTATTCCTACTTGTACTATTAAAGCTTAGTAGATACAATTACAGTATAATTATATAAAAAGATAAATTTTAAGTAAATGAAGTCAATAAGAAAGATAACATGAAAATCTGAGTCTTTAAATAAAGCAAAATAAGACCAAAATTAACTATTTAAAGCAAGAATCTGCAAACTTGCAGCCTGTTTTTATTAATAAAGTCTTATTAGAACACAACCATACACATTCACTTAGACATCAATGTCTGCCTTCACAGTACAATGCCAGAACTGAGAAGTTGCCATAGACACTGTACTGCCAGGAATGCCTAAATACATGGATCAAAAATGATTGATCATCAACAAGGGTTAATTTCCAAAATATACAAATATCTCACATAACTTAATATCAAAAAGACAAACAGTCCAATCAAAAATGGGTGGAAGAACTAATAGACATTTCTGCAAAGAAGACATACAACAGACACAAGAAACAATGTTCAATATCGCTAATGATTAGAGAAATTAAAATCAAAGCTACGAGGCATTACCTCAAAAACCAGTCAGAATGGCTATTATGAAGGTGTTTACAAATAATAAATACTGGGGAGGGAGTGGAGAAAGGGGACTCCTATACTGTTCATGGGAAGGTAAATTGGTGGAGCTACTATTGAAAAGTACGGAGGTTCCTTGAAAAACTCAAAATAGAGCTACAATTAGACCCAGCAATCCCACTCCTAGGCATATATGCAGAAGAGATGAAAACTCCAATTCAAAAAGGTACATGCATCCTACTGTTCATAATGGCACTATTTACGATAGCCAAAACATGGAAGCATCCTAAATGTCTAGCGACATAGGAATAGATAAAGACTATGTGGTATATGCATATACAATTAACGTTACTCAGCCATAAAAAGCATGAACTATTGCCATTTTCAGCAATAATGATGGACCTAGAGAATAGTAAGTCAGAGAGAGAAAGATAAACATTACATGATATCACTCATAAGGGGAATCTAAAAAATAATACAAATTATTTATAGAACAGAAACAGAAACTTATGGTTACTAAAAGGGAGGGGGGTGGGACAAACTAGGAGTATGGAATTAATAGATACACACTACTAGGTATAAAATAAACAACAAGAACTTCCTTTACAATGCAGGGAACTATAGTCAATATCTTGTGATAACCTATATGGGAAAAGAATATGCAATATATATATATATATATATATATATATATATATATATAACTCAAGTGGTTTGTTGTATACCTGAAACTAACACAATATTGTAAATCAACATTTTTTTAAAAAGAGTGATTGCTCTTAATTGACAGACTTTATTTTCTTAGGCTCCAAAATCACTGCAGATGGTGACTGCAGTCATGAAATTAAAAGATGATTGCTGCTTGGAAGAAAAGCTATGCCAAACCTAGACAGCACATTAAAAAGCAGAGACATTACTTTACTGACAAAGGTCTGTATAGTCAAAGCTATGGTTTTTGGACTAAGGACTCTTGAGAGTCCCTTGGACTGCAAGGAGATCAAATGAGTCAATCTAAAGAAAATCAGTTCTGAACATTCTTTGGAAGGACTGATGCTGAAGCTGAAGTTCCAATACTTTGGCCACCTGATGCGAAAAGCCAACTCATTACTGACTTATTGGAAAAGACTCTGATGCTGGGAAAGATTGAAGGCAGAAGAAGGGGATGACAGAGGATGACATGGTTGAATGGCATCACCGACTCAATGGACATGAGTTTGAGCATGCTCTAGGGAAGCCTGGTGTGCTGCAGTCCATGGGGTTGCAAAGGGTCGGACATGACTGAATGACTAAACTGATCTGAAATGTGAAACACTAGCAATATATATACTAAACTCCATTACAACCCTCGCCATTAGTATTATCATTGTTTGGGTAGTATTTAACAGTGGTCTATAATTATACATGAAAAGTAATTAAGCATATAACTATTGAAGAGGAGAACAATGTTTATACTTGCACCAAATATGAAAACAAGAGAAAATAAGAAAAAATGTTGAATTAGTAACATAATTCTGTCACTGAGTAGATATCTATATAAACAAATTCCTATAACTTTCCTCTATCTTTAACCAGTTAGAAGATGAAAACAAGGGAAAGTTCTTTTTAATAGCCATAAACATATAGGCTATTTTTCAAACCTAACTTTAAGGAAATCTGTTTCTTTACAAATACAAATTCAAAATTAATAAAGGCACACACCAAGTTTTGGACTGTGGAATATGTAATGCCACCAATACAGCAATTCTAAGAATCAGTTCAGTTCAGTGTCTCAGTTATGTCTGACTCTTTGCAACCCCATGGACTGCAGGACATCAGGCCTCCCTGTCCATCACCAACTCCCTGAGTTTATCCAAACTCATGTCCATTGAGTCCGTGATGCCATCCAACCATCTCATCCTCTGTCATCCCCTTCTCCTCCCGCATTCAATCTATCCCAGCATCAGGGTCTTTTCCAATGAGTCAGTTCTTCCCATCAGATGGCCAAAGTATTGGAGTGTCAGCTTCAGCATCAGTCCTTCCAGTGAAAATTCAGGACTGATTTCCTTTAAGATGGACTGGTTAAATCTCCTTGCAGTCCAAGGGACTCTCAAAAGTATTCTCCAACACCACAGTTGAAAAGCATCAGTTCTTTGGCACTCAGCTTTCTTTATAGTCCAACTCTTACATGACTACTGGAAAAACCATAGCCTTGACTAGATGGACCTTTGTTGGCAAAGAAGACTTCCCTGGTGGCTCAGATGGTAAAGCGTCTGTCTACAATGCAGGAGACCAGGTTCGATCCCTGGGTCAGGAAGATCCCCTGGAGAAGGAAATGGCAATCCACTCCAGTACTATTGCCTGGAAAATCCCAAGGACAGAGGAGCCTTGTAGGCTACAGTCCCTGGGGTCCTAAGAGTCGGACATGACTGAGCGACTTCAGTTTCACTTTCACTTGGCAAAGTAATGTCTCTGCTTTTTAATATGTTATCTATGTTGGTCATAACTTTTCTTCCAAGGAGCAAGTGTCTTTTAATTTCATGGCTGCAGTCACCATCCACAGTGATTTTGGAGCCCAGAAAAATAAAGTCAGCCACTGTTTCCACTGTTCCCCATCTATTTGCCATGAAGCGATGGGACCAGATGCCATGATCTTAGTTTTCTGAGTGTTGAGCTTTAAGCCAACTTTTTCACTCTCATCTTTCACTTTCATCAAGAAGCTCTTTAGTTCATCCTCACTTTCCGCCATAAGGGTGGTATCATCTGCATATCTGTGGTTATTGATATTTCTCTCTGCAATCTTGATTCCAGCTGGTGCTTCATCCAGCCTGGCATTTCTCATGATGTACTCTGCATATAAGTTAAATAAGCAGGGTGACAATATACAACCTTGATGTACTTCTTTTCCGATTTGGAACCAGTCTGTTGTTCCATGTCCAGTTCTAACTGTTGCCTCCTGACCTGCATACACATTTCTCAAGAGGCACGTGAGGTGGTGTGGTATTCCCATGTCTTTAAGAATTTTCCATAGTTTAGACATTAAAAATAATTTCATATTTTTTAAAGATTAAAAAAAGAAGTTTGAAAAAAAAAAAAGAAGTTTGTATTACCTGCTAGATGAACTTAAATTTTATCTGGACAAATGCACAGGTTTGAAAGGTAACAAAAAACTAAATTTTGCAATTTAGTTTTCATCTTGCAATTACTTGCTTGAGATTATAGACATAGAGCTAATGAGATTTATTGGTACTTACTTGCTTGTTTAAAAAATACTCATAAGAACCCAATATGTGTCAGACATTGCATTAAGTAAATCCACAAACTTTATGTAATTTTTACTGCTTTTCATTAACTTCTGAGCTCAGTTAATCAACTTTAAAAATAAATATTTGTTAAAAATAAATAATACTATATATAAAACAGATAACTAATAAAACCTTTTCGTACTCTTTATGGAGTTCCTTGGACTGTAAGGAGATCCAACTAGCCCATCTTAAAGGAAATCAGTTCTGAATATTCATTGGAAGGACTGATTCTGAAGCTGAAACTCCAATACTTTAGCCACCTAATGCGAAGAACTGACTCATTTGAAAAGTCCCTGATGCTGGGAAAGATTGAAAGTAGAGGAGAAGGGAACGACAGAGGATGAGATGGTTGGATGGCATCACCAACTCAAATGACATGAGTTTGAGTAAGCTCCAAGCATTGGTGATGGGCAGGGAAGCCTGGTGTGCTGTAGCTCATGGGGTCGCAAAGAGACAGACACGACTGAGCAACTGAACTGAACTGAATAAGAACCTACTGTAGAGCATAGGGAACTCCACTCAACACTTTATAATGACCTATATGGGAAAAGGATCTAAGAAAGAGTTGATATATATGTATATCTATGTATAACTGATTCACTTTGCTGTACACCCAAAGCTAACACAACATTGTAAATTAACTATACTCCAATAAAAATTTTAAAATAAAATAATAAAACAATAAGATGTGTCATAGCTGACATTCAGAAACTATAATAGTTCAAAAAATTACCAGGAATTTTAAATAATGACTACTAAGTATTCAGTTCAGTTCAGTTCAGTCGCGCAGTCGTGTCTGACTCTTTGCGACCCCATGAATCGCAGTACGCCAGGCCTCCCTGTCCATCACCAACTCCCGGAGTTCACTCAGACTCACGTCCATTGAGTCCATGATGCCATCCAGCCATCTCATCCTCAGTCGTCCCCTTCTCCTCCTGCCCCCAATCCCTCCCAGCATCAGGGTCTTTTCCAATGAGTCAACTCTTCGCATAAGGTGGACAAAGTACTGGAGCTTCAGTTTTAGCATCATTCTTTCCAAAGAAATCCCAGGGTTGATCTCCTTCAGAATGGACTGGTTGGATCTCCTTGCAGTCCAAGGGACTCTCAAGAGTCTTCTCCAACACCACAGTTCAAAAGCATCAATTCTTCTGCGCTCAGCCTTCTTCACAGTCCAACTCTCACATCCATACATGACCACAGGAAAAACCATAGCCTTGACTAGACGGACCTTAGTCGGCAAAGTAATGTCTCTGCTTTTGAATATACTATCTAGGTTGGTCATAACTTTTCTTCCAAGGAGTAAGCGCCTTTTAATTTCATGGCTGCAGTCACCATCTGCAGTGATTTTGGAGCCCAAAAAAACAAAGTCTGACACTGTTTCTACTGTTTCCCCATCTATTTCCCATGAAGTGATGGGGCCAGATGCCATGATCTTCGTTTTCTGAATGTTGAGCTTTAAGCCAACTTTTAGTGGTCTGGTATTCCCATCTCTTTCAGAATTTTCCACAGTTTACTGTGATCCACACAGTCAAAGGCTTTGGCATAATCAATAAAGCAGAAATAGATGTTTTTCTGGAACTCTCTTGCTTTTTCCATGATCCAGCGGATGTTGGCAATTTGATCTCTGGTTCCTCTGCCTTTTCTAAAACCAGCTTGAACATCAGGGAGTTCACGGTTCACATATTGCTGAAGTCTGGCTTGGAGAATTTTGAGCATTACTTTACTAGCATGTGAGATGAGTGCAATTGTGCGGTAGTTTGAGCATTCTTTGGCATTGCCTTTCTTTGGAATTGGGATGAAAACTGACCTTTTCCAGTCCTGTGGCCACTGCTGAGTTTTCCAGATTTGCTGGCAAATTGAGTGCAGCACTTTCACAGCATCATCTTTCAGGATTTGAAACAGCTCAACGGGAATTCCATCACCTCCACTAGCTTTGTTCGAAGTGATGCTTTCTAAGGCCCACTTGACTTCACATTCCAAGATGTCTGGCTCTAGATTAGTCAACACATCATCATGATTATCTAATTATCTACTAAGTATTACCAGTTATTAATAGTTATTAATAGTTATTAATGATTATCTGATTATCTACTAAGTATTACCAGTTATTAATAGTGATTAATACTTATATTCCTAATTTCTAAGCAATAATCAAGTTTTAAATAAGTTGAATATTATCTAGCTGAAACATTTTTGAAGATTTCATTGAAATTACTAGGTTTTTAAATTTCACATGTTCCTATTGCAGAATTATGTACTGTATATGTATAGGAAGATGCACAGTATATATTTATTTCATTAGCTCCTCATAAATCACCCCATCCCCCAGTTCCTTTTTAGTTGTTACTCTTTTCTGAACTGACTCCAATTTTCTGACATCTTTCTGTTATTGAACTTCCCAGAAATTTATGTGATGTTTCTGCTAGGTGCAGCTGCTCAGAGGCAAAGTTTATACTAAGACAGTCAGACCAACAAAACATCAAGTGAGAACAACAGTTTGGCAAAGGTCCTGCAGTATGCCATACTGGGCTATTCTGGTAGATCTAATTTTTTCTAAAGGCACCAACAACGGGATGGAAGTTGAGGAGAAGGAGTAGCAGAAAAAAGAAGCAGTTAGAATGAGTGGGACATGGAAGAACAGAATAAGGAAGCAAATTTCACTAATGACTAAGAGTTTAACCATTTGAAGAATATTTTAATAATCAATCTTCTCCAGATTTTTTCTTTCTAATTACTATTATTCTGTATATAAAATTACTTACATAGGATTAGCATAACTTTCAAAGATTATCATGTAGTCATTTGTTCATAGCTATTAAAAGTTGGTTTTCTTTTTTTGTTTTTACCTTCTCATATTTTGAACCACCAATCATCTCCTCCCCAGTTGTCAGGCTCACCTTTTTTTTTAATCTTTACAATATTAGAATTTTTGTAACAAGTGATTGAATTGAATTTCTCCTTCTAGCCTGTTAGTCTCTCACAAACACCACACAAGCACACACACGTGTGTGCACACACATACATTCATGCACTTCATTTGTTTGTCCAGTCTCTTCCATTTACACTTTTTGCATTCAATCTCCGCTGCTCAGACCCATATTTGCAAAGAAAATGCACTTCCAAATATATACAGCCTCTTTTTTTCAATAAAAGAACTTTATATGAGTGTACCTGTTATACTACAACAACTTTTCAAACATCATTTTCTATCTTCTTATGTAGTTGGACCTCTATTAGATATCCAATTGAGGAAGAGAAAAAAAAATATTTGACAGAATACTCAATATCAGTAGAAATAAGCAAATACAGTTTCTGAAGAACAAGAACCATATCTGATTTTCCCCTTCAGTGCCTGATCAATGTTCAGTGTTTGATATATATTTTTTGAGTAAGTGAATTTAAGAGATTTGAGGAAGTCAAGAAAAAACATTTATTCAGAAACAGGTTACCATAGTGGTTAAAAGCAGATTCTGGGTCCTGATGTTGTAGTTAGAATCCCATCTACACACTTACCACTTTCTGAACCTCTCTGTGCCTCAGTTTCCTCTTCTGCAAAATAGGGATAGCAATAGTAATTATTTCACAGAGTTATTTTGAGGAGCACTTAAACTAATATATGTTGAGTATTTAAAACTTGATAAGCATTATATACATCTCTTATACTTTTAGTGGATTTATCAATCTTCCCTCAATTAAAAAAAAACTGACTTCTATACAACTCACTTGCCTATCATTTCTGGAGGAAGATGGCTGGGTCTTTAAAAGGTCATTCTCTCCTCACTTTCCTAACATTTTATGGAAACCGCATTTTTTGAAATGAATTTTTTGCTCTGGGCTAAAATGAATAAACAAAAAAGGCAAAATGTAGTGAACTAATGGAGGATCACATTTACTGAAGTGAGCAAATGGAGCAGAAAATTGTGTAAAGTGAGTTACAAGATACTCTACTTAGTCTAGTGCATAGAATGGGGGTGAAGAATTAGGGGATTTAGGTTAGAGGTCCAACCCCAATATTTAGTAACTCCCTTATTTTGCACAGGTTAACCTTTCCTAGTATCATTGTTTTTCATATGTCACTATACCACAAACCATGCCACAGGGTTCCTGTGTACGTAAATAAAATAGTTAAGTTAAAGCACATATAAACCAAAATTTTAGTACTATATACTGAATTCTAAATAATTTATATAAGGTATACTGGACTTTTCCTTTCAATTTTTCTATTAATTTGATTCCCCATCTAATCTTGAAATAATACTAAACATTTAAATATTGTTCCTAACTCTTTTTAGACATATTATTTGTCACACTACATTACAAATACTAGAGTTAATAGACTATGGACTGCAGTTCTGTGAATCCAATTGTTATATTTCTTTACATAAGCCATTCATTTTTAATTAAACCTCTGTTCTGCAAACATATTACTGTACTTCAAAACAGAATGATTTTAGTAGTGTTTGATTTTCTTTGTCATGCATTAAATTGTATCAACTCTTGATGAACAACACAATCCGAGAGAAACAGAAAGGGCAATCCATGAACACACTACAGTGGCTCTGTTTAGGCATCCAAGTAATTGCACACCTATGAGTCACTAGCCACTGTACTAGGAGCAGGGGACGTAACGTAGACAAGTCATCCTGGCCCTGTCCTACCCAGAGTGCAATCTAGTGGACGAGATTTATAATTTAACAAGATATTAAAATTTATAAAAATAAATGATATGACAAGGCAGTAAAAACAACCTTTGGAAGTCAAAAGAAAAATAACGTGGGATTAAACTGTAGGGAAGGTCTCCTGAAGGAAAAAACTTCATTCCAAGGCCTGAAGACAATTAACCAGAGTGAAAAAAGATTATATGGCACATTTAAAGAAGTAAGACATCCAGAGTATTGGTAGTGTAAAAAGTCATGGGGAAATAAGGAAGCAGGAAACAGACTACAGGGTCCTTGTAGATCAAGTTCAAGAACAGTGGAAATCCACTGAAACATATTAAACAGGAGTGTGGTCTGATTAGATTTGTGTTTTAAGAGGCTAACTTAAATAGTTCTTTATAAAATATGGATTGGTTTATGAAAGCTTTACGAGAGTAAGATGATTTTGAGAGAGACCAACTAGAATTCTGCACTATATCTCAGGTGGGAAATGATGGTGGTTTTGACAAGTGTAATTGCAATGGAAAACATTACAATGGAAAAGTGTCTGAGTCTGATGATTCCTTCACTGACTTGTTTAGCCATTCATTAACCATTACTGATTAAGAGTCTACTTGGTCAGGCAATGAGCTGTGGCTGCAAATATAGCCTTAGACAAGATATGCATGCCTTCATTTGTTTATAGTCTAACAGAATAATTAGGAATAACTAGTATACTGCCATTTGAGAAACAAAACTGGTCCTTCTCTTGCACCTTTCAAGAAAGTGTATTTCCATCCAAGTGGAGATGCTCAACAGGTCACTAGAAGGGGCCTATAATTCAGGAGAGAGGTTTGGAACTGACACATAGAGTAGGGAGCCCAAGGCACATAGATGGCAATAAAAAATAATTCCAGGAAGAGAAGGCATGGTAACACAAGGAAAGTAAACAGGACAAAAAGGAAGGAATACCAATATTTAAGATGGGGGAAGCAGCCTTTAAAAAAAAAAGATAAGGTCCATGGTGAAAAACAGAAAGAAAATTAGGAGCCTGTGGTGTCCTAAAAGCCAAGAAAAGAGAATTTCAAAAAGTTGAGAGCATTCAACACAGTCAAATGCAACCAAAAAGTCAAAAGTAAGAATTTTCTACAGCATTGGATTTATTATCACATAAGCCACTATGACTACGTGGAAAACAGTTTCAATGAAATGGTAGGTTGGACATAAAATTTTAGTGAACGGAGGTTACGATCCTACATTTTGTAAATTAATATCATGTGTGAATTTATAATATCAGAGAAACATATTTGGCATCAATATCTTAACTACATGATTGTTTCCACAACTTCCTTCTACCCTAGATTGATCTAACATGTCCATGCCCAATATGAAGACTGGTACCTAGAAATAAATAAGATTCCAGTTATAATCTGACCTGCCTGAAATAGGGTAGAGCCATCACTTTGTTAATGTGTAAATTGTACTTTATTAGACATTTATATTATAAGAATTCTGATTAGTTTCTGTGCTAAGGACTGGTGTGTAGGGAGGCAACCTCACTGGTAACTCATGAGAAGTTTGTTACCTTGTTATTGACTAAATCTTTTTTACCTTTAAGCTCGTTCCCTATGCCTTTCATTTTTATGTTAGCATTTTATTTCTAACTAAATATTTTTATTAAAGATTCAACCCACTGTTCAATCTAGGATCTCTTTGCAGAAAAAACATATTTATTTAACAAATTCTTTGTGGTTTTTGCAATGCTATGAATGAATGCTAAGTCGCCAAGTCGTGTCCGACTCTTTGCGACCCCAGGGACTGTAGCCCACCAGGCTTCTCTGTCCATGGGATTCTCCAGGCAAGAATATTGGAGCGGGTTGCCGTGCCCTCCTCCAGGGTGTCTTCCCGGTCCAGGGATCGAACTCGCGTCTCTTGTGTCTCCTGCATTGGCAGGCGGGTTCTTTGAAGAAAGTATTCGGATCCTTCCATGACGCGCGCTATCGGGCGCGGCGGTGGCTCCTGACCCCAGGGCCAGAGCAGCAGCGGGCTCGCCGGCCGGCTGTACCCCCGAGCTGGGCCTGCTGTCGCCGTCCGCGGCAATACTAAATGCTAGGCAATACTAAATTTTCTGTGGAGTTTCTTTCTATCCTACTTTTACATTTCCTTCAAAAGTGATCAGCACGCCATTCATTGTCCTCATCCAAAGCATTAACAAAGATACTGACCAAGGGATGACCAAAGACAGAGGTCATAACGCACCATCAAAAATCACCCTTCTTACAGACATCAATCCATTAAGAAGCGTATTTACGATATGGCCACTCAATCAATAAGTTACTAACTTGCCTGCCTAAACTATCACATAAGATATATATCCCCAGATTGCTCAGTAGTTTAGCATCAGACATTCTTAAATGTCTGTTAGACATTCATTTAGTTGCACCAATTCTACCTGGTTTCCTTGACTGACCTGTCTAATGAACATAGCAAAAAATAGTAACAACTATAACATTTTAGTAAAACTTGACCCAAGCTAGTTCACAGTGGTTATCGTTCTATTTTCTGTCTATCCATGAATTATTTTAGATAATAAAGAATGCCTTAAGGTAAGAACAACACAGGTCAAAGTGTAGGTCTACAGTTTCTAGAGTTGTTTTTTAATTTTGAAAACTGTACACAAAAATTGGATCACCAATCATCCATGGCTTCTCTTTTTTACAATAACATTGCCTGGAAATCCTATCAGTGCTCTGGGATTTAACTAGTCTGTATAAGGAAACATAAGTGTATTCAGATTACCTATTTGCTTAAAGATATGTTTAATTTTCTAAAGGTTTAAATTTTCTCTACACTATCTCCATTTATTTTCAAAAAAGAGAAATTAATCTGACCGTCTTTCCACCTGTTCTCTGCTTTGGTACTTTATACTAGAGTTCCCTGAAAGTTCACATACCATCTTTATTGTGATGCTGAAGACATTTTTCTCACAGTTCATTTAGAAAAACAACCAAATTGCTTTTCATTAATATGCACTTGCATTCAGCTTTCCAGATATTTTTCCTAAGTTGCTTCTGTTTCAGAACAGTTTTTATTATGTTAGGAATAACTTGAATATCCCTGATGGACTTATTGGGAAGACTACATTATCTATTATTCAGTAGACTTGCTTGAGCTTCACAAAACCATTGCTCTGGATAATTAATAAATAAATCTGCCAATAAAATAATTCATGTGGAACAGACAACAAAGTAAATATATTTATTTGCCAAAATTTTCTAGCAGGAGCATTATTAAACGAAGCTCTATTATTTTCTTTTTATTTGGCCTGAGATCCAACTTACCTACTTCATCAAATAAAATACTTCTTCTCTGTTACAGTCATCATAAGAGGACAGAGTGTAACATTATTAAAAAGTGGTTCATCGCTTGTTATGGCAATACACCTTTGAAGGGCACAGAAATTATTTTAATTGGATAAATTAGATGTTCTTTGTGTCCATATGGAGTGTTGAATTTAATGATTTGGTTGAATGGATGTCAGTGTTTCTGTTCAATCTTTCAATTAAACTAATATTAATCTTACATTTTCTAAAGAAAGCTTAATAGCACAAGATAACTATGATATCTCCAGGACATACAGTAAGGTCACTGGATATAAATGAGCCCACAATGTTTTCTGAATAATTTTGTAGCAAAGAGGGAAGCTGTGGAAATTGTAGTTATATTAGCTTTTCTCCCTTTCAGTCTCTTCAGACCAATGCTAAAAGATTTATGTCTTTCTTTTGTCATATTGTTATATCTTGCACAGATACACTACTTCATTAAGACCTGTAAAATCGTGAGTTAATTTCTTGTTTTGTCTGTTTAAACTCACAGATATCAAGATAGCCTTTTAACCAATGCTTTTTCATTTCTGAAAGGTATATTAAAATTATAATACCTTTCTTTGTTTTTCACAACTAATTTGATGTGATTTATGCAAGGTTTCAATCACATATCATCATGGTAGAAAACAGATTGGGTATGAATTTTAAGAATTATATAAAAAGATAAAGTTATAAAATATCAAAATAATTTTACATTGCTCAGAAATAGTGAAATTTGAGGGTGCTTCAATTTAAAAATGATTGGGGTTCTAGGAACGTGACTCAAAGAGGCTGTAAAATTACAAGGACACTTCATCAATTCTAGGAGCATTTCCATCCAGTAGTGATTAACAGCACAACTTGCTGAGCAATTTCCCTGGTATTTGTAGGAAAGTCTTGTTCTTTCAAACTGAAGAACTCTTAAAAATATGAAGACCCTCCAATGATGTTAAATTGCAGCATATAACATACATGCCTCCAAATTCAACTCATTCTCTAAATAAAACATTATTATTATTAAAATATAAAAGGTCTACCAACAACAGAATAGCAATCTATCCCATTCAATTCAAACGCCAAGTTACTATAGCTGCTATGTCTCCCAATCTGGGATTTTTCTGACATTAGGAATTATTCATCAAACAAGATTATATATTTCTTATTGACTGGTTATTTCTTAGCTTCTACTTTTTATACAACCTCATGTCTGACTCTGCAAGCCTGTGAACTGTAGCTCACCAGGTTCTTCTGACCATGGGATTCTCCAGGCAAGAATACTGGAATGGGTTGCCATCCCTTCCTCCAGAAGATCTTCCCAACCTAGAGACTGAACCACATCTCTTATGTTTCCTGCATTGGCAGGTGGGTTCTTTACCACTAACACTACCTGGGAAGCCCATACAACCTCTATGCCTTTAAAATTAGAATTAGAGTCTTCACACTTTGTTTCTAATAGCAGTCTTTCCCAGGAAGACCAAATCTCTCTTGCAACTGCTTTTCTGTCTAGTTCCAAATGACAATAGGCTTTTGTTGTTGCTGTTGTTTAGCCACTCAGCTGTGTCAGACTGTTTGTGACCCCATCAATGCCAGGCTCCTCTATCTATGGGATTCTCCAAGGAGGAATTCTGGAGTGAGCTGCCACTTCCTTTTCCAGGGGATCTTCTTGATCCTGGGATCAAACCCACATCTCTTGCAAGTCTCCTGCATTGCTGGTGGACTCTTCACCACTAAGCCACCAGGAAACCCAAATAAAATCATTACTTATAAAATGTAAAAGGCCTGCCCACAACAGAATAGCAATCTATCCCATCCAATTTGACTGCCAAGTTATTATAGCTGTTATGTCTCCCAATCTGGTATTCATTGACATGAGGAATTAGTCATCAAACAAGATTATATATTTCTTTTAAACACCTCCTGGGTCATTATTTTGAAATTATTTCTACATTTCCTGCTAAGGTTTCTGTGAGCTTTGGAAGCCATTCTAAATTTAGATAAATTATGTATATTTGTGTATAAAATACAAACTATGTCTTCTCAAAAGATATTTATAAATAAAGCTAAATATTCAAGAAATATATATGATTCTTCTGAGTTTATTTATACACCTATAAAATAGGGATAATAATGTCTACTTCAAAAGTTCATTGAGGAAATTTTATGCACAAAGAGCCTATTATACTGCCTGATACATAATAGATGCACAAAAAATAGTTACTATTTTGATATCATCATCATTATCATTATAATAATCATTGCAAATCTGAAGTTTCATGTTCAGTTCAGTTCAGTCACTCAGTCATGTCCGACTCTTTGCAACCCCATGAATCGCAGCACACCAGGCCTCCCTGTCCATTACCAACTCCTGGAGTTCACTCAGACTCATGTCCATCAAGTCCGTGATGCCATCCAGCCATCTCATCCTCTGTCGTCCCCTTCTCCTCCTGCCCCCAACCCCTCCCAGCATCAGAGCCTTTTCTAATGAGTCAACTCTTCACATAAGGTGGCCAAAGTACTGGAGTTTCAGCTTTAGCATCATTCTTTCCAAAGAAATCCCAGGGCTGATCTTTAGAATGGACTGGTTGGATCTCCTTGCAGTCCAAGGCGGGCAAATTTGGCCTTGGAATGCAGAATGAAGCAGGGCAAAGACTAATAGAGTTTTGCCAAGAAAATGCACTGGTCATAGCAAACACCCTCTTCCAACAACACAAGAGAAGACTCTACACATGGACATCACCAGATGGTCAACACCGAAATCAGATTGATTTTTGCAGCCAAAGATGGATAAGCTCTTTACAGTCAAAAAAACAAGACCAGGAGCTGACTGTGGTTCAGATCATGAACTCCTTATTGCCAAATTCAGACTTAAATTGAAGAAAGTAGGGAAAACCACTAGACCATTCAGGTATGACCTAAATCAAACCCCTTATGATTATACAGTGGAAGTGAGAAATAGATTTAAGGGCCTAGATGTGATAGGAAGAGTGCCTGATGAACTATGGAATGAGGTTCATGACATTGTACAGGAGACAGGGATCAAGACCATCCCCATGGAAAAGAAATGCAAAAAAGCAAAATGGCTATCTGGGTAAGAATTACAAATAGCTGTGAAAAGAAGAGAGGCAAAAAGCAAAGGAGAAAAGGAAAGATATAAGCATCTGAATGCAGAGTTCCAAAGAATAGCAAGAAGAGAAAAGAAATCCTTCTTCAGCGATCAATGCAAAGAAATAGAGGAAAAGAACAGAGTGGGAAAGACTAGAGGTCTCTTCAAGAAAATCAGAGATACCAAGGGAATATATCATGCAAAGATGGGCTCGATAAAGGACAGAAATGGTATGGACCTAACAGAAGCAGAAGATATTAAGAAGAGGTGGCAAGAATACACAGAAGAACTGTACAAAAAGATCTTCACGACCCAGATAATCATGATGGTGTGATCACTAATCTAAAGCCAGACATCCTGGAATGTGAAGTCAAGTGGGCCTTAGAAAGCATCACTACGAACAAAGCTAGTGGAGGTGATGGAATTCCAGTTGAGCTGTTTCAAATCCTGAAGTTTCATGTTACATAGGAGCTATTTAACTGCAATTGTAGCTCTATGGCAAATTTCATCATCCTGAGCAGAGTGTTTATGTTTTGAGACGTTATCATAAAATGTTTATAATTATATCTGGATTGTGGATTCTATTTTATATTTCATTTTTTTTCTTTTTTCAACTATATTATCTGTTGTGGTTTTTTTTTTTACATTAAGACTCAGAGGTTAAAGTGTCTGCCTCCAATGCGGGAGACCTGGGTTCGATCCCTGGGTCAGGAAGATCCCCTGGAGAAGGAAATGGCAACCCACTCCAGTACTCTTGCCTGGAGAATCCCATGGACGGCGGAGCCTGGTAGGCTACAGTCCACCGGGTCGCAAAGAGTCGGACACGACTGAGTGACTTCACTTCACTTCAAATACATATTACCTACACAAAACAAGAAAAAATACTATATACTAGTTTTCCAAGTATACCTGGTACTCTTCTATAAAACTGCACTGACAGGCAATAGACAATTATATGGCATATCTGAGGAAAATGAAAACAGAAGATGGTATCTAAAGAGATTCAGAAACTGCATGAGATACAGATGATAAATTAAGATTATGAAACACCTAATGAGTCACAAATTCCTTCCATACGGTTAGACCAACGTGCGCTGGAGGGAAGGCCTCTCTTCTCTATGCTTCCCAATATTACTTCTCCAGTGGCTCAGCCAGAAGATATTGGGGTATAGACAGTGCCCAAACACTTTTGTTAAATGAACTGCCTTGATAGACACTGGCATTTTAAGTCAGCTGGTGAGGTTCAGCTATGGAGAATGAGACTTGGGTCAAAACATCTAAGTCAGGTCTTCTTATCTTAAGTTCCTTTTCTTTAAATCTGGAAGTCTAATTATCCCTAACAGCTTATGCATAAGCTGCTGAAACTGAAGAAGAAAAAGATGGTTCTGATGGGCCACATTCAATAGAGGTGGAAGAGATTATATAGACACTTAGAATCAAGGAACTGGCCTAAATCTCTTGACCTACATAATGTTATCCAATTCAATTTCCCTTGCAGTGGGAATTATCAGGCACATGAACAGTAATTAATACATTGCTTCTTTGTTCCTCGTTAACTATTGTTCTTTAACAGATTTGCTTCTTTGAAAATAAGCCTAAACGGAAGATGGAGTTACTGGCAACTCCAACACATCTTGAATGCCAACATATATTGTAAAAGCATGAAGGACGGGCATCCAGTTTAGAGGTGAGATAATCATCTGGAAAGAATCTCTGGAATGAGTCAAGACGGAGTTTTCAAAGGTGAGTAAGAGTAGTTAGGTGAAGAGAAAGGGAAAGTTTCCTGCTAAAAGACACCTTGACAAAGTGAACAAGACAAAGCATGTGACTAGGGAAACAACGAGCAGATTTAGAAAGCTAAAGAATAATTTAAAACACAGATAGGGACAAGAAACAAAACCAGTGGCACAGGCCAAGCCATGCAGAGCTTTGAATGCCAAGCAAATGAACTTAGTTTCCAATCTATAAATGAAAACCCATTAAAGAAATCTAAAAAAATGAATTTTATCAGCAGTTAAGTGGGAGAGAGATAAAGCTGAAACAGAAAGTCAGTTTGAAGGCTGTAACAGTCAAAGACAAAAAAAGACTGACTAAATTTGACCATCAAGATATAAAAACTGATGATGTACTAATGCACATTTAATAAAATTTAGACCATTTTGGAGTACCATTCCTTGAAATTTTGAATTTAACCCAAAGGGGAACTGAAAAGACATTATTCTAAATAACATATAGAATCACGGAAGAATGTGACTTCTGTGAGTTTACTGTAAACAGAGACTGAATTGAACAAACTTTGGACTGGGGATTTTCTGTTCTACCAGGAACTAGAAATCCTACTGATGTGTCAAGCCAAATGGCAGAAAACAGAGATGGGTTACCCCATACAATCGTGAAGGGTTTTAATAACTGCTACTCATGCTTTCATCAAATGACACATTATGATTGTGCAATCAATGGCATACTGATGATATTTGACTTCTCAATGTATTCTCTTATTCCTTTACTTGAAATATCTGTAAGCAGATGTTTCAGATATATTTGGAAATATCTAAAATACCATTGGCATGCGGGGGACCAATTTAAGAGCATGGATGTTTGTTTGAGGAATAGAAAACCTAAAAGAATTTATAACTATCTGGACTTCATTTAGCAGATCTGAGTGCAAAACCCAGTTTAATTATTTATTTGGTCAGAGTCAATATTATATAAAACTGTTGGTGTGCTTCTGAAGGTCACAACCAATCTCCCATTTTTTTCATGTTCTATGGATAGGTTTGGATATATTTGTGAGTTTGTTTTATTAGTTTTTCTTGATTTTTTTTTAATTAAAGGATAATTACTTTATAGAATTTTGTTCCAAACAAGAGCTGAGTCTGTCCTCCTAGGCACACAGTGTAAATCTTTCTTTATAATATTTTATTATTTAAAAATTAGCTTAAAATTAGACATTCATAAATAGTTTCATTCATTAACATTAATTTGAGGTTTTTAAATAAAACAATGAGTAAATTAACTGAACTTTTAAACTGAAATTTTGTAACAATGCTTAACATTTGAATTTCAGAATTTATCATAAGTAGGCAAACATTTGAGAAAATAATATAATTTCTTAAGGATAACATATGTTAGAATTTATACTCTCTGACAGAACAGGAAGTCCTAAGTTTAGAATTTCTCCAAATTTGTATTAATTTAAATTTAGAGTTAAATTAAGTTAAATTTAGAGTCTAAATTTTTAAAAGTATAATATTTTATATAATTATTAGATACAAAGCTATATTAGAGATAGGATTACTATTTTATGCAAGATTCACCATCTATAAAATTTCTAGTATCTCTTAAATGCTTAACAAGCAACAAATTATATATATAAATTGGCTTCAAACTACTAATTAAGAGTCTTAAAATTAAAAAAAAGAGTCTTAAAATAATTCAAAAACTGTTGAAAAACTTAAAAAAATAAACATTTTATTTTTGGGAAATCCATTTCTCTTAAAAATACACACACACACACACACACACACACATATATATATATATATTTCCTACATTTCCATTTTTCCCTAATTCATCATTACATATCATCGCAGAATATTTGATAAGTCTGGTGTTTATTTACTACATTTCACATTTTGTAAAAATCATAATCTCCACCAATATTTTAGTTGCTTACTGGAGAAGGCATGCAAACCTACCCCAGAGTATTTTCCTCATAAAGAAAGAGAAATGTCTGAAATACTGAGAACTAAGCTGTGTGAATGACTCTGATTATTGTCTATAATTTTTTTCTTTACATGTGATAGTAGTGTGACAGAATATAGTTTCCTTCTAAAACATCAGAGGCAAAAGATCAAATGATTTATTTTAATTTTTCAAAAATATGTGGCACTTTTCTTCTACACACAATTGTGAAATCACACCTTAAAGTACACCTAAAAGACTTATATCATCCAAACCCATCTTGTATACAGATGTTGCTCCCAAGAAATCTAAAAATGCCACTCCCAAGAAAGACAAGAAAGCTTTCTGCACAAAGCTAATGAGCAAGAAATCTGGGTAGCTTGCAAAGTAAGAGTTTATAAACAGCAATTGTATGTGCTTTAACTCATCAAACAATCAATCATTCATGTTTATTGAACACCTATTACGTGTAAATCATTGTTTCATAACTGAGACTTGGGAGAGCTTTATCAAATCAATAATTCAACTGTGAAAAACAAGCCGAGAGGTGCGCCTATTCTTTCTAGCTTTCTGTACCCTACATTTACATTCCTGCTATTAAGTTGGCTCCTGGCATTATGAGATTTAGTCAATCCATTAATTCTAAAATCACAATAAGATGTGTGTTATAAGGATATTGGCTAAGGGTACATCCACAAAGCTTCATTTGCTGTCTAATCTGTAAGGTCCTCTCACATCCACAGTTTGGGTTTCCCTGGTGGCTCAGATAGTAAAGCATTTCCTGCAATGCAGGAAACCTGGGTTTGATCCCTGCGTCAGGAAGATCCCCTGGAGAAGGGAATGGCTACCCACTCCAGTATTCAGTATGCTCAGAAATTCCATGACCAGAAGAATCTGGCAGGCTACACTCCATTGGGTTGGAAAGAGTTGAACATGACTGAGCTACTAACACTTTCACTACTTTCTTTCACATCCACAGTTAAGGAAACAGGTGCCCTGATCTTTCAGAGACAATATACATTAGCAATTGCTGGGCTCCTCTCACCTGCTTTAGCCCTTCTAGGTTTAAGGTATCATGGTTCCCATCTCTCTATGAACCATGATTCAGACATACTTCTTTGATTCCTCTCAGGTTGGTTGTTGTTGTTCAGTCACTCAGTTGTGTCTGATTCTTTGTAACCCCATGAACCGTAATATGCCAGGTTTGCCCTTCACTGTCTCCTGGTGTGTAGTCAGACTCATGTCCATTGAGTCGTTGATGCCACCCAACCATCTCATCCTCTGTAACCTCCTCCTCCTGCCCTCAGTCTTTCCCAGCATCAGAGTCTTTCCAATCAGTCAGCTCTTCTCATCAGGTGGCCAAAGTATTAGAGCTTCAGCTTCAGCATCAGTCCTTGCAGTAAACTTTCTTCTTTGATTCCTCTCAAGTTAATCACAAATATTTTATCTACTGCAGAGTAGCTTTTAGCCTAGCTTTGTTGATTTACAAATAGTCTATGCCAATTCTCCTAAGATCACTTATGCAGTTTGACTCAACCACACTGTTCACCAAGCAGATCATAAAAGAAATCTGTTTATTTGCATGCTGCAAACAAAAAAAAAAATCAGAATATGGAAATAGCACCCAATTGATCATTCTCAAATGTATAAATGTCTTACACTTGATCCTATAGCAGAATGTTCCTATAATTTATCCCCTTGAGCTGGATATGGTTTATAATTAATGCAGTATAAATAGCAACTCTTGGACCATGATTCTGCTTGTTAGGATCTTTATCTTCCTGTCCAGTAAAAGCCAAAGAGAGTAAGGACAGAGAACATTATCCAAGAAGAATATCTGTAAGAGCCACTATAGCAGTTGTGATATGAACAACGTGTCATCAGTTTATCCAGTTCTTGACCCACATTGCTTTCAATGGTCCATCACAGGAAGACTAGAGCAGTGTGTTATGAGTATTGCAATGGGAAGGAAGAGTGGCTTATTTTCTCCTTAGTTTCAGCCTAAATATTATTAGCTCAATTGACCTCTTTTACCTAAAGACACGAGTTTTAACATAGGATTTTGTCTCAGTCATATTGTTTACCTCACAATACACCCACTATCCTTACTGCAGAAGATGGTTTATTTCTCTGTGATAATAGAAACAATCAGCAGAAATCTTCCACAGACTTCCACCACCCAATCAACCCACTCATTTGCAACTAAGTACAAATAATCTGCTTTCCCTCCTTTTATAATGGCTGTGTTTTTGATGCTATTCAATGCTAACATCACCTATGCATTAGATCCTATCCCTCTCACCTTCTCAAAGGTATTATTCTAGAAATTCTCCTGCACTATCAGTTTTTTCACTTCTGATTTATTTTATTAGCACAGTAATATGCTGTTGTTTCCTCTTTCTTTAAAAACAACCAAATTTATAATCAACCAATATTTGATGGGAAGCCAAAAATACTCAATGAAGGAAAGAGAGTCTCTTTGATAAATAGTACTGGGAAAATTGGATAGTCATATGTAAAAGAAGAAAATAAGATCCCTATCTCACACCACTTCCAAAACTTAATTTTGGATGTTTTAAGAACTTAAATGTAATACTGGAAACCATAAAACTACTAGAAGAAAGCATAGGGGAAAAGGCTCCCTGACATGAGTCTTGGCAACGATTATCTGGATAACACAAGTAAACCACAAACAACAAAATTAAAAAATGAACATATGGAATTACATCAAACTAAAAGCTTGCACAGCAAAAGAAATGATCAAGAAACTAAAAAGAAAGCCTAAAGAATGAGAGAAAATATTTGTAAACCACATATCACATATGGGTTAATATCCAAAATATATAAACACTCGTACAATTGAATAGCCAAAAAACAAATAATCCAAATAAATATGGGAAAGGGACCTGAATAGACATTTTTCCAAAGAAGGTGTATTAATTGCCAACAGGTACATGAAAAAGTACTCAAAACATCATTAATCATAAGGGAAATGTAAATCAAACCACAATGAGATATCACTTCACACCTGTTAGAATGGCCATCATCAAAAAGACAAGAGATAAAAAACATTGGCAAGGATGTGAAAAAAGGGAACCCTTGTGCACTGTGGGTGAAATTTTAATTGTTATGGAAAACAGTATGTAGTATCCCATAAAATTAAGAACTATCAGACTATCCAACTATTCCACTTCTGGAAATATATCTGATGGAAATGAAAACACTGTTAAGGGATATCTGCACCTGCATGTTCAGCATTATCTACAATGGTCAAGACATAGAAACAACTTAAGTACCCATCAACAGATGAATGAATTAAAAAGTTGTGGTTTACATATCTGTATAATGCAATACTATTCAGCCATAATAAAGAAGGAAATTCTGCTACTTGTGACCCAACATAAATGGAGCTTGAGGGCATTATGCTATGTGAAATAAGTCAGACAAAGACAAATACCATATGATCTCACATATATATCAAATCAACTTAAAAAAAACAAACAGAAAAAGAGATCAGGTTTGGGGTTACTAGAAGAGGAAAGGAGAAAGGAAATTGGATAAAAGTGGTCAAAAGGTACAAACCTCCAGTTTATAAGATAAATAAGCAGTGGGGATGTAATGTAAAACATGATTATAGTTAACATTGCTATATGGTTAACAGAGTAGACCCTAACAGTTCTAATCAGAAGGAAATTTTTATTTCTTTTTTTTGACATCTATATGAGTTGATGCATGTTAACTGAAGTTGTGGTAATCATTTCATGATGTATCAAAGTCAAATCACTATGCTGTATACCTTAAAATTATATAGTGGTATATGTCTATTATATCCAAATAAAACAGGTCAGGGGTACAAAACAAAAATACCAATTGACACCACTTTCTCTTTCTAGTTACCAGATATTTTCTATAATCCCTTTGCAGCAAAATTCCTAGAAAATGTTGCTATTTGCATTATTTTCATTGTTTCCAATAATATTCACATTCTCTCTGGAATCCATTCCTGAGTTTTGTTCCCATATTCCACCAAAACTGCTCTGAACATGGCCAACAATAAACTTCATATTGCTAAACTCAGTGGTCAATTCTAGTGCTCATTTTATTTCACCTAGCACATTATTTGCCACACATGAAACAGATGAGCTTCATTTGGCTTCCTGTAAAGCATAATTTCCTGGATTTCCTCCTAAATCACCAGTTTCCCCTTCTTAGTCACCTTTACTTGTTTCTCCTCATCTCTCTGACCTTTCAGAGAAGGCAATGGCAACCCACTTCAGTACACTTGCCTGGAAAATCCCCTGGACGGAGGATCCTGGTAGTCCATGGGGTCGCTAAGAGTCAGACATGACTGAGTGACTTCTTTCACTTTTCACTTTCATGCATTGGAGAAGGAAATGGCAACCCACTCCAGTATTCTTGCCTGTAGAATCCCAGGGATGGAGGAGCCTGGTGGGCTGCCATCTATGGGGTCACACAGAGTCGGACACAACTGAAGCGACTTAGCAGCAGCAGTTCTGACCTTTTAATATTTGAAGCCCCAGTGCTCAGTCTATAGATACTTTCTTTTATCCATCTACTCTTACTTCCCTAGTAATCTCATGCAGACTAATAGCTTTAAATACCTATCTCTAGGCTGACAATTCTTAATCTTCTATCTCTAGAACCAACCTCTTAATCGAACCTCACATTTTTATACCTAACTGTTAAATTCACAACTTTAGTTGGATGTTTAATATAAAACACAAATATAACATAAAATAAACCCAAATAATTTGTTTTCAATGAAACTTGTTCCTACTTCATACTTCCCTCATTTCAGTAAATAATAACTCTATATTTTCAGTTGCTCAAACCAGTCTTATCACTCCATTTCTCACATCTCATAATCAATCCTTCTGCAAATCTTGACAGTTCTGTCCTCAAAATAAATGTCAGATCTAACCTTTACCCTGGAGGAGGGAATGGCAACCCACTCTAGTATTCTTGCCTGGAGAATCCCATGGACAGAGGAGCCTGGCGGGCTACAGTCCATTGGGTTTGCAAAGAGTCAGACATGACTGAAGCGACTTGGCATGCACACAACTTTTACCACTATTTCTACTGCTACCATTATGAATCAAAATATCAGTATTTCCCATTTATATTATTGGAATGTTCCTTTAACTAGTCTCCCTGCTTCCCTTATGGCCCACTAAAGTCTATTCTCAATACATTGGCCAGAGTGATCCTTTTAAAATGCAAACAAGATGACCTGACTGAGACACTGAGTCACCCTATTTTCTCCTACTTCAGTTGTTCTTCCCTCTCCATACTCTTTATTCATTTTGCTCTATCTCTCAAGTTCTTACTGTTGGGGAGCCACAAAGGTCAGTCCTTGGTCCTTTCATATTCTCTCTGTACTCAATTTGTAATTGCATCTAGTATCAATGCCATAAATATCATCTACTAAAATATCCCAACAATTCCCAAGTTTATGTATCTTGTTTGGCTATATACATGGAATTGCCTGCATGATTCTTCCAACTGGATATCAAACATGTATCTCAAATTCACTGTTTCGGAAACTAAATCTGTTGTACTTGTGTCTTTCCCGTAATAGGCCATGTCAACTTCATTCTTCAATTGCTCAGCTCAAAAACTTGGAGACACTTTACATCTCTATTTTTTATAAGCTATATCCCCAAATTAGCAGCATCAGCATAACCTGATAAATTCTAAAAACTGCAAATTCTCAAACTTACCCCAGACCTACTAAATGAGGAACTCTGGATTAGGCCCAGAAATCTCTGTTCAACAAAATTTCTAGCTTATTCTTGTAGTTCATTACAGGTGTTTGTTCAAGTTTAAGCACTCCTGCACAAACGAATGTTGAGAATCTTACTGAGAACGAAAAAACTTAGGAGCAAAGGCTGGTTCTTCAATTAAAGTTAGTGTTCTTTGCAGGCCATTGAATAATCATAGCTTCTGTTGTTAAACATCACAGTGGTCTCATGGAGTTTGGGTGAGTATGCAACGTGTCATGGCTAGAGCATAGCATGTAAGGGATGATGGCCTGGGCTGAAGGACTATCCTGACTTATTACCTACACATTCTCCACTTCAGTATTTTCATCATTCTCTTCTGTAAAATAAGGAAAATAATACTTAGCTCACAGAGTTATTGGGAAGATTAAAATAGGTTATGAATTTGATAACATCTACAGCAGTAATAGTGTATACTATTCATCAAAAATACTCATTTCTGATGATTTATAGTGAAAATTTCCACTCTGGGGTCTCTGCCAGAAGCATCTTCTCTATTTCAAAAAACTAAATGTAAAGGTCAAAAGGTCAAGGATTGGAAAAAAGATCCTTTAGTAATGCTCACATCTGTTGATAATAGGAAGAACTGATTCATAACTCTTCCTCTGTTCCTTAGTTTAGGCAACTTCTGAAATCATATACTATCCATAAAGCCTTCCCTTTACCTGTATCCCTCTAAACATAGCACTTTCTCATCATAATTCCAAATATTTCTTCCTCTCTCTTCACTGACTCAGTATTTGCTTATTTAATTTATACATTTGCCAATGCCTATATTCTACTTCTTTGTACTCTGTGTATAAAACATTATTAATTCAATATATCTTAGGGAAAGGTCCCTGGTAGATAGGACTTGCTTTTCTTGCCTCTGCATAATGGTCATAGAGCAATGGTTTCTAATAGATTATCTCAAATAAAATAGAAATAAGCCAAAATTATAAAAGTATATAGCTCTCTTAACTATAAGTGTATCCATATTTTCCATAAATTCAGAGAATTGAAGTTTTTCTCCAGCTACTCTCCTTAGTGCTTTGTAATGTGAACAAAATATATACCTAAAATATCTAGCTAAAAGGAAAAATACATAATAATTAAATCAAAAACCTAAACAGGTCATTAAAAATAGTCAATATTCTCCCATGGGATATTTTTCTCAAACCCTTGCTTCCACCCTCCCTCTTTCTTTGGGGGGGTGTGTGTGTGTGTGCATGTTTGTATGTGAGAGAGAGATGATACTTTTTAATGCAAATTCCTAGAGAAATGTGATAAGGTAATAATCTTTATATCAACTAGCAAATTCATTATCACTTACTTTTTTTACATATACAAGGAGAAAGAAATAAAGTTCTTCTATATCCATCTCATTTAGTATAAATCTTTGATTTGCCATTCCTATAACCAAGAGAGAAGATTTTGACCAATAACTTTCTCAAAATGAAAAGCAGAGTTGATTTGTAATAGACTGAGTTAAATTGCAAGTGATTCTGCTTTTGAGGATATGGAAAGCCTTCAGACTTCAAGCTGCTGCAGCCTTTTAGAGATGTTAAACTGCTGAAGAGGTCAGGTAGAGATTCAACAAGACGAAGGTGTCTTAATGGATTTTATCACTGTGTTATATAATTGAGATTATAGTCACCATCAGTCACTGCAGTTACTGTTATTACATATATTGTATGGGGGGGTGGCAGATTTGTATAAAAAGTTTACTTTCATAAATAGAAATGTGAGATCTATGGCTGATGAATAGTGATATCATCATGACTCCTTGAAATCAAGAGAATAATTATCCAAGAAGAGCTACCATTAAGCTCTCTCCAGGGAACTCCCAAAGTCAAGATCAAAAGCCAGAGCTTGGGACATTTTCAGCATATCCTACTCCTAGGCAGAAAAATGAGTCACTGCTTCAGTTACTATTTTCTAGCCTTATTTTAATGTAGGGAAATACAGAAATGATCTACAGCTCTAAGAATGTGAAATATTCGGGCATCACTCAGCGTTCTCATATGACAAGATTTATCAATCTTTAAAACGCTCAAAAGGCTGTGAGAACAAAAACTGTCAAACACAATCACAGCACCGGGGCTCCACAGCACCAGAAGAAATTAAGTGAGGATGTCACCAACTAAGCTGCCCTGCTCACACACTCACAGGAGCCGAGAAGAAACAGTAAGTGCTACAGAGTTAAAAAAAAAAAAAAAAAAAACTTGCCTCACATGTGGAATAGCACGACACTTACACAGAAAAATAGTGAGCCGGGGCAGTTATCTGCGCTGACATTTCAGCTGCACTCCCACACACCCCCACCCCTTCCCTCCTGAGTCCCACGGGCAGCTGCGGCATTGACAGAAGGCCTGTGTCAGTTTCCATCTGACTGTCACTCTCACTTCTGCCTCTATTATCAGCAGTGCACTGGGGCACTCCCCGCTTGGAAGGGCTGCTGATCTCTATCTCTCCCCTCGACACTGGCCCTGCCATGAACCTGACTAGGAGAAAGCACGGGGAAAGACTGCTCTGGAAAAGGAGACAGGAAAGGGAGGAGGCGGTTGGGAGGGAAGAGAAGGAGAAAAGAAAAGAAACCAACCAAAAAAAGGTTAGGGAGGAAAGGGGTGGGCCAGAGGGTGGGGGCGGTATCGAAGAGGAACAGACCGAGATGGAGTGAGGGGCACTGATACAGTTTGGGCCCTTTTCTTATTTTTCCTATCCATTCTCCAGCGTTCAGTCTTTTGTGTCAGCTTTCAGAAATGCTCTGTTTGACTGGCAGCCTGTCACAGATCAGTTACCACCTAAAGCCGCTTGGCAGCGAGAGGTGACGGCCCAGGAAGGGATCTAAGTGGGTTTATCAGTGCTTCTTTCCGCCTCGTGAGCTCCTTGACACAAAAGGAAAGGGTATTAAAGATCTAAAGCGAGCCCAAAAGCGTGAAAGCTCCTTATAGGCTGCAGGATGTGGATGTGACTAAATTTTTAAATATTTTGAGTTGATGCTATTCATTTTGCCAATAGACTAGAAAGAATTTTTGTTACAGAAATGAGTGTATGTTCCACTTGAGTGAGATTTGGAAAAGGGAGGAAGTCCCTAAAATATGTGCTGAGAATATTACAACCACCCTGTATTTACACTCATGCATCTGTTTTGAATATAAATAAAATGAAACAGTTTTAATTTTTTATCACAATTATATGATTCAAAGTCTATCTTAATATTACAGATTCTGTTTTAAACATTATAATTTGATATTTGGAATTTAATATTTTTATAGAAATGGTAAGTACGGAAAAGATCCAGAATTCATTAGGTCTCTGTCATACCTCTTCTCTCATGGTCCTTTATGCATGGATTATTATTAAACTAGTGTACCTCTAGCATGCCAATGGCTTCTCTCAGCACATTCCTCCAATGATAGTGGTCATATTACAGATACCCAAGGCACAAAGCCATCCCTTGCATCACCTAATGATAATATTCTCTACTATTTTCTTATTTATTTTAATTTTTTTTAAAAGGACCACCACTGGAACATCATGTGAATGCCATAATAGATTATCAATGATAACCTACTTTCTGATATCCAGGGCAGACAGATTTAATTTAGAAAGTGACTAAATCAAACATTGTGATTCCACAAACCACATATGATCATGGCAACCAGTCTCAGCACAAGCAATTAACTCTGTGTAAGGAGGCACTATATCCTGAATGTCTGTAAAAAAAACTCTAGACTTTTTGTTGTAATGAAAATATTGAGAAAATAAATACATTTCATTAAATGTTTACTGATGTCTCAAAGGAGAAAGTTTTCTAATTCTTTGATTTTGCAAAGAACTGTCACCTTTTTCCAGTCTCTTATTGTTTGCCTGATAACCTATCTTCTCTCCCTCCATTATCTGCATCCCTTTCCAGATTCTACAAATGCTACCAAACCTTTCTAAGAGAAATTGTTGCTTGGCTAAAATTCTCTATTCCTGGACAGTTAGCATTTATAGGCCAATAGATATATAACAATAATAAAATGTATCTCTTTCATTTTATATATAAATAAACGGATGAACAAAATCTCCTACCTATACATTGCTCTACCATAATCCTTTCCATAATATTATAAGAAAAAGATAGAAATTTAAAAATCTTAAGAAACAAAGGCAACAAAACAGAACAGATGAGCAAAGGAGTTTTAGAACAGAAAAACTGAGCCTTCTTCTTATAGCTAAATGGCCTTAACTAAGTTAACTGGTAGTCATGTACAGATGTGAGAGCTGGACAATAAAGAAGGCAGGGTACTGAAGAGTTGATGCTTTCTAACTGTGGTGCTGGAGATGGCTCTTGAGACTCCCTTGGAAAGCAAAGAGATCAAACCAGTCAATCTTAAAGGAAATCAACCCTGAATACTCTTTGGAAAGACTGATGCTGAAGCTGAAGTTCCAATACTTTGGTCACCTGATGCAAACAGCTGACTCATTGGGAAAGACCCTGATGCTAGGAAAGATTGAAAGCAGAAGGAGAAGAGGAAAAAAGAGGATGGGATGGTATCACTGATTCAATGGACAGGAACTTGAGCAAACTCCAGGAGCTGGTGAGGGACAGAGAAGCCTTGCGTGCTGCAGCCCATGGGGTCGTGAAGGGCTGGACACAATTTGGAGACTGAACAAGTGAACTTGAACATTAACCACTCTAAGTCTGCTACTGTCATCTGTAAAGTAGGAGAAGCATCTATCTCATAGTGTCATTATGGAAATTAACAAGATAATGCATTTCACCTTTTGGAGATAATGTATGTCACATGATAAGCACTCAATAAATATTTGCTAGATTAATTGTTTATAATTATTAATCCAAAGATTCATAGATAAATAATCAAAGAATTAAAAAGGAGGAATGGTGGGGCAGATCTTCTGACATTGGCAGCATAGACTATTTGCAAACCAATCAGCAAAAGAAGATGAATGTCCTGTTTTACAATGAGTTTAGGTCGACAGTCTGCTTCCTGTGTGAGGTAACTTTAGCTAAGTTCAATCATCTTAAATATTAACTAACCACAGCTTTTCTTTCATCCTTAACTCAAAAGAATGTGGGCTTCTGCAAACCCTGGAATTGAGGGAATGAAAGTTAATCCAAGCCAAGTACTAGATTGTACACAGGTGTCATCATTTGAAAAAAATAATAAGATACCTGCTTTGTTCCATTTTTGGAGCTAAATGGCCACTTAGAAACCTCTATTAACACTAGGGGTAAATTGAGAAAATTGAAATTGTTTCTACACTATTTTTTATTGTTCTAGATGATAGACTATTAGACTAAGTAGATGCTCTACATTCATAATTGAAACTAAGAAAGAGCAGATCCAATGGAAACAGGCTATTCACAAATATTTACCATCAGTCATTTGGAATTCCAGTATGACTTTCTTCTCAGTATAAGAAGCTGTAGAATTGAGTTAATTATTCTAATGTCTATTATATACAAACTATGGCCCCATACAAGCTATTCTCGTATCAGTCAGATCACTGAGGATAGCATATACGATTAGGAAAAAGTTAGGGATGGTGTGGAGTATAGGGAGAAAAAAATAAAATTTCAAAAAAACCAGCAAAAACCTTGTGGTCTAACCTCACCTTTAATTAAATTTAACTCATGCTCGGTGTCTTCTAAAAATGGCAGTGCATTACATAAAAGGGAAGAGCACTAAAAAAAAGGATTACTGATTGTAATCTCAATGGCAATCTTTCAAATCCATAACCAGGGAAGGGGAAGGAGCCCAGAAAAATGTTAGTTTGTTCAACTCCCACATGTATCCATCAACTTCAAAACAGAGAACTGCCCCAATTATAGACCCACCCCTGCTGGTCATCTCACAAATGTGCCACTGCTGCTGCTGCTGCTAAGTCACTTCAGTCATGTCCAACTCTGTGCAACCCCATAGACGGCAGCCCACCAGGCTCCCCCGTCCCTGGGATTCTCCAGGCAAGAACACTGGAGTGGTTGCCATTTCCTTCTCCAATGTGTGAAAGTGCAAAGTGAAAGTGAAGTCAGTCATGCCCGACTCTTCGCGACCCCATGGACTGCAGCCTACCAGGCTCCTCTGCCCATGGGATTTTCCAGGCAAGAGTACTGTAGTAGGTTGCCATCGCCTTTTCCAAAATGTGCCACTAGTCACACACAAAAGAATGTGGATGACTTTTGTCACAACTTCTAAAAATCATGGTGGGAATAAAATGACTATGTCTTTTGTTGAGCAATGCTCAAACAATCAATGAACAGCTTTAAAGATTTTATTTCTTTGTTTCCTCCTCTTTTCTGTTTGTTTTATCCCAAACTAATTTGCATTCATGGAAGAACTACATTTTCTGAAGGAGAAAACGTGTTATTTTTGCTTCATGACAGAGGGAACAGGTGGGGGTGACTAGAAAAGTGAAGTGTCATAGTAGATCAATAAGTTGAAAATATAATTTAAAGCCATTAAATATGCCTACTTAAAATATAGAAACATCTTTTTTTAAGTTCAAGGTCTCTGGTCTTCAGAGATCATTTATAATTTGACATAGAACATTTTGTAGGTTATAAAGACAGCATAGAGAACAAATAAATTTTTATTCAATACACAAATATACAGATTTTAGGTAGCTCTATTACTCAGTATCATCAAGCGAGGTCATTTAATGGAAAACTAGAAATGTGCAAGTAAAAAAGGTAGAAAATAAGTTATGGTTGATGATAACCAAAAATGAGGCGAGATGTAAGAGGAATGTTTTAGTAAAAGGCTTTGTGGATACCAATCCTCTTCTTAACCCATTAAAATCATTCTAAGGGGTTAGCATGCACAGAACATCATCTCTCTCATCCAGAACACTGCCATTAATTTATGATTCTATAGCTAGCAGAAGCTACATGGTTGCAAATTTACATGCTCTGGGCATCAAATAAACTAATTAAACCGATCTATACAGTAATTGTCTTCTACTGTTTACTGATTAAAAGCCCTTGAAATAATGAGAATTCTTTGCAGTAGGAAGGTTTGGACCCCTGAGCTATGATGACTATCGACGGTCTCAGAACTCCTCCTGGAGGACAGGAGGTTAAGAGGCAGTGAGGAGGAAGAAAATGCCTTGCCCTCCTTTTGGGAGTCACTGTTCTTCTGAGCCTCTGATTTGGAGACATTGTGTCCTGTTTCACAGTTTAGAGCTCAGATTCTCCAAGGTCACCAATAATACTCCTTAGCTAAAATTTCAAGAGAGCTTAGAAGATTGTTAGATAAAGTTCTCACACAAGTGCTAAAACTTTAAGGGAAAGTTAGCTATAAATAATCCTACAACGATAATAGGTTTCTCTAACTCAGTTTGTCCCTAATTTATACTTCTTTTTCTAAAATTCATTTGCTTCTGGTTCAGAGAATTTATGATTCTGGCAACAGTATGAGGAATGTGAGTGTTCACAGACAGAGAACAATTGCCAAAGATTTTCAGAATTATATGACTGTCACCCTATACACTAGGAATTCTCAACTACCAACATTTGGAGAAATCTTTTCTTACATTTTATAATGAAATATGAAAGCTGAAAAAACATTCTGAACACTATAACATTTAGAATCCTGGAACACTGAAAAACCTGAGCAATGTTTTATGTTCACATTGTATACATAAACACTTTGCACTTGAAAAGATGGTATGGTTTGCAGTTATCATGTTAAAAGAAAGTTGTTTTAAATTTTCATGATAATCTAGATCAAAGATATATTTTCTGAATATGTTCAGGAGGACTCACTAATTACTTCACTACTGTTTTCACTTAAAAAAAAAGAAACCACAAGGAAACAAGGCAGGAGAAACAAATTTATAACAAATGACTTTAAATAAAATTAGAGGTTACTGCATTACAGAAATGTCCTTAGGTTATCTAGCTCCTATTTTTATAGCTAAAACCTAAGACCTGATGAACTATTCTAGTGTAATGTTGTTTTAAAACTTGTATAAACACCCACAAGGTTGAGAGTGCCTGCCAACTTTCAGCATGGATTGTGTCATCACTAAGAAATTGTCCCCCAAAAATTACACAATAAAAATTCTTATGTAAATATTAGCTGCCATTGCATCATATAGTAATGTCTAATCTCTTGTAAGGTACTAATACTTTTGAAAACCAAAAGGACAGACCTCATTTTTTAGCTAAATAGAGACCTTTAAATCATTTTACTAACAAAATAACAAAGCATCCTTTTAAAGTGTGAGTGTTCGATCTGTGTTCATATCTCTCACTAGCTCTGATTCATAATCGACAAGACAGGAATAATAATACTGCTTTGAAATTAAATGCTATCATATTTTGATTATTTTTGCTTTAAATTTAAAGTACTTCTTTTTGGGAAGTACCCAAATGTAAATTGTTCTTGATTTTAGGAAAGTAATTTCTAGTGAACAAAAACAAATAAATTATTAAAATTCTATTAGAACTAATGTCCTCCTCCCTGGAGATTCAGTGTTTGGGCAGGCAGAATCTCATATTTTCTATTTAATGGACCAATGTAGATGTATTAATAAGGGCTTCCCTGATGGCCCAGCAGTTAAAGAATTTGCCTGCAATGCAGAGACTCAAGAGATGCAGTTTCGATCCCTGGATCAGGAAGATCTCCTGGAGAAGGAAATGGCAACCCTCTCCAATATTCTTGCTTGGAGAATTCCATGGACAGAGGAGCCTGGCAGGCTACAGTCCAAAGGGTTGCACAGAGTCAGACATGACTGAACAACTAAGCACACAGATGTGTTAAAAGTGTCTGTGCATTATACATAATAATGCCTGATTTCCTCTCCCACAGAACTATTTTCAACATTAAGGAAGATAAAATATATAAAAGCACTCTATACACTGTAGCTTCCCAGGTGGTGCTAGTGGTAAAGAATCTGTCTGCCAGTGCAGGAGACATAAAAGCCGTGGGTTCCATCCCTGGGTTGGGAAGATCCCCTGGAGGAGGAAATCCCACCTAATATTTTTGACTGGAGAATTCCATGAACAGAGGAACCTGGAGAGCTACAGTCCATGGGGTCGCAAAGAATCACCCATGACTGAAGCAATTTATCATGGATTTTATACAATGTAAATAAATGGATTTTTAAAGGCAATATTTACTGTTATTTTCTGAACATCTTTAACATGCAAAATATAGTTGCATTAATTCTATTTCCTATTATTTTCAGGTGTCTACTCATCAATGTTGATATTCCAAGTTCATATTCCTTTACTTAGCATGAGAGGTAGGCTCACCAGAAAATCTGAAAACTTCAGCTGAGACTTGTAGAGTAAACCTCATTCTGGGTGCTATCCACAATACAAACCACTAAAAACCTTTTCTGCCTTAAATGCCTAACAGCGCAGTTACTTACTTTTCCAGACTAATCTAAACTCATTTTGAGACTCCTTTTCAATATCTAACTATGCTACTAAGGGTAAAATGGGCCAAGGCACAGGGCAGAGCTCTAAAACATGAGACATAGAAAGGTTTCAGAGAAATCTGAGAAAATACTCGTGCATGATGAGCTTCTGATGGATCTGATCCTGGGCAGACAAAGAGAAATTTAGGTCACGTGAAACCCAGGAAGCATAGAGACCCACAGCGTGAAGCAGGACTGCTGCATTTGATAGGAATTTTGTGCCCTGAGCAATAACATCCTGTTAAGAGGGTACAGAAGGAATGAAATCCTGCTCACTCTTTTCAGACTCTTGCTTCCTGTACCTTCCTTGTGTTCTCCTGAAAACATTTTTTCTTAATATGCTCCGCAATTTGTATGTCTAGAAGGCTGCTCCTTTACTCAGAATGGCAAATTTTTTCTAATTCTTCAAGCTAGAAAGAGAACATTTTATTATAATTTGCAGAAATGTGCAAGACAGATTTGAGGTCGCTCTGGGCTGAAGACAAACTTGGTAGCCTCAGTATTGAGTCCAGGGAGAATAGCAGGTGAAAGGAATTTCCCTAAAGTGGATCTTTATCTGGCAGAGAATTTATGAAGTGACTATGAAGCAATTTGTGAAAACTATGAATCCTGGAGTTAAATGAATTGTGTGTATCAAAATAATTCCCAGTGAAACTATAAAATTCTACTTTAGTACTTGAAAAGACCCCTCCATCTATCATGGAGTGGGGGTAGGGTAAGGGTAAGAAACCTGTTAGTTTCCCAGAAAAAGAAGTAACTAGTCTTCTTTTCCTTCGGAAAAGGCAGTGGCACCCCACTCCAGTACTCTTCCCTGGAAAATCCCATGGATGGAGGAGCCTGGTAGGCTGCAGCCCACGGCGTCGCTAAGAGTCGGACATGACTGAGCGACTCACTTTCACTTTTCACTTTCATGCATTGGAGAAGGAAATGGCAACCCACTCCAGAGTTTTTGCCTGGAGAGTCCCAGGGACGGAGGAGCCTGGCGGGCTGCTGTCTATGGAGTCTCACAGAGTCGGACACAACTGATGCGACTTAGCAGCAGCAGCAGCATCTTCTTTTCCTTCAATGTTGCTCTCCCACACTAGCTGTAAGTTTCATGACAGATTGTGCGCTTTTGATTACTATATACAACTGACCCAGCAGAGCTCAAAAATAAATAGTAGCATAGGGCTCATTGTGAGCCAGGTATTATCCTAAGTACTTTATATTTAATAACTTTATACAATATTCCTATAAGGTACTTCCTATTATTATTATTCCTAATTTGTGGATAAAGAACTAAAGCATAAGTGAGCTTTGAGCAACTTGACAATAAATCACACAGGTGGGGTAGGATTTGAACTCAGTCTATCCTCGCCCCAGGGTCTGCCTTCTTACTCACCTCTGTACTGTTCTGAATTAATGTTTTTATGCCATAATGAAGTATATTCAGAGAAATATTATGTAATCTTAACTACACTGAATTTTAAACTATTTTTCATCTCTGGGAAAAATTTAATTGAGTGTCCAGTGTTTCAGAAGTTGTGTCTCCTGACTTACATTACATTGGAAAAACAGACAAGAGAGAAAATTTTAATAGCAGAGTGTCTCAAAGGACTGTGATGAGAAAATATAATCAGCCATAGGAGCACAAAACTAGGGTGTCCAGGCCAGTCTTGGGGGCATGGGGTGGGAGTCAGGAAAAGTTTTAATGATGAAGGAGTATCTCAACTGAAATGAGATAAACAGGATGATCAAAACAAAAAGGACAGAGGGATGTTCTAGGGAAGTGTGGTAACCAAGTGAATAATAAATAGTAGAACACACCTGAGGAACAGACAAAAAAAAAAAAAAAAAAGTATAGGTATAGCATATACAGTGTAAGAGAAATAAAGCAAAAGATAAAGTTTACAAAGAATGGGCAACAAAACTTAAGGGTCTGAAAAATATTAAAAGTTTGGACTTTACTCTTAGGATTCAGAAACCAGTGACGAATTCAATATGGGACAGATCAAAGAAGTGATATGACCAGATTTACATTTGATTACTGAGGTTAATGTATGGAGAATCGAATGGAAGATGCCAAAGCTGTGGGTTGAGTTAGTTTAAAAGGCCTTTCAAGTACTTATATTCACACATGATGAGTTTGAGATATCTGAAAGATAATCAGCTAAATATGTTTAGAACATTCAGTCTCTGGGATTGGAGTTCAGCAGAGAGGTCTGAGCTAGAAAAACCTATATACATCCTCAGCCTAAAGATGGTTTTCAAAACTCAGGAGGAGGTAAGTATTTCCAAGAAGAATATGTGGTAAGAGGAGTCTCAAAGTCAGAATTCTAAGAAATGTCAACGTTTAAGTTTGGATAAAAGAAAATAATCTGAGAAAGGGAATATGGTGTGTATTTCCAAAGCCAAGTAAACTAAGTCTAAATACATCCACAGGTGAACGAATAAAAAGTTGAAAATATCTATTGCAAGCCCCAAAGAAGTTGTTCATGATCACACTGAACTCAGTTTCCCACTGGATTTCCTCAGAAATAAACTGAGGAGTGAGCACGAAGTATACTTTTTTTTTTTTTTTTTTCAAAAAACGTGACCTTTAATAGGAAGAGTTAAAGTAAAGTAAGTAAAGTCACTCAGTCGTGTCCAATTCTTTTCGACCCCATGGACTGTAGCCTACCAGGCTCCTCCCTCCAATGGGATTCTCCAGGCAAGAGTACTGGAGTGGGTTGCCATTTCCTTCTCCAGGGGATCTTCCCAACCCAGGGATCGAACCCAGGTCTCCCACATTCCAGGCAGACTCTAACCTCTGAGCTACCAGGGAAGCCCTTAATAGGAAGAGACAGGACAATATTTGGATGGGAATGTCTGAGTCTGGGAACAAATTGTTCTTTTTAAGATGGCAGAGATGAGAGTATATTCAAGTATTCATGGTAAGTAGCTGATGGAGAAAGATGAAGGTACAGTAAATAGAAAGGATAATCATTATAGCAAGAGAACTGAGAAGTAAGGAAGAGAAGGAATCCAAGATCCTGGTCAGGGGATTGGCCCAGAAGAAAGAGATCATATTTGTTCAACTGTAAAGGAACAGAGGAGAAAATAAGAAGGAGGATGCAGATGAGTGAACTGTCAGGAAGACACGGCAGTTTTCATCTGATGGGTACAATTTTCTTATGAAGGTGATCAGTTTTGGTGCATTGTGCTCACTGGTATTTTTTTTCTTTTTTTAAAATATAAATTTATTTATTTTAATGGAGGCTAACTACTTTACAATATTGTATTGGTTTTGCAATACATCAGCATGTACCTGCCACAGGTATACACGTGTTCCCCATCCTGAACCCCCCTCCTTCCTCCCTCCCCGCACCATCCCTCTAGATCATCCCAGTGCACCAGCCCCAAGCATCCAGAATCATGCATTGAACCTAGTATTTTCTTTGTACCTATTGGATGAATAGATAGATATAGAGACAGACCTTTGTTAGGTTATATATGTGCATATATACATGTATATATATTATATATATATACCCATATGTACACATGTATATACTTATTTATATACACAGCTAGCCTAACATATCTTAATATTCTATTATATAGCATTTTATATATAATATAGCATCATTATATATAATACTTCACATATAATACAGGAAATTGATAAACATATGGGGATTAATTTTTTAAATCTCTCATTTTATACTTGTGTTAACACCTGAATAAAAAGATGTCAATTAATATTAAGTGAGAATGAGTTTAAAGTGCCTTTAAAGTTATTCTTCTTATATACACCACATGCAACAATAAAAGCAAAATAAAACTTAGAGACAAAGAATATTATTATAAATTTCTATTTCTTGGAGGGCAGTAAATTAGGTTGCTTATTATATACAAAGCAACAAATTTTTCTATTTGTTTTCTCCATGTAGTTTTGTTTTAAAAATAATAAAGAATTATCTAATAACATATATTAACTATGCTCAATAAATCAGTTCCTTGTTTATGTTTATGCCTTAAAATAATTCTCATTCCAGCTACTGGCATACTCCCAATTGCATGTTATAGCTTAAACCTTAGTATAATAACTGTGAGACTGTTAGGCAAAGGTCCAAATAAACCTATATTTGCTACCAGAAATTTTTGAGAAAATTTGAGACTAAATTTCACATTCTCTTTTTCATTTAAAAAATGGTGCATGTGTAAATGAAAGCCCAAAAGTTAAACAACTATATCATCAAACACTGTTTTAAAGTGATATTTTAAAAAAACAAAAATAAAGAAATTAAGGCAAAACTAGATACCCAGACTCTGTCAACTCCTCTGACATCAGTTGTAAAGGTTGAAATCACAAGTTTCTTACCTAATTTGAGTTTTGCATATGAAATTTGAATTAGGCAATTTTCATTCAATCTCCTGTCCCCTTTATACTCCTAACTTTATTGAACTTCAGAACTTCCTTTCAACTTTTGCTATCTCTAAGGAAGTTCAATTTTCTGTCAAGAGCAAACTTATTTCCTTTCTCATGTGATTCATTATAAATGATGGAATTCATTTCATACTGTTCTAGATGGCAGGTCCCTGTTTCTCTCAACTCGAGTAGGTTGAATTCACTAGTCTCAAAAGACCATTAATTGGGCTTTAGGGTATCATTATACTACCTTTTATTTATATATGACTTGCTGTAAAAAAAAGTCTAGATGTTTAAAGTAAATTTGTTTCAGTTAAAATTATCTTCACAACATTTCAGTAAAGTACATGGAGGCTTACTATCAGTGCAGAGATGAAAAACTTGGTTCATTTTTAAGTGAAATGCTAGGGCAGAACCCAGAAGACCAGATCTTCAGATTGTTAAATAGATTATAGATATCCACTTCTTAATATTTTGGCCTTACCCAGAGTTCCTTGATTTTTCAAGTATAAAATGAAGGATATATGTAAATTTCAATTTCAGATAAATAATGAATAATTTTCAGTATAAGTAGATTCCCATACAGCACTGGGATATACTAAAAGCATTTCATTAGTTACCTGAAATTCAAATGTATCTGGGCTTCATGTATCTTATCTGGCAACCCTAAATGCTTCTCATCTGAGAAGAAAAATATTGACAACACTGTTTTATTTTTAAATGATTTATCTGGCCTAAATAATATTGCAAACTCACATTTCCAAATCTCTATTGAGAGTTATAAATTTGCTCAGAATTCCTTAAAAAAAAAACTCAAATCTTCCAAGCTGAGATTCTTTTAACCAAATGCCTCTCTTGGCAATTGTAATTATTTATTTTAAACATGAAAATAAAATCAAAGAAAGCTTGACCTGTGTTTAACATCAACCCAAAAGGGAACTAAGGGAAATAGTCAAACAATTTGAGAACTCTTATAAAATTGAGAACTGCTAGACAAACTGAATATGACATGTAGAAAAAAAAATAATGGCATGCAAATCTAAGATTAGATTTTGAAGGTGAAGAGAAGTAGGACATGACATTAGCATTTACTTTGCCCATAATTATACTTATCATAAACAGTCTAAGAGGACAACATGCTATTCTTATTCTCCAAATACTTGGAGAACCATCAGAAAGACCATTATCAGTGGCTCACAAACAATAGAAAGTACAATGAATAGTTCTCTCTGGAAATCTATTAATATCTAGGCTCAAAGTCATTTAAAAGTATTTTAATGACTAAATGATAAGTGACTAGGTAGCATTAAGAATTGTCAACAAGAGTTGCTAAAAAGAAAATATAGAAAAGAGATCAGACTAAATAAATCTCTAAGATTGTCTATATACTGACAGTCAATTCTTCTAACAAAATGATTTCAAAAAGATCAAAAGTCAGAGCAGAATTTGCATAGAAAAATTTATATAAAAATACTCTGTAGAAATTGCATCATTTGCCAACAGACCCAACCATACTCACTAGTCCAGGGAATCTGCTAACAAATTTGAAAAAAAGGGTTATTAATTTTAAAAAAATGAGTTACACAGTCTTTCTGACTAAGCCAACTCCATATGAGTAGTATGGTAAACAATTTGAAACTGCTGTTTTCATGATAATGAAAGGAGGCACTATTAGTGACCACTTAGGTTTGGAATTATCTTTCAGCTTACTTTAAGTCAACACTGCTAGTCATAATAACCTTAAATGGTTTTCATGATTTGGACATAGCCCACAACTTTGCCCACTTTCATACAAATTTCATACAAAAATGCATCTACCTAAATAGGCCAATTTTTTAAAATATGAGCAATAGTGTATATCCCTGGTCTTCTACATTTGAACAATAAGTTAAAGGAAAATTTGATTGTCTTGAGAAGTGCAGAAAAGTTATGTAATTCTAGAATTGGCCAAATGAATATAACTCAATAAGCAGCTTGACCGCTGCAGATACATGAGAGAATTTAACAACAAAGCAGTGCAATTCCCCCAAAATTACTTGTAAAAGCAGTGTCTTCTCAGACATTTGTTTTGTATTATTCAGGTGTCCCTTGTTTTAATCTTGATGTGACTTCTAATTACTCTACAACTGAAGTTCTTTTTATTAAAAAAAAAAGAAGAATAAGACAATACAAAAGTATTAACCTGCAAAAAAAAATGTTAAGTGGGTATTGTTATTATATGGGCCACATTTATTCAACTTGTTACTGACCATTATTTTTTATATATTAAAACATCATTATCTGCTCCTTGAAGGTTTTAGTGGTTTCAGGGCTTAGCTTTTAATTCTTAATACTCTCAAGACAACAGGCCTGAAAGGACAGAGCATAAAAGAAACTATTTTACTAAAAGAAAGGACTTCTTAATCCTCATTTGAATTGTGCTCAAAATATATGTCTTACTAACCTTTAAAAATTTTATTTAAGTCCTAGGTCTAGCACAAGAATGTAGCAGTCTGAATATCTTTTCTTACTAAGACTTAAGTGTATATCTCATACTGGGAAAAGAAGGGAATGCACAAATGCTGTACAATGACTTAGAAATATTTCACAGCTTTGGGGTTTTGTTTTCATTTTCCACTTCAACATTCTAGTGAATGTCTTTGGTATTCTGACCACTTGTAAAACCCTCAGTCTCTGTCAACTATGACCAGCAATTAAGAATTCTCCCATCCACTATATACTTAGTCCTTGTTTCTGGTGTTAGCCAAGCAAAAAGATATATCTTTATGCAATAGGTAATCAGTTAGGAATCAATTTAGTGATGTTTTATTTCTTTTATACTACTCTCAAATAATTTGATTAGCTTTAAAGGAAAAAAGAAAAACTGCTTCTGATTAAAAGTCTAGATTTCACCAAAATTGTTTAAATGAGGTAAAATTCTGGTATTAACCCCTAAAAATATAATATTTGATCCTCCAACAAAAGCATTGCTTTTCTGTCCAATTTGATGTCTTTTTCATGCTACCTCAGTGATGGCCAAATAATTGGTTGTTCACTTGTGTCCTTGTCTCCCCCGACAGTTCCACAGATGCCCTGAACAATGCTCCAAAGACTGCTTTCAGTAGGGGCAAATCCTCATTAATCATTCTTGGCTGACAGCACAAGGGGACACCTGCATCTGGTGCAAGAGCCCAGCCATGGCTTGTGGGAGCACGGATTAAAAACTAATCGGTGCGAGGCTACTTTTAACAGGAATGTGATAAACAACAACACACATGTGCATACACACACACACACACACACACACACACATACACACACCAAACAAATCCTCTTAAGGCATCCCCATTTACTTGATATCTCAAACTGAAGCTGTGGCTCATCAAAACACCATTCTACTCCAGGAAAGTATATATCAGAGAACCAACCACACGCAGGGTAATGATAAATAGCTGCTAAATTCTTCATGCCTACATCACCCAATGTTAGCATTAAATACTGATGAACTGTCACATAATTTTCATTTAGAAATGATTGCAGTTTCAGCTTCCCATCTTATGGTGCTCATAAATATTTCCCCTACTATATTTCACAAGTTCAATGTATGAAAAACACAAATTTTTTGAGCAAGAGCTCTTGCGCTTATGTGATTGCTTTCTTTTATTAAAATAATAATATGACTATTTTGAAGAAAGGGTTAAAAAGAATCTTGGAAATACCTCCAGGAAATTAAGTATATTGTTATGTACCATTAAAGCTACTATAACTTGCTTTCTAAATGAAGTGCTCTTTAACTTCACAGAATACAAGAGTTTTCTTTCACTTGTCACTATTTTCCTAATTGCACCAACTTGGAAGACCAAAAATAATGAATCCCAATTTGTAGCTTTTTTCTTAAGCAAAATATGTTTATAAAGCATCAGCGCATAAAAAGATATGTAGTTAAAATACTTGGGAGATTTAGGGAAAACAATATTTTGATGATTTTTAAAAAAAGGATGTTATAAGCAAGCTAAAACACTTGTAAAGAAAACTGACAAAAGAATATAATGATTAATAAAGTCAATGTTTATAATTCTCACTTTATAAAAATAAATAATAAATTTATTCATCAATCAGAGATTAACTATAACATTATAAAGTTAAAACTGAAAGGGTAAACATACTGAATGCAATACAATTTATAATTTCATGCTGGAGATTTTTGATTTGCAAATATAATCAGTTTTTGAAGTTCTAGTTTTAAAAATGTATACAAATATGCAGTGCTACATATTGCATAGAAGTTAAAGGTCCCCAATGTGAAAATTTGTTTGCATTTTGTTTGGATATTTAGAATGATTCAGATTTTAATCTTCAGAAGTTTTTAACAGATAAATTATGCTGTCAAAATTGTGCTTTCAAGTCATTATACTATCTCTTAACCTAATTATTTACAAAAGAATTTTAAAAGAATGTGTATGAAGCAGAAGATGGAAAAGTGGATTAAATGCTGTGAGACAATATCTTAATGATCAGTGGAGCATACAGTGGGAGTAAACACTATTTGCTACTATTTAAATGCTATGCAAGAGACACTTCCAATGTCTCCCAGAGGAATCCAAAATATCTTTCTCTTCAATTTTGCTGGAGCCTGTCCCCATGGTAAGGATATAAGCTGCCAGGCAGTGGAGCTCTTTTCCCAAAGTCATGCTTCTTCCTTTGCAGATGCTGTGGTAACACTTCACAACCAAGAGTTCCAAAATCTGTTTGGAATGTAGTACACTTGAATAATCAAGCATAGTGTATCCATAACCTATTTAAAGACCCTCCTGTACCTGTCATTTAAATCAGGACTAAGAATTAGGGCATTCCACTCTTCATTGAGAGATATGGAAACACAACCAGAAAGTGTCATTCAGCTCCTTCTAGTGAAAGCTTAGGAATAAGAAGTTGCCTTTCATACAGAAAATACAATTAAGGCAGTAAGGCAGCGGGAAAGGAGAGAGAAACATAAAGGAAAAAGGGGGAGAGGGAGAGAGGGTAAAAGGGAAACTCATTGTAAACTTCCTTGCATTCACAGTCTCAGGATAGTCTGTAGTCCATGCCTGTTTTTGGTGGTTTTTTTTTTTTTTTTTCCACACACCATTTCAATTTTTCCCACTCATAGGACAAAAGAACAAATAGTCGGCATTTTCTGTGTTTCTCACAACATTCTCACATAAAGAAGATATATCTTCCATTCTGCAAGTGAGAAAATTGAGAATCAAGGAGGTTAAAAAATATGTTTAAGACACATAGCCAAAGAAAAAATTTTCAACTATGATCTGCCTTCCTCCAAAGCATGTATTTTTTCCATAAAACCACATTGTGGCAACATTTCCAAATCTCTGGAATTGAATCTAAAAACATTCATCTCTCCACTAAGGTGTATTCTAAAATATGTCACATTTGCCTATCTCATTTGGTTTTCATGTGTCCATAATGCCATCCCAACTCCTGCTCAACCAGCTCCTTTGCATTTATTCTTTATATCTCAGTCTTTTGTGTCTCCTCACCAGAATTATTTTCTCCTTGCAATTGCTTTTAAAGCACCATTAACCAATCTCTGCATCACAGTATTCTGCAAAATATTAATAGACTGACTGCAATTACCTGTTGACCTATCTTTATTCTAATCTAGCCTCCATTCCCAGAGATTGGTGGCAACAACTTAACACTGTTTCTATCAGCATGACTACAATTATGTCTTAAATGAATAATTGAATGAATGAGCAAAAAATGAAAGATTATATAGATAATTACTGTAAATAGACTATTAAAGATTTAACTAAGTTTGTGAAAAATACGTGGAACAAAATAATTCTAAAACTCCAAGGAAAAAAGTCTGGATTTGCCTTCAAATTTGCCTTTAAATTTCAAAATAAAAATGTTCGTTTTCTTATGTTCTAAAACGCTCCAGAAAAATGGTAGGTGTGTACATTACCTTTGATTATTGATATGTTGATAAGAAAAACACTTAAAATTCAGATTTAAATAATAATTCAAAAATAAGCTGTATTTATGAAACAAAATATTTTTAATTATCATTTTAACTTTTAATTATCATTTTAATTCCTTTGAAATTTTTATTTTTTTTCTGTTTAGTGACAAACATTTTACAAGCTCCAGGAGCATCTTTTACTTAAGACTGAACATGTATATATAAATGTTGTTTTATTAAGACATGTTACAGGTGTACAACATAGTGATTCACAATTTAGAGCTACACATTTATAACTATTATACAGGAGCATCTTGTTTTAAACTTTATTTCAGTTAATGAAAGAAATCTGAAGCAACGTTTTCCTTAATTATTTTTTAAAGAATAGAATACCTATTAGATAAGTTTAATTACTTATTGCATAGTTTCATATGTAGCAGTACCTTATTATTTCTGTTTAAAAAAACAACAACAAATGTAATGTTAAGATTTATTTTTAAAAGATATGCTGAAACCAAATCTAGTCTTCTCTCTAAAAAAATAACAGTGCATTACATGTCATCTTACATTGAACAATTGAACACTTAAGACTTTTACATTGAAATACTTCTAATTTTGAGAATAGAATTTTAAAGCTATGAAAACATAAATAATAATTTACTTTATTTCCTTTATTCTATGTATTTGGGGAAAAAAGCCTAAAGAAGTTTAATGATTTATTCCAGATCATGTGTGCAAGGAATATTCAAATCTATGCCTCATCTCCAAGCCCAGTGGTATCCCACAGAACATACTATGTATTATTACATGATATATATCCTAAGGATTGGCAAACAAGTCTGACAAAAGAGAGAAATCTTCATAACAGAGAGCAAAAAAAGGTATCTATTAGAAGAAAAAAAAAAAGGAATCTCTGAATAGAGGGCAGAGAAAATGTGAGGTAGGAAAAGTCAAAGAAATTTAAAAAATAAAGTTTACAAAGCTAAAAAAGAAACAAGTCTTCAGAATTAAAGTACTTGATATGTGTCAAGTGGGGTTCCCAGATAGCTCAGCTGATTAAGAATTTGCCTGTAATGCAGGAGACCCTGGTTCGATTCCTGGGTCAGGAAGATCCCCTGGAGAAGGGTATGGCAACCCACTCCAGTATTCTTGCCTGGAGAATCCCATGGACAGAGGAGCCTGGTGGGCTATAGTCCACGAGGTTGCAAAGTATCAGATATGACTGAGCAAGTAAGTACATATGTCAAGTAGAGTGGCAGGAGTGGGGAGTACACAGTTTTCGTAGATTCTAAGTAAATTGTAATATTCTGAAGACAAAAGAAAAAACACCTAAAATCTTTCAGAGAGTATATTAAATAAGCAATGAGATTCAAAATGATATAAACCATTTTATATTAACCATAATTTGCATTAGAAGACAGTAATCTGCTTTAGAAGACAGTAAATGCCTTCAAAATTCTGAGAGAAAATTATTTTGTTCCTATAATTCTATATCTAATCTCTCAATCAGTTGTCAAACCAAAATAAAATATTTTTAGATCAGCATAAACAAGAAAATATATCACCTATAATGAAACATTTTCAAGTGTGTTCTCCAGAAAAATAAAAATGAGAAGGCTAAAAAGCCTGGTGACAAATGGTATATGAAAATGTTGCATTTAACTATAACCAAGAAGTAGTGAAGAACATTTTATATAACAACATTCTCAGACACGACTAAGCGACTGAACTGAACTGAACTGAACATTCTAATTAATGTCCTTGACCCTTTTTAGACATTGTCTTCTCTATGGGTCTAGGCCAACGTTGTTGTTGTTTAGTCACTAAGTTGTTTTTGAATCTTGCCACTCCACTGACTGTAGTCTGCCAGATTCCTCTATCCATGGGATTTAACATTGAATAACTGTTTAAGGTCCGTCTAGTCAAGGCTATGGTTTTTCCAGTGGTCATGTATGGATGTGAGAGTTGGACTGTGAAGAAGGCTGAGCGCCGAAGAATTGATGCTTTTGAACTGTGGTGTTGGAGAAGACTCTTGAGAGTCCCTTGGACTGCAAGGAGATCCAACCAGTCCATTCTGAAGGAGATCAGCCCTTTCTTTGGAAGGAATGATGTTAAAGCTCCAGGACTTTGGCCACCTCATGCGAAGAGTTGACTCATTGGAAAAGACCCTGATGCTGGGAGGGAATGGGAGCAGGAGTTGAAGGGGACGACCAAGGATGAGATGGCTGGATGGCATCACTGACTCGATGGACGTGAGTTTGAGTGAACTCCGGGAGTTGGTGATGGACAGGGAGACCTGGCGTGCTGTGATTCATGGGGTCACAAAGAGTTGGACACGACTGAGCGACTGAACTGAGCTGAACTGCAGCATAGGACTATAAACGCCATTTATATTGAAGATCATATATAGATTCAAGCCACAGTTAAGTTTGAAAGATTTAATTATATATAGTTAGAGAGCAAACTTTGGCAATGTGAAATAACTATATTATAAAATGATAACTATAAAAATTTAGCTTTTAAAAGTAGAAGGGGAGGAGAGCTAGTGTACTAAGTTCTTTATTTCTAGTAGGGATTCAAAAATACTAACAAAATATGATAAAAATCAAGAAATTTATGAATAATCTTTTAAAATGTAATGGCAACCATCAAATAATTTAAAATTGAAAATTAAGAATCTTTGTTTCTAAAAATTAGAAGCCTAGAGAAGCTGACTTTTACTATTTATTTAGATTCTTCTGAACCATTGAATTATTTTCACCATGTGAAAATATTAATTTATTAAAAATATTTTATTGAAGGCACAAAGCAGAAAGTCAAACTTAATACATTGGCATCACTGTGCTTATCTTGCTTCTGATATCTTACTAAAACTGGGTAGAGTAGCAGCCCTAGGAGTTCAGACCTTTGGGAAAAGAGTGTCATAACTGGAACTAAACTCAAAATTTTAAATTGATGATTTAAATCAATGCAGATACAGCTAAAACATAACAGTGAAATGGTAAGAATGCACCTTCACTAGATGTGTGAGAACTGACTATGAAACAAGCACTGTGCGGTACCAGGTTTTAAAAGGTGCCTAAAATATGGATCTCAGTTTTACTGGGAAATATGATCAACTGTATGATAAATATCTACTCATTCATTTAACAAATTCTTATTAAGCACATAGTATACTCCATGAACATACTCATTTGTAAAGTAACAAAACTAGCGCATCACTCTTAAATATCTACCGAATGTTACTGAACTTAAACACTGAATTCTCCACCTTAACTAAGTTAATAGAAGATTTCTTTGTTATGAGGCCCTAATTCTAATTTTGCTATATAATTTAAAAAATAAACTAGAATTCAGTATACATAGTTTGTTCTTCTCCTTCTATCCATATCTACTCTACCAGATTATCTATTTTCAGATACCTAATAAACTGATTCTAGTCATCCATTGTTGACTTGCCTCAGTATGTCTCATTCATTCATTCATTCACCTATTCATCCGGAAAATACTTACTACATATTAACTCTGCACCAGGCATAATTCCATGCTCTGGAAAAACAGCAGTAAACAAGAAGAAAGCCAAAGCCCTTGTGGAGTTTACATTCAGAACGTACCTCCTATTTCAAAAATAAAACTTCATTCCTTTAGTACCCTTCTTCAACTCATGCATTTGAGGAATGTTAATGGCCATAGAATTATTATATAACAAATTATCATCTGTTTACAAAGAAGGAAAACAAGATTAGGAGAGAATGAACAATTGGCCTAAAATCAAATAGAAGCAGACTTCTTGACTGGAAGTGGAAGAGAGACTTACTTTGGTCTCCTTGAGATTAGTGGGAAATCAGTCTTTAAATTGCAAAATATATTTTCTGTACATTAGCAAAAGAAAGTTAAATTACATACAGAGTAGATGAAAAACTACAGTATGCCATAGTGCCCTGAAATGTGTAGTGTATGAAAATACCTATAAATTTTATCTTAAAAATCTAGAAATGAAAAAGGTAATTAAGACTTCAGTCACATTAAAGTGGCTTTTTTTAGCCTAGGTTAAATAATATTAGAGCAATTAGCATGTCAGAGTTTTGCAGATACTTTTTTTTTATATTTCTTATATTCCCTAAAGTAAAGGGAATAATTAACTGAAATCCAATTAGTGTAGACTTAGAACACCTGTTTCTGAAATCCTTTGAATAACTATCATATTATTATTTTTTTCTTAGTCTTTGTTTTAAGATGAAACACACATCCCTATCCAGTTGCTCTTAGGAGCTGGGAGATTTGCATATCACATAGAAGAAAAGTACCTGTTTGTAAAAGAAACTAAAAAGATTAAAAAGACCAAAAGAGTTTTGGATATATTAGAGCAGCTACTGTTTCTTAACCCTCTTTTGACCAAACGCAAATTTGTAAAATCTCATTCAGAGCTGAAGAGGATGATATAGATTCCATTTTTTAAATAGCCATAATAAAATCATGTGGTATGAAATGCACACCAAAGAAGGAAATAAACATTTCTATTGGGGGAAATACTTGATATCTTATTTTTCAAATAATATCACTGAGAAATATATGTTTTATTATGATAGCAGAAATAGTATATTATGATAATTTTTAGAGATCAATAAGGTGTCAAAGCAGAATAAATATCTAACTGAAAAAGGCATTACAAATAGGAAAAGGTATTAGGAGAAGGAAGAGGCAAAAGAATAAGTGTAAAATACATCAGTCATTTCACTAAATGCCAGGCAAAATTTTTCATTAAATAAGAACATCTGATCAAGTTTTAAAGCAAAATCCAGTTATATGCTGGAAACCAAAAAATCTTACAGACTTAGAAACTAAAAGTTCATTTCTCACTATTCCTGAATCAATTGAAAAAGAAATCAAAGAGAAAGTACAAACTGTTTAAGAAGCAATGCAAAAGAGAATGGTTTATAATGAAAATATGAACACCAATGGTACCTTTTCTAAGAAAGTTAGGTGGATGAAAGATTCTGAGAAGCAATGGAACTTCGATCCCTCCTCTGTGACTTTGAGAAGTTATCTCTATTTCCAATGGCCATTTTAAGTTTATTTACATTATCCAAGTAACCTCGCCTCAGGATCCACAGTTGCAAATCCAGTATATGACCCTGTAGATGATTACCTTCTGTCTTCCCTTTAGCTAAATTTTTTTGATCACTGCATTTATCATTTATAAGGTAAGGATAAAAAAAGGACTGAGAAACATGCTATAAGAATGTTCATTTCTCTAACTGTTCATAATTCCAGAATAAAATGATATGGGAATGACTTAAAAGGAACTTAAAAGGAATTCATTTTGGGATATGAATACTTGGTACCAATAATATTAAATAGCTTTCTTTTAGATCTCTATGTACATTCTTTTTTAAAATCTAAGAAAATATTCCTTTGAAAGAAATCATATAGAAATGTGAATCAGAGCACATGCCAAAATACAGATGAAGATAATACCATAAAGCTTAAATTAATGTTTGTTCTATTTAAGATAGACAGAATACATTGAACTTAAATGATTTTTTAAAAATCTGGCACCATTGGAACCATATTTTCCAATTACATATAATGCAAGCCAGATATATAATTTTAAATTCTCCAGTTGCCACATGAAAACAAATTTTTAAAAGGTGATATTAATTTTAATTATAATTGTATTGAAGCTACTATATCTCAAATATCATTTCAAGGTATAATTTATATAAAAAGTGACTCATGAGATACTTTTCATCTTTTTTATAATACGTCTTCAAAATTCAGTGTATATTTTACTTAAAGCACATCTCAGTTTGGAAAAGTTACATTTCAGTGCTCAGCTGTCACGTGAGATTATCATATTCATATTGAATAGCAATAATTGTACACACTGAGAACATTCAGAAATCCAGAGACCCAGTAGTAATTTCCAGGTCCACTCCTTTTATCTTATTGGTAGATCATTTAAAATTCTATAAACAAAAGAAGATTCACTCAGTGACCACAAACTATTGAACTCTAATTAGATCCTTTTGTAGCCAAAGGTTTCCCTGCCCTTGCAGAATTCCCAACGGAAATACATAGGTAAAACAGGAGAGTAAAAAGTTCCAAATATGAAGCAAAAGTCTATTTAAAGAACAAGTTCACAAGGCAATGTTTAGAGTCTAATTTTAAGTTATCATACCTGAGGGAATTTGCATTGATAAAATTATAGAAAAATTACGTGTAATTTTTTATGCAGTGGTTACTGATCTACAGTTTTCAATCAGACTGGCATTTTAAAGTATCTTTAGTAGAGACAAAAGTACCTTTAACAGTGACATTCCACATAGTCTAATCTATTTCTTTATATTTATTTTTCCTTAAATCTCATTAATTATATTTTCATTTAGGTGATTCTAATGTAAGACCTAGTGTTTTATTAAAAACTCCTTATTGAAATTCCTTTCTGTAAATCAGTGTTAATTTGATTTCTCCAGGTCTGCTTGATGCAATCACCCTAAAAACCTAATTTATAGAAAGAACAGTAACACATGAAATGCACGTGGTGGGGTCTTGTTTTATCTTCTTGTATGTTGATTTATCCAGACTCCCTGCGCTGCTATATGATAATTAGTCTTCATCCTGACACTTTCTCCTTCACCTTTGATCGTACACTCCATGCTTTTATTCTCTTTGGTTAGAATTTTACTATTATGCAGATACAATTCATAATCCGAAATCCTTGTTAGTCTTGAATCCCTATCATGATTGTTCCTAGTTAACTGCTTGGTGACATGTTTATACCAAGTCAAATATTTAAAAATTACTGACAAAATTAGCCAGTCTGAATTGTAAGTTTATAACAGAAATCCAGGCCTATTTCAAACTATGCATGTGACAAAAAACAAGACCATGGTGAAGGAAAAGAAAATTACCTTGAAATATTCCATAAATGATAATACAGATTTCAAACTTCATGATTCATTTGAGAATTTTAGTTGTGGTTGAATTTAATAGTCTGAATATATACTTACATATTCTGCTATAATTTTTTCATTCATGGATACACTCCCATTGCATAGAATATATTAAAAGATATTACAAATAGAACAACTTGACTAATTCACTGCTCATTATATCTACGTAAACTTTATAAAGAATCTTGTCTTGGCTCATTTCCATACATTTTTATTTTGCCACATGTTCAAATTCACTAAAAAGTAAAGTATGAATTTTAATGCCCTACAACAATATTTTGACTACATTCATATTTAAAGAGAAAAGCATTCATTGAAAGAATAATAAGCATATATTTTTTCTCACCAAAGGGAAAATATAAATGGAAATGAATAGGATGAAATAAATGTTTGTTAATTACATACATTTTCCCAGCTGTTGAAACCAATGCATATACTCAAAAGATACTGACTTCACAAAATAAACATCTTTTTTAAAAAATCTTATTTCAAAATGGGAAAATATGCTATTTATTCTAGAAAATTATTATAATGGATGTTATACCCACAGAAACTTTGGGCGAGTGGAGGGAAAATATTAATAAAGTCCTCTGGGTGAAGAAAGAGGACACAAGGTAAGAAGATCTGACAGGACCATAAGCCTGGTGGGCAGGTTATAGAGTAGAAAGAAGGGTCAGATGCACAAAGAGGAGGCAAGGCAAGCTGGGGTAAAAAGCCAATTAGTGGATTAAAGGGTACGAATCTGAGTTCTAAAACACAGGGGTGATAATATAGGCAGCTTGGGAGAGGATTAAAATAAAGAAGTGATAACAGTATTCAGTTGAGAAGGAAGGCTGTCAAAAATGTAAATAGGGGAAAGAAAGGTAAAACAATGAAAACAAAAAGCTGACATTTACTCAAGGGTTATAGTAGCAGAAACTCAAAGGGGTAAATGTGATGGTTTTAGCTCTAAGTGTTCTGAAATCATTAACAGAGGACAAGGCAGATGGAAAATTTGGTCCCAATTACAGGAAATCAAATGGACTGCAAAGAAGAGGGAAATAACCCATTTCATTTCCCGGTTCCTTTTCTTGAATACATCATATTAGACAATAAAGGCTGACATCCACAGATAGATTATTACTAGAATGGCACTGTATTATTTAGAACAATATATTAATGATAAATCTGGTGTTTGACAAGTCTTAAGAATGTGATATTTCAGAGTGTATCACTAACGCTAGATAGTGTTGTTTTCAATTGCTAATTTTTTTATTTAAATGTTTATATAACCCAGTTTATATTCATATTACTTCATTATTTTGTTAATAGTTCTTGAAATGAAAGTTTATTAATTTGGGGAAAATTTTGGCCTTTGATTAATTTTGAATACATAATTCAGTTGATGCCTTATTAGTATTTACTAATGCTAATAAAATTTTAAAAGTCTATCATGGGTATCATATTAAATTTCAATATATGGCACTTTTTAACCACATATTACAAAGAGATATGTCTCCACCCAATATTCCATCAAAAATTGGTACAAAATACTCAAAAGAAAAGTGAAAATTTACAATTAGAATTTTCATCCTTGTTCTGACTACATTTCAGATAACTTTTTATAACATAAAAATGCTTTTATTCAATCAAGATTCTGATTATTGGTAGAACATCATATTTTTCAATTAAAATAACAAAAGGAGTGATTTAGAAAAGTTTAGTGAAGATAGATGGGACAAATTGTGATAAGGACAACACATGAGTTTAAAATATTTAAAACTATTATGTAGTGTATATGAAGATAGCTGTCTTATACAAGTGAAAATTGAAATTTCATCTTAATAACAAGTTGCTTGTAATTAAAATGAAAATGGACTATGATTTAAAATTTTTCTGACCAGCAACTTTAAAGCAGACTCTCATAAAGTATGATTGAAACACACATGTGGACATAGAAAAATTAAGCTAAAAACAAACTAAAGTGAAGGCTGACACCAAGACCACTTCATAGAATGTCTAGCTACACTTCATAGAATGTCATAGCTACACTTCATGAACTGGTAGTAGGTGGGAAAAAATGTGAAATTTGTGTGTGTGCGCGTATGTGTGCCTCTCCTGACTCAGGAATCTAGGCACTATGATATAAGAAAACTGGGGAAAATGTTGTTACTCTCTCAAAGTACACACCTTTGGAGCTGAAAGAATTTCCCAACAAATTAAATAAGAGAAACATTTTTATTTCTCATGGTGTCCTAATAAGACCTTTCTCAAAAAATATGTTTCCTAGAACAGAGTTTAGGGTCATAATGACCAGTGCACATTTTCATAAGTTTGGATTGCAATAATGTTTTCAAAAACCTTATAAGACACCAGACGAAAATAACAAAGGACTAACTACAATGGAACAATCAAACCAGCCTCAAACTTTCCTTTATAACATTAGGTGCCAGAAGGAACTGGCAACAATAGCTGATTTTTGAGATGAAAGTGTGGTAATGCAACAATTCAGTCTCACACTAAATTATATTTTATGTGCCAAAGCATGTGATAACTACTCTCAGAATGGAAAAAAATTCTATGTATTACTAAAAAAATTATTGAGGACATATTCCAAAAGACCAAGAAATGAGAGATTAGAATTAAAAAATTTCCCTGGTGATCCAGCAATTAAGAATCGGTCTTCCAATGTAGGAGACTTTCCTGGTAATCCAGTGGTTAAGAATCTGCCTTCCAATGCAGGGCACAGGGGTTCAGTCCCTGGTTGGGAAACAGAAATCCCAGATGTCTTGAGGCAACTAAGCCCGTGCACCACAACTAGACAAGCCGGTGTGCCACAGTGATTGGCTGATGCAGCCAAATAAATAAAATTAAATTTTAAAAAATTTCAGAGGAAAAAGAAAGAGTAATATTTCAACCAATAATACTCTCTAAAACTCAGTTACTACAAAACATCCACATGCTGAACATATTACAACAAACGCACTCCATAATACAGTAATAAGCTCACACATAATTACAGAAAATCCTTAGGTATTAAGAAAATAAAGAATAAATGGAAATTAAAAATGGGTGAACTTAAATTCAAACAGTACTGACTCTGGGGCAAAACTGACCCAAGGAAACAGAGTTCTAGAGTAAAAAAAAAAAAAAAAAAATAATATATATATATATATATATAAAATCTCCCCTGGAAATGTGTAGTCTTAGGCCTGTTTACATAAAGGTCTATGGTTCAAATTCATATCCTAGCTAATCTATTAATAGAAGTAAAGAAGCATAAATACACAAAATAAACTATAGAAGACAACCATTTGAAATAATAAACTAAAAATCATAAGTTATTACTTTGCAAAACTCTATGCAAATAAACTTGAAAATCCAGAGGAAGTGGGTAATTCCCCAGGAAAACACAATGTACCAAATCGATACTCACCAGATGCATAGACAGAGATAGAGCTGTATATCGTAAAACCAATATCTAACATCACTGAATCAACGTGCTGCTGTTCTGTGCTGTGCTTAGTTGCTCAGTCATGTCCGACTCATTGCGACTCCATGGACTGTAGCCCACCAGGCTCCTCTGTCCACGGGGATTCTCCAGGCAAGGACACTGGAGTGTGCTGCCATGCCTTCCTCCAGGGGATCTTCCAAGCCAGAGATCAAACCCAGGTCTCCTCCATTGCAGGCAGATTCTTTACCATCTGAGCCACCAGGGAAGTCCAAGAATATTGGAGTGGTAGCCTATCCCTTCCCCAGGGGAACTTCCTGACTGAGGAGTCGAACTGGTGTCTCCTGCATTGTAGGCACATTCTTCACCAGCTGAGCTACCAGGGAAGCCCAATTGAATCAATAGGAAACCCTAAAGACATTTCCTCTGTTTATGATCAGGAATAAGACAAAAAATCTCACTATCTCTAGTTATAATCTTGCATTTGAGATATTAATTAAATCAGAAAAGAAACTATAATATTTTGTCTTCAGGTATTTTTCTTCTTTGCTTTCTTCAGTGATCCATTGGTTGTTTAATAGCACATTGTTTAGACTCCAAGTGTTTGTGAGTCTGCAGGTTTTTCCCCTTGCAGTTGATTTCTAAGCTAACACCATTGTGGTCAGAAAAGACACTTGCTATGATTTTAATCCTCTTAAATTTACTGATACTTCTCCTGTGGCCTTTCATTTTATCTATCCTGGAGAACATTCTTTGTGCATTGGAAAAGAATGTGTATTCTGTTGCTTTTGGATGCAGTGGTCCACATATTTCTGTTAATTTCAGGAAGATCTCCTGGAGGAGGAAATGGCAACCCACTCCAGTATTCTTGCCTGGAAAAATCCCTTGGACGGAGGAACCTGGTAGGCTACAGTCCATGGGGTCGCAAAGAGTCAGACACAACTGAGTGACTTCACTTTCACTTTCTTTAATGTGCAGTTTAAGTCCAGTGTTCCCTTACTGATTTTCTGGCTGGCTGATCTGTCCATTGATGTAAGTGGGGTTTTAAAGTTTGCTATTATTATTGTGTTATTGTCAATTTCTCCTTTTATGTCTGTTAATATTTGCCTCACATATTTAGGTGCTCCTATGTTCAGTTCAGTTCAGTTCAGTCACTCAGTTATGTCCAACTCTTTGCGACCCCATGGACTGCAGCACGCCAGACCTCCCTGTCCATCACCACCTCCCAGAGTTTACCCAAACTCATGTCCATTGAGTCAGTGATTCCATCCAACCATCACATGCTCTGTCGTCCCCTTCTCCTTCTGCCTTCAATCTTTCCCAGCATCAGAATCTTTTCCAATGAGTCAGCTCTTCACATCAGGTGGCCAAGTATTGGAGTTTCAGCTTCAGCATCAGTCCATACATATTTAAAACTTTTTTTTCAACTGATCCCTTGATCATTAATGCAATGTCCTTCTTTGTCACTTGTTACAGTCTTCGTTTTAAAATTTATTTTGTCTGCTATAACAATTAAGACTCCAGCTTTCTTTGGATTTCCATTTTCATGGAATACCTTTTTCTATCTTTTCACTCTGTCTCTGTGTCTTTATATCTGAATGAGTTTCTCTTCTCTTATGATTTCATGCCTATGTTGGTATTATTTTTAATCCATTTCTCTTTTTCATATGTGTATCTATTATAGATTTTTGATTACCACAAGTATATGTATATATGAATGATTATTTTAAGATGCTTATCTCTTAAATTCAAATGCATTTTAACAAACCTGAATTTTTACACTCATCATATTTGCTATTTTTGACATCATATTTTTCATCTCTTTGTTTTGTGTGTCCCTTAAATGCTTACTGTGGATACAGGTGATTTTACAACCTTAATCTTTAACCTTCCTACTGGCTTGATACATGGTTAATTTACTACCTTTATTATGTATTTGCCTGTACCAGTGAGATTTTTCCTTTTGTAATTTTCACACTTCTAGTTGTGTCATTTCTTTTTTTCCCTTTAGAGAAATCCCTTTAACATTTATTTTAAAGTTGGTTTGCTGGTGTTAAACTCTTTTAACTTGTTTTTTTGTAAAACTTTTGATCTCTCCATCAAATCTGAATGAAAGTTTTGCCAGGTAGATTATTCTTGATTATAGGTTTTTCCCTTTCATCACCTTTAATACATTGTGCCATTCCCTTCTGACCAGCAGAGTTTCTGCTGAAAACTGAGCTGATAGTCTTAGGGGACTTCACTTGCATGTAACTTATTGCTTTTCCCTTGCTGCTTTAAATATTCTTTCTTTAATTTTTGCCACTTTAATTACAATCTGTCTTTGTATGGTCTTTGTTGGATTGATACTGTTTGGGACTCTCTGTGCTTCCTGGACCTGGATGTCTGTTTCCTTCTTAAGTTAGGGTAGTTTTCGGGTGCTGTACTTCAAACATTTGCTCTGCCCTATTCTCTTTCTTTCCTCTTTCCAGGACCTCTATAATGTGAATGTTAGTACAACTGATTTTGGCTCTTGAACTGTCCTTATTTCTTTTTGTTCTTTTTCTTTTCTTTCTTTAACCCTAGTGACTTCTATAACTCTGCCTTTCAGTTTGTTGATTTGTTCCTCAGTATCATCTAATCTGAGGCTCCCCAGGTGACTCAGTGGTAAAAAATCCTCTGCTCATGCAGGAGATACAGGTTCAATCCCCAGGTTGGAAAGATCCCCTGGAGAAGGAAATGGCAATCCACTTCAGTATTCTTGACTGAGAAATCCCATGGACAGAGGAGTTTGGTGGGCTACACTCCACAGGGGTCACAAAAGAGTCAGACACAACTTAGTGACTAAATAACAATTAAAATACATAGTGTATATTATTATAGAATATACATATATAATTAAATAATATATTAATATAAACATAATTACTCATATTTAGTAAATTTAATTTTAAAACATGTTGATAAGTCATATATTAATAAAAGTGTATGCTAGCCACTCAGTCTGTCTGCCTCTTTGTGACCCTATGGACTGTAGCCCACTGAGCTCCTCTGTCCATGGAATTCTCCAGGCAAGAATACTGGAGTGGGCTGCCATTTCCTTCTCCAGAGGATCTCCCTGACCCAGGGAACAAATCCTGCTCTCCTGCACTGCAGGCAGATTCTTTACTGTCTGAACCACCAGGGAAGCCCATATTAACAAATATACAGTTTAAATTTTATACTATAATAAATATACATACTGTATAAATATACTACAGCTTTTAACTACTATATATTTATTATATATTTATGTATTCAATATACTAGGTATTATGTTTATATACAATATTTAATATGTGAGTCATATAAACTCTTTATATAGTCAGTCATAGCTAACTCTTTGTGGTCTCACATTGCAGGCAGATTCTTTACTGAGCCACCATGGAAGCCCCAATCAAAAATTAAGTTTAATCAAAAATACAAAAACACTAAAATGTAATACAAATATAAATTAACTGGATATTAGATTTATAACATAAATGAGCATGAACATGCACACAAGTAATTTAAGTAAATTTTGAACACAATATTATGACTATAAATCCTTGATCAAGTATATTTTAAAGACAAAAAAATAATTTTTAAAAAAATTTTGTTTGCTTAGCCAGGTTGCTGTGGCAGTGGTATTAGTGTTGTAATTAGAAAATATTTTGTATGTCTGTACTAAATGAGTAAATATATCTATGTTCTTATGAGTCAGGATAATCACTGTGTGGGAAGATTCAAACATGGGCTAGGGGAAGTGTGAAGTGTGAAGAGCCCTGCAGTGTATATATCGGAGTAAGATATATACATGTATACACATATGTACACACATATATGGGCTTCCCTGGTGGCTCAGCAGTAAGGAATCTGCCTGCCAGTGCAGGAGATGCAGATTCAATCCATAGGTTAGGAAGATCCCTTGGAGAAGGAAATGACAACCCACTTCAGTGTTCTTGTGTGGGAAATCCCATGGACAGTGGAACCTGGTGGGCTACAGTCCATGGGGGTCACAAAGAATCAGGCACGACTTAATGATTAAACAACAGCAACCATACACGTATATATATGTTATTCTAGTCTATCCCCTTAAAACACATAGAAAAAATACGCACAGCAGAAGACGCAGTCTTGGTTTCTAAGTACAATTCCATACTAAAAAGAACCAAGGATCACTGGAGAAATGGTTGATTCCAGGTTTGGGGCATGGAAAGTTTAAGGCAAGCTTGCAGTGTCTTGCTGAGCTACAAAGCAAGGAAGTAAAAGAGGGAGGAGGTAGAGAGTTCTTTCTCCAAGGAGGTCTATTAATAGACATAAAATAAATGATATAGATTTTAAAAATTATTTTGTAAGCATTAACATGATGTTATTCAAGTAAAGACCATCTTGAAATTTTTGTTGAGAACGGGATAGTTTTACAAAGTATCACCCACAGTTATCTATCAACTGCAAAAGAAAAGTATACCTTTACAATAAGAGAATCTCAGAGATGTCACCTTACAAACAATTAAAACCATCACCACTAATGGAACAAGCCAACATTACATGTCTCCTGACATAATATAGGCTTCCCTGATGGCTCAGACAGTAAAGAATCTACCTGAGATGTAGGTGACATGGGTTCAATCCCTGGGTAGGAAGAACCCCTGGAAAAAGAAATGGCATCCCACTCTGGTATTCTTGCCTGGAGAATCCCACGACAGAGCAGTCTGTCAGGCTACAGTCCATGGGATTGTGAAGAGTTGTACACAACTGAGTGACTAACATTTTCAACATGACATAATACAACAAGGATACAATATCACCTGTATAGTATTCTTAACAAAATGTTTAACTTGATTCCAAAAATATAGCAATAATATGTAAAATGTTATACAAACAACTAGTCTGGATTTTTCAAAAGCTTCAAAGTAATGAAAAACTAAGAAAGAGACTGTTTTAGATTTAAATAAAATTTTAAAAACTAAGTATATTGAATAATCTTTGTCTAAATTATGAGCTGAAATATAAAGCAACTATCAGTTCAGTTCAGTCGCTCAGTCGTGTCCAACTCTTTGCGACCCTATGAATCGCAGCACGCCAGGCCTCCCTGTCCATCACCAACTCCCGGAGTTCACTCAGACTCACATCCATTGAGTCCGTGATGCCATCCAGCCATCTCATTCTCGGTCGTCCCCTTCTCCTCCTGCCCCCAATCCCTCCCAGCATCAGTCTTTTTAAGAGATTGTTAACAGAATAATTAGAAATTTTTAATATGGGCCAATATCAGGTAATATTCTGACATCAATTTTATATTTTGAATGTAAAAAAAGCATTAAGATAATGAAAATGTCTTTGTTTTGAAGAGATATATATTGAACTATTTAAGGGTGAATTATCATGATGTCTGAAACTGATTTCCAAATGGTTCAGCAAATGTATATCCATATATCTGAGAAAGAGACAAAGAGAGAGCAATGGCAAATATGGTAAATCATTTAACAATTAGTGACTCCAGACAAAGAGCATATAGAAATTTTTTAGCTTATCTGAGGGTTTAAATTTTTTCAAAATAAAAATTTGGGAATGTTTTTAAAAAGCAGTATTAATAAACTAACAAAGCATTAATGAAAGAATTCAAAAATTAAATTGTACAAAACTAAGACTATTGATGATATCATAATATAATTATAGTCAGTTAATTTAACAGTTTCTTAGCATCTAAACAAAGCATGTATCCTTGTTCAGCACACTACTTTCCCTATTTTAAAGAGATATTCCTATCATAGGTAGAATTACAATCTTCTTAATTTTCACATCCACCAAATATGTGTAGTAATTCACAAGAATGTTCACTCTTCTGTCAATTCCAGAAGTGTATTGTAGATTTTGTAGTAAACCGAAGTTAGGCGGGGGTCATAAATCTAATGATAGCAAAATCACTAATTAATATCCAATTTGGCATCAAGGAACCATGGCTTCAAGTCCTACATTTCTTATTCACTAGATGTACAGTTACCATCTAACTTAAACTTCACATTTTTTACCTGTAGAATGCATATATGAACATCTAGTTCATTCCTGGCTCTGAAGAAGTAGTTAAATCATAGATACCATATAATGGCATAATGTCTGGCCAAATTAGGGATTTCATAAATGGTAGCTGAACATCCATTGGATCATAGGAAAAGCAAGACAGTTCCAGAAAAAACATCTATTCCTGCTTTATTGACTACGCCTAAGCCTTTGACTGTGTGGATCACAATAAACTGTGGAAAATTCTTCAAGAGATGGGAATGCCAGACCACCTGACTTGCCTCCTGAAAAATGTGTATGCAGGTCAAGAAGCAACAGTTAGAACCAGACATGGAACAACAGACTGGTTCCAAATTGGGAAAGAAGTACATAAAGGCTGTATGTTGTCACCCTGTTTATTTAACTTCTATGCAGAGCACATCATGTGAAATGCCAGACTGGATGAAGCACAAGCTGGAATCAAGATTGCCAGGAGAAATATCAGTAACCTCAGATATGCAGATGATACTACCCTTATAGCAGAAAGTGAAGAAGAATTAAAAAAGCCTCTTGATGATGAAGAAGAACTAAAGAGCCTCTTGATCAAAATGAAAGAGGAGAGTGAAAAAGTAGGCTTAAAATGCAATATTCAAAAAACTAAGATCATGGCATCCAGTCCCATCACTTCATGGAAAATAGATGGGGAAACAATGGAAACAGTCACAGACTTTATTTTTTGGGGGCTCCAAATCACTGTGGATGGTGACTGCAGGCATGAAATTAAAAGACACTTGCTCCTTGAAAGAAAAGCTAGGACCAACCTAGACAGCATATTAAAAAGCAGAGACATCACTTTACTGACAGATGTCCGTCTAGCCAAAGCTATGGTTTTTCCAGTAGTCATGTATGGATGTGAGAGTCGGACTATAAAGAAAGCTGAGCGCCTAAGAATTGATGCTTTTGAACTATGGTGTTGGAGAAGACTCTTGAGAGTCCCTTGAACTGCAAGGAGATCCAATCAGTCAATCCTAAATGAAATCAGTCCTGAATATTCATTGGAAGGACTGATGCTGAAGCTGAAGGTACAATACTTTGGCCACTTGATGCAAAGAACTGACTCTTTGGAAAAGACCCTGATGTTGGGAAAGATTGAAGGCAGGAGGAGAAGGGGAAAACAGAGGAAGAGATGCTTGAATGGTATCACCGACACTATGAACATGAGTTTGAGCAAGCTCCGGGAGTTGATGATAGACAGTGAAGCCTGGTGTGCTGCAGTCCATGGGGTGGCAAAGTGTCAGATGTGACTGAATGACTGAACCAAACTGAACTGAGCTGACCTGAGCCTGTTATTGTCTAACAGAAGCAATGTTGTAACACATTTTTTTTTTGTGTGTGTGTAACACATTTTTGACACTTAAACTTCTTTTTTATATTAATATAGACCTGATGCAGTTTATAAGAGAGGATACATTGAATTCATGAGTATGTACTCCCTAGTAGAGATACGTCTTCAAATAAATTTGCATAAAATGACAGCTCTCAAATAGGCAAAAAGCCATATGTAAACTATAAGAAATTCGATCTATAACTGAGCCACAAACAGGCTTTTAATTAAAGTGTTTTCCTAATAGCTATTCAGCTATGACATTGGTATTACTGAACTTAAAACATTATAAAATATTCTTACCATTCCAAATATATAAATATACCTAAAAATAATTTTACCTCTTATCAATTTAACCTCCTGTGGTTCCCCCTTTTTATATAAATTGCCCAAGTTGTCAGAATACAGTCATCTTGTACATGAATGAAGCAGATAGTAATCTATTTTGAGGCAGCATATTTTGAGACATGTCATGGCAGAAAGATCCCCAGTTGCTTTACCCTAAATATAACAAAAAAAGGTGCTAACAGTAGATTATCCTACAGAAAAGAGCAGCAGTTGTAAAAAGTCCATTCAACCCTCAAAAGTATTTTAATAATTTGCTTCTCTTTTCAATATGCTCCAGTGGGCAAAAGTGCAGATACAGAACAGTGGGCATGAGAAGGCAAATTTGCTATTTTTTCAGAGGCTAAAACATAGTGCATAAATAGGCTATAGAACCAAACAGAGTATCTTGAGTGGCTGAGCCATAGAGCAGACTCCTTCACCCACCTCAGTGCAGTCCAGTCCAGTTCAGTTGCTTGGTCATGTCCAACTCTTTGCGAGCCCATGAACTGCAGTACGCCAGACCTCCTGTCCATCACCAACTCCTAGAATTTACTCAAATACAATTGAGTTGGTGATGCCATAAAACCATCTCATCCTATCGTCCCCTTCTCCTCCCGCCTTCAATATTTCCCAGCATCAGGGTCTTTTCAGATGAGTCAGTTCTTTGCATCAGGTGGCCAAATATTGAACCTTCAGCTTTAGCATCAGTCTTTCCAATGAATATTTAGGACTGGTTTCCGTTAGGATGGACAGTTTGGATCTCCTTGCATTCTAAGGGGCTGTCAAGAGTCTTCTCCAACACCATGGTTCAAAAGCATAAATTCTTCAGCATTCAGCTTTCCTTATAGTCCAACTCTCACATCCATACATGACTACTGGAAAAACCATACCTTTGACTAGATGGACCTTTGTCAGCAAAGTAATGTCTCTGCTTTTTAATATGCTGTCTAGGTTGGTCATAAGTTTCCTTCCAAGGAGCAAGCGTCTTTTAATTTCATGGCTGCAGTCACCATCTGCAGTGATTCTGGAGCCCAGAAAAATAAAGTCTCTCACTGTTTCCATTGTTTCCCCATCTATTTGCATGAAGTGATGGGACCAGATGCCATGATCTTAGCTTTCTGAATGTTGAGTTTTAAGTCTGCTTTTTCACTCTCCTCTTTCACTTTCATCAAGAGGCTCTTTAGTCTACTTTGCTTTTTGCCATAAGGGTGGTGTCATCTCCACCCACCCACTCATATCAAATACAGACCAGTCTCTATTTGTAACCAATGATCTGTATGAATGTTTGTTTGATAACTGAGAAGGAAAAGAAACGTTTATTTGGAGCCTCACACTACAGAGTTAGGGGAGACAAGAATAATGAAGGAGATGGCATCTACTCCCTGCCTAACCCATCCAGGTAGGAGGACCTCAGGTTCCAGAGCTAAAGGTGAGGAGGTGATAGAACCATCTTATGAGATTTACTGTTATTCTTAGAGGGCTTAAAAGACAGAATATACTTGAATATTTTCATGAGAATCTTCATGTTACTTGTCACAAGTGAAATTCTGAGTTGGGGAAAAAATCTTTCTCTCTGATGTTTCCCCTCCACTCTGCACTTCTATGGCACTCTGAGGGCCAGAACTTTGTGGGCAACTGTACCCAGGAAAGACAGAAGGGCTACTGCTAGCCCAGCAGGAGGTGCAGCTTTGTAAAGCTTCTTTATGGGTGGCGGCTTTAAATGGAGAATAACACAAGACAGAAAAACTATTTGGTCACATGGGGGAAAAAATGGGATTGTGAGCACATGTGAGGTCCTATCCCATTAATTTTACCACATGCTGCCACTGGATCAGCTTTTCCCAAATAATCTTTTCATCTAAAAAGAAAAAACAAAAATCTGTAGACATTTCTGTACTGTAAGATAAAGGAAGCATTCTAATCACAGTCATCCAAAATATGGCTTCAACAAATTCCCATTAATTTTCTCTAAGAATCTGCTATGATCAGTGTGTTCTCCCAAATATGTATGCTAATCTTTCTTTTCTTCCAGACCCTGATATTTAATCAAAGTATGTCACTTCATGAACTTAGTATAGCCTCTCACTCCCTCTCTGGCCCTTTAAATACTAACTAGGTCAACTCAACTACCATCAGTCCTAGAAACCCTTCACAGATTTTTGTAAACTACCTGGATCTACTGATCCTTTAAAAACATACCACAAATTGCCCATACTCAGATATCATGCATTACAAACCGAAAAAAAAATAATTTTCATTGAGACTTCATCAATTATCTATTGTTTGGGAATATCTTTTCTTCTATTGTTTGATTTTGCATTTGACCCTTGTATTTTAGTCTGGCTTTTCCATTTACAAAATAAGTTTTTTGACAGGATCTGTGTTATTTTCATCTTTGCATCTTCCACAGTACCTAGGACAGAGAAGTCCTCAATAAATATTTTTGGTATATAGGTTGATTCTTTTATTCAGGAACATTTTAAGGTGTGATACTATTTCCTCTGTCCAGAAAATCTCTTCCCTTCTATAAGCAGGCCATATTCTGCTAGAATTTGACAGCAAAAAATTACCAATCAACCAGGAAAATTATCAGAGATAAAAGTTCATAGTCCCCTCTTCTTTCATCAGGTTTGCCAATACTGAGTATGTGTCTGATTATATATAAGATAGAATTTAAATGAGGCAACATGATCTTATAGCCCATTGTGAATCATCTTAAGAAATTTAATGACAAAAATTGTCAGAAAATTAAGCTCTAAATAAACTCTTTCTATTTATCTTTAAAGTATACTTTCATGTACTAAAATAAAGACTCATCTCTCCAAGTTCATTGATTAGTCCAACCACACTAGCAAAAAGACCAAAATGTTTTGCTTAATCTTTTGCCTCCGTATTTACTGAGGATCAGAATTTAACCCAACACATTAAAATCATCAGCTGCTTAAAACTCCTATTTATAAAACACAGTCAAAGATTATTAAGAACTGATAGTTTTAAACATGAATTTACAGAATGCTTTAATAGTCTGTTATATACATCAAAAAGATTTGCTTTCTTCTTATATGAAGACTTTCCTCTGTTGTATTATTTTACTAATACATTAACATTATAAATTCTATATCATAAAATGTACAATGGAAAGAAATCTCTTTATTATTAGCATGAGAAAACAGGCCCATGCTAGATTGAACACATATCCAGACAAAAAGAAACCACCGATCACCAACCTCCAGTGCAAGAGAAATTAAGCAGAAAGAGTTGCCTCTGATGTTTTTGAAAACAATATATTAAACTGGATAGATGGGGAGGGAAAGCAAAGAGTTGATTCGCATGACCAGGGTGAAAAGAAAAACAAACATTAGAGTTGCAAAAACATATATTCTATAACAAGTTCTTAAGACTCCCAGGTGCAACATCAGCAGCGCTCCAGTCTCGATTTTTATTGTAATCTTGTGGCTTTTTATTTGTAACTTATATGAAAAGAATCATATTGATTGGGGCAGATTTAACTCAGTAAAACCTATTCTACTGAGATTGTCTGTGCTAGGTGATTTTATCAAGTTCTCTTTTGGTTTCATTTTCTTCCTCATCCCTATTCCCAGGGGAGGCTGCAGCCCAGCTTGCAGAGCAAATTGCCCTAAATTGAGTTCTTTCTCTGGCGTACACAGGGCTGCCTTTGGCTCCTCAGCTCGAAAACTTTATGCATTCTTTTTTCCTTCTTCCTTAACAATCCCCTTCCCTTTTTCCAATTAAAATGGAGAAGTTTGCACCGGTACCTGCTCCCAATTAAATGAATACTGCATTACCAGCCGCACTCCCGGATCTTCTTTACCCTCCCTTCATTAGCCTTATTCCTCTGAGGCTGTCTGGCTGTCTGCCAGGGACTTATGGCAAGAATTCAAAATCTTGCACACTTTATCCCCTCCAAATCACTCTTGAATATAAGCAGTCTGCTCCTTAGGCCCAGCATGAGAAATCCAAGAATGTGTTCAAAATAGATAGAGGGTGGGGAGGGAGAGAAGAGAAAAATGATTTAAAAGGCTAAAATCCTATGCAAAGAAAGACGAGCTAAGTGAGGCTAAGCTTCCCAGTTAATTGACCTTAGTTTCTTTTTTAAAAGCCTGAATAGGAAGAACAACAAGTGACATTCCATGGGCATGCTTTGTTTCTGAGTGCTTTCATGCCTACAGGAAGTACATCATCATCTTCACACCTCAGGCATGCCGACTCCCCAGCACTCAAATGATCTACCGTAACTGAAAAAACTAATCTCGGAAGCTTAAGCAACTGGTTTTTTGTTTGTTTGTTTGTTTGTTTTTAATAAAGATCAACATGGAATTTTCCAACAAATGTGAGTGCTATGAGGCCATTGCATCAGCCATTCTCAGCTGACACTTGGAATCAGAAAGTGTGCATCAAGCTGTCGTGAGTGATGACTCAGGTGTCAGGCCACAGAAACAAACAGGCATTCAGTGTGCCACCACTGTTCTCTGAAATCACAAATTCCACTCAGTCTTTGGACACATTTTAGCAGAATATATGATCAAATCTCAGCTCTGGTATATACTGTCTGGGTGACCTTGGGCAAGTTATTTAACTTCTCTGAGCCTCATGATCCTCATTTGTAAAATAGGGATAACTGTATCTAGCACCAAATACTGCCTGGGGACTAAGTATAATGTGCAAATGACTTGGCACAATTCCTGGCACATGGTACATAGCCAGTGTAAGCTCTTATTATTGTTGCTACTACAATAATATTAATATTAAGCAAAAAGTACACCATATGATCTGACAGAAACTTTGGAGCCTTTCCCAGAACATGGAAAGGGCTAAGGACAATTTGTAGATTATTTTTTATTTAACAAAATAAAAAATGTGCAATTGGATTCTCAGAAGCCAATCCTTTTTTGGCACACAGCCCAACACAGCTATGACATCCACTAAGGTCATTGTTAGATAACCTATCATTTAGTAGTAATTATGTCATCAAATTCTTCAAGCACCTTAGAAAACATAGTCATTGTTAACTTTTATGAGGACAATATGTGATTGAACACTATAAACAGTCATCAAAGAAGTCAGTTTGTTTCAGTTCTAAGAATTAACATATAATTCCATTTATCTCCTAATGAAAAATTTCCAAGGAATACTATATTGCTACAATTTCCACCTAAATAACAATAATAGGTGAAGTGAAGTGAAGTGAAGTGAAGTGAAGTGAAGGGAATTGAAGTCGCTCAGTCGTGTCCGACTCTTTGCGACCCCATGGACTGTAGCCTAACAGGCATCTCCGTCCATGGGATTTTCCAGGCAAGAGTGCTGGAGTGGATTGCCATTTCCTTCTCCAGGGGACTTTCCCAACCCAGGAATCGAACCCGGGTCCTCCCGCATTGCGGGCAGACGCTTTACCGTGGGAGCCATCCCGGAAGGAAAACTATAAAAAGCCATTACTGAATCTTTTCAAATAACTGTATTGATGAAAAGACAAAAAGAAAACATATTTATGAAAGAGGAAACGTGTTTCAAACAAATTTGTATGGACCATTTTTATCTCCCACAATAGACACAACTCCTTGCTCTCCATGAGCTGCAAGATTATTGCATAATTTGCAAGAAATATACTGTGCTGTCTAAGAAATCCAAAGCCACAAACATATTCTTAATACAGGAAAGTACTTTATAAATAACATTTTTGATTAATCAAATCCAAGTCAAATACCCCACAGCATTTTATACAATTGATAGAAATGCAAACATTGAAATCAGAAACATGGAATTACTTTCCAGCCTCCCTTTTTTATTTGCTATGTGACCCCTAAAAACTTACTTAACTTCTCAGACTTTCAATTTCTCAAATATAAAATATGGCAATGTGATGTCATTTTAAGAATTGCATTTAAAATGCTTAATTAAGCCACAAGAAGCTCTTGGTTTTTATCATTGTCATCATCAATGCTAATTATTGTCAAGTGTTTGACTTTTCAAAGATTAGTTCTTAGAAATAGGAAAAGAACACAAAACATAAAGCAAGAAATTTTGAAATATGTCATTCAGTCCATCAAATATTGGTGAACTGCACTGAACCCAATATAGATAATATATTTGCTGGTTCATATCATGCGTATTTGAGGACAACTAAAATGGCATGGTTTTTAGAGATGAAGGTTTTAAGGAATAAACTGGAAAATTACCCCATCCAAAAAGTTAACAAAAAGACAGAATCACAAACCTAACACATAAGATATAAACAAGGTCACAGAGCAATGACAAAACCAGGACAATTCTAGATTCTGTCAATTCTAGACAAAGATGTCTCAGGTGATTTTTACACTCATAATCCATAGATACCATGTTACCTGGTTACATGAGAAAAAATCTCAATAGAAGAGTATGAAATTTTCCATGGTTGTGCTATCACATACTATTTTGCTAGGGACTGATGCACGGGGATAATCCAGAGAGAGGGTGTGGGGCGGGAGGGTGGAGGTGGGGGTCGGGATTGGGAGTTCATGTACACTCATGGCTAATTCATGTCAATGTGTAACAAAACGAATACAGTATTGTAAAGCAAAACAAACTAAAAAATACAAATTAATTTAAAAAAAAATAAAATAAAATTACAAAATTAATTTTAAATAAAAATATATTCTAAACCTCAAGTATCACAAGAATATCCCCTTTAAACCTGCCCCCTTGTTATAAATCTTGTTTTTGCTAATGGCATGAATATCAACCCATCTCAGAAGCTTGGAGCCATAATGGTATTTCCTCCCTCAATAAGTCACTTGTTCTGACAATTATATTTCCATAACGTTGACCAAAGCTGCATCTTCCTCTCAATTTCTGCTGATACTGACTTAATTCAGGACCTCAGCGATGGTTTCCCAACTAGTCTCCTTTATCCCAGCTTTCCTATGTGTTCCACATTCTACATTCCATTCTCCACTCCTCACATCCTCATCAAAATGATCTTCCCAATAGTCTGATGGTGCCCCTCTCCAACTAGAAACCTTGAAGCTTGCGCAGTCAGGCGCCTGTATGCATGTCTCTCCCGACTCCCACCCTCATTTCCATCAACGCTCATGCTCTCTATGTATCAGCAATTTTCTTTTTCATCTTTGTTCTTTAGCTTAATGCTATTCTTCCAATCTGTAATTCTATGGTTTTTCCCACTCAGTCTGAATATTCCATTAGTGCTTAAAAAGAAACTCTATGTAAGTACTACATAGGCCCATTAAATGACACTTGTGTCAGTTACTGAGAGAAATGTTAAAATCTTTTTGGATTGTGAGTTTGTCAATCTTCCATATAATTCTGTACACTATGCTTTATATTTTTAAAATAATATTAGTTAAGAGCTACAGGAGACATGGGTTTGATTCCTGGGTCAGGAAGTTCCCTTGGAGGAGGAAATGGCAACCCACTCCAGTATTCTTGGCCTGGAAAATCCCATGGACAGTGAAGCCTGGCAGGCTATAGTCCATAGGGTCGCAAAGAGTTGGACACAACTGAGCTACTAAGCAGGCACAGGTGTAATTTCATAAACATATGTTTTAATATTTCATTTAAATTTTTTAATTTATACATATTTTGCATAAAAGTGATATAATTATAGTAGATTTCTTTTGGTTAGTATTTATCTAGGATAAATACTTTTACTTTAATCTTTGCTCTGTCTATGTTTTAAGTATAAATCTTTAGATAGATAGATACAACTGGGATTTTTTTTAATTGGATCTGACCATTTTTTCTTCTAAACAGAATTCACTCTATTTTCATTAGTTGGGATTATCTGACTTTAAATTTATTTCATTTAATTTGTGCACCTGAGATGGACATATTCAGGTTTTTTTCTCTTTTTTCTTTGTATGACTCCTTAACTCCTTCAAGAAGCCTTTCTTGAACAACTAAGATATTGCAGGCCCTACTTCAGACATTGGTGACCAGGGCTCAAGGGAATAGACAAAATCTCCTAGCTCTTGAGGAGATATTATATTCTAGTGGAAGAGGACAAAGAATGCATAAGTAAGCAACTAAAGAGTAATATAAATAGAAGTAATGAACATATAAAAAGTTATGTTCTATTCTTATTGTCTTTTTTCAGAAGCTCATTTTTTTTTTTCTCCCCAGGCTACTAAAGTAGCCATGAAATGGGGCTGTCATTTTCCCATTTCTCTTCTGGTATATCTGCCTCATTAATATTTTTATATCATCATTCAAATAATACTGTTCTTAACTTAAAACCTTCAGTGTCTCCAGATTGGCTAGTCCACTGAGTAAAAACTTTAGCCTGACAGTAAAGTCCTTTGCAAAATATCTCAGCCTCCATTTTCTGGCTCTCCCTTCCATATATCCTTACATATCCTCTACTCTACTCTCTAGCCAAATAAACTATTTACTTCCTATTTCCAAACACATATAGTTATTGTTTTTTTCTACCTCTTACTCTACTTTTTCATCCCTTTCCACTTGAGTCTTTCATTTCTGTCATTATATAAAGGACATTTGAAATTTTATTCACCCCTAAAACACATCCTTCATGATTCCATATATTTGTAAGCTCTGCCTCTTTTGAATTTCCTAGCATTCATTATTTTTTACCCTTTTAATGGACATCATTCTATGTTTTTAATCTATATCTGAATATATGTTTGTACATACACATATATATTCTTTTTCAGATTCTTTTCCATTATATATTATTACAAGATATATAATATAGCTCCCTGTGCTATACAGTAGGTCCTTGTTGTCTATTATATATTTAGCAGTGTTTGTGTATTAATCTCAAGTTCCCAATTCATCTCTCCTTCCATTTTCCCTTTGGTAACCATGTTTATTTTCTACGTCTGTGAGTCTATTCTGTTTTGTAAATAGGTTTATCTGTATTATTTTATTAGATTCCCATATAAGTGTTATCATATGGTATTAATATTTGTTTTTATTTGACTTATTATAATAATCTCTAGGTCCATCCATGTTGCTGCAAATGGAATTATTCCATTCTTTTTATGGCTGACTAATATTCCATTGTGCATGTATGTATGTACATAAATATATATATATATATATCAATACTAATGTAAGCTTATTAAAGTCAGGAATTTTTTCTTATTCATTTTGACTTACAAACAGTACTAAGTACAATGTCCTGTAGATAACACATGAGCAGTAAATAACTCGAATTAAATTAACCATTGTGTCCAAGGTTGGCCACCAACTCATACCATCCATCATTGTCCTAAGAGGCAAATTACCTAGATAAACATTCATAAATGACCAACAAATTAAAAATATATTGCTTAATTCTGGATAAAATTGTTGTGAAAGTGAAAGCATTAGTCTCTCAGTCATATCTGACTCTGCAACCCCATAGACTATAGCCTGCCAGGCTCCTCTGTTCATGGAATTCTCTAGACAAGAATACTTGAGTAGGTTGCCATTCCCTTCTCAAGGGGATCTTCCCAACCCAGGGATTGAATCCGGGTCTCCTGCATTGCACACAGATTTTCATCTGAGCCACCAGGGAGCCCTGTTTCAAAAGTAAAACACCTCAAGTGATTAAATAGCCATGGTTATATTGTAAAAATTAAGTAAATAATAGAAATATATGAAATATATCTTTCTTAGTTCAAGTGATGAGTAAAAGTAAATTTTGCTTGTTGGGAATGGGAGAGCTAGGAAGCAGAGAAGAGGAAAAAAAACTAGAGTATTTACTTTAGATATGAGATATTAAAGGGCTTCTCAGGTGGCGCTAGTGGTAAAGAACCTGCTTTCCAATACAGGAGACAAAAGAGACATGGGAAGATCCCATGGAGGAGGACATGGCAACCCACTCTAGTATTCCTGCTTGGAGAATCCCATGGACAGAGGGGCCTGGTGGGCTATAGTCCATAGGGTCACAAAAAGTCAGATAAGACTGAAGCAACTCAGCACACACGCGTGCAAGAGATGTTAAGAATTTCTTGGCGAGGTCGGTAAATTATTACCATATTCATTCAGCATTTTTCAGTAAAGATGTATGGAGCACCTACTACATGCTAAGCAGTGTGCTCAGCCCAGGGATTACAGAGATGAATAAGGGTTAATATTTGCCTTCAAGAAGCTGAAGCTTAGTGAGAAAAAGATAAACAGATAGAGGGAAGTGTAGCCAGTGTTGAAACAGAAGGATCTGTGAAGTGCAACTGGAGAACTCAGACGGGAGGCTCTGTAAAGGTTTCAGGTGAATTAGCTCTTCTACTGAGAAAACAGCATGAGAACCAAGAAAGGCAGGCCTTATTCGAGTATTTATGCTCTCTTTTACTTGCAGCTATTGTAGTGATAAATTGATAATATTCTAAATAGTATTAATGTCACAGCATGGAGGTATCCTATCTTTTGCATATTTGCTTTTAAGATATTTTATGAACTTTTGATTAAGCATGACAGTGGATGCATGTATTTATTTACTCCTCACCTTTACAAAGCTACACTAAACTGACAGTAAGTGAATTTTAAACTTATAAATCTGAAAGGATGAAAAGAATAGGAGAAAAGTTACCAGATAAGCAATATCAAAAATATTTCTGAAGTGTTGGAAGATAGATGGATGAATGGTAACTACTTAGAAAGCAGATAAAGCTGAAACCTCAACCTGAGTTGAAAGATACCAATAGGAAGCTCCCAATTTTACCTCAAAAGCACAGAAAGTCTTAGGATATGAAAATATCAGGTATCTCTGAATGTGAGATCTTAATATGGCAGGGAAAGGGCATATTCATAACACAAGAGAATTAGCTGAAAATTCATCTTTTAAAAACTTAGATGGTAGATCCTTTCCCTGACCCCAACAGGAGATCTGAAGTTTGCACTCTGTAGAAGTTTGTACAGCAGAAGACAGTGTTAGATGTTCTCAGAAAATAGTGTGAGATATTCTATTGAGTAATAGATGATGACATGCAAATCCCTGTGCTGAATGGTGAGACCCACAGGTCATTTTCTGGCTTGCTTCCCAGAACATAGACCAATAGGCTTTCACCTTCCAAGCATAAAATTGGTGAAGTTTTCTCTAGAGAAACTGAAAAACCGTGAAAAAGCATGTGCATATATGAGATTTAGGGTATTTCAATTAAAAGGCCATGTTGCCATCTTATCACATTATAATAAACCTCACTAATTAATACATCCCTATAAAAATGTTTTTCTAAATAATTATGGGGTCTCTTATTCTTAAGTATAAATTGCCAAGGATAACCTATCATATGGAAAAATCTTCTAGCATGAAAGAGAGAAACCAAAACATATACTCTGGAATCTAAAGGAGTCAGGTTTCTGGAGAGAAATAGGAAACCTAAAAGATAATGAAGGAAGACCTGAACGTTTTGATGGGAAATTATATCTAAAATAAAATTCAGAGGCCGGTCCTAAGATGGCAGAGGAATAGGATGGGGAGACCACTTTCTCCCCCACAAATTCACCAAAAGAACGTTTCAATGCTGAGTAAATTCCACAATACAACTTATGAATGCTGGCAGAGGACATCAGGCACCCAGAAAAGCAGCTCATTGTCTTCAAAAACAGGTAGGAAAAAATATAAAAGACAAAAAAAGAGACAAAAGAGATGGGGAGGGAGCTCCATCCCGGGAAGGGAGTCTTAAAAAATGAGAAATTTCCAAACACCAGGAAACACTCTCACTGCTGAGTCTGTGGCGAGCCTTGGAAGCACAGAGGGCAACATAACAGGGAGGATAAATAAATAAATAATTAAAACCCACAGACTACAAGCCCAACGGTAACTCCACCAGCAGGGAAGCAGCGCAGATGCCTGCATCCGCCACTAGCAAGCGGGGCTGGGCAGGGAGGCACGGGCTGCATTGCTTTTTAAGGATCGAGCCTGAATGCCCCAAGTGTAACCAGAGCAAACTAACTTAGGCTAGCAAACCAGACTGTGGGATAGCTACCACACGAAAAGCTCTAACATAAGACACCGCCAGGACCGCACACAGAACAAAAGACAGAACAGAATTAGCTGGCTGCAGACCATCCCCCTCCAGTGACAGGCAGCCAGAGCCAGAAGGGCCGGAAGGGGGCAATCGCAGCCCCAGAGAGACATTAACTACCAAACTGCAAACAGGCTTCTTTGCTAACTAAGACTTCTTGGGGTTCTGGACAGTCATCATCCACCTGAGAAGGTGTACAAGTTGTACACCCAGAAAACTGAGCAGCAGGGACAGGAGAGGCGATAAGTTGCAGCGACCGCACTCGCCAAACACCTGAGCTACTTGGACCTGGGAAGGGCACAAAATGCAGGCCCAACTGAGCCTGCGACTCTGAGGACTACCGAGTGTCTGAGCCTGAGCGGCTTAGATGGGGGAGGTGCATGCAGCCCAGGGCCAGCCTCAGAGGGTTCTCTGCAGAGCAACCTAGAGCCTGAGCTGTGTGTGCCATGAGCGGGGGCAGGCCCAGTGTGGCTGAGATACTGCAGGCACACACCAGTGTTATTTGTTTGCAGCGTCCCTCCCTCCCCACAGCGCGACTGAACAAGTGAGCCTAAAAAAAGTGTCCACCATCACCTCCCTTGTGTTAGGGCGGAAATCAGATACTGAAGAGACCAGCAAACAGAAGAAGCTAAAATAGAGGGAACCACCTTGGAAGGGACAGGTGCAATAGATTAAAACCCTGTCGTTAGTACCGACTACATAGGAAGCGGCCTATAGATCTTGAGAAATATAAGCCAGAGCAAGGAACTACCCAAAAATGAACTGACCTCACACTGCCCACAACAACACCAGAGAAAGTCCTAGATATATCTTTACTATTTGGTATTGGTTTTGTCATACATTGACATGAATCTGCCATGGGTGTACATGAGTTCCCAATCTTGAACCCCCTCCTGCCTCTCACCCCATATCATCTCTCTGGATCATCCCCATGCACCAGCCCCAAGCATCTTGTATCCTGTATCAAACATGGACTGGCAATTCGTTTCTTACATGATAGTATACATGTTTCAGTGCCATTCTCCCAAATCATCCCACCCTCTCCCTCTCCCACAGAGTCCAAAAGTCCGTTCTATACATCTGTGTGTCTTTTGCTGTCTCGCATACAGGGTTATCATTACCATCTTTCTAAATTCCATAAATATGTGTTAGTATACTGTATTGGTGTTTTTCTTTCTGGCTTACTTCACTCTGTATAATTGGCCCCAGTTTCATCCATCTCATTAGAACTGATTCAAATGTATTCTTTTTAATGGCTGAGTAATACTCCATTGTGTATATGTATGACAGCTTTCTTATCCATTCATCTGCTGATGGACATCTACGTTGTTTCCATGCCCTGGCTTTTTTAAACATTTTTTAATTTTAAGTCCTCTATTTCTTCCTTAATTTTCATTTTTATAACCTACTCTTACTTTTCAAAAAAAAGACCCTATTTTTAAAGCAAACTTCATATACATATTTTTTCTTTTTAATAATTCTTCTGACTTTGTTTTTTTTCTTCTTCTTTTCTTTAATATTATATTTTTGAACATCCAGCCTCTATTCTAGATTTTTAATCTTTGCTTTTTAGTATTTGTTATCAATTTTGTACCTTCAAAAACCCAATCTTCAGTACCCATTTTTACATGAGAGCAAGATTACTGGCTTGACTGCTGTCTCCTCCTTTGGACACTCTTTTTTCTCCACCAGGTCGCCTCTGTCTCCTCCCTCCCCCTTCTCTTCTCTACCCAACTCTGTGAATATCTGTGTGTTCCAGATGGTGGAGAACACTTAGGAAACTGATTACTGGCTGGATCTGTCTCTCTCCTTTTCATCCCCCTCTTTTATCCTCCTGGCCACCTCTGTCTCCTTCCTCCCTCTCCTCTTCTCTGTATAACTCTGTGAACATCTCTTGAGTGGTCCAGACTGTGGAGCACACACAAGGAAGTGACTACTGGCTAGCTTACTCTCTCTTCTTTTGATTCCACCTCAACTCATTCAGGTGGAATCTCTCTTCTCTTTTCCATGTAACTCTGTGAACCTCTCTGAGTGTCCCTCAATGTGGAGAAACTTTTCATCTTTAACCTAGATGTTTTATCAACGGTGTGGTATAGAAAGCAAAGTCTTGAGACTACTGTAAAAACAGAACTGAAAACCAGAAGCAGGAGGCTTAAGTCCAAATCCTGAGAACATCAGAGAACTCCTTACTCCACGGAGCATTAATCAATAGGAGCCCATCAAATGCCTCCATAACTACACTGAAACCAAGCACCACCCAAGGGCCAACAAGTTCCAGAGCAAGACATACCACGCAAATTCTCCAGCAACACAGGAACACACCCATGAGCTTCAATATACAGGCAGCTCAAAGTTACTCCAAAACCATTGACATCTCATAACTCATACTGGACATGTCACTGCACTCCAGAGAGAAGAAATCCAGCTCCACCCACCAGAACACCGACACAAGCTTCCCTAACCAAGAAACCTTGACAAGCCACTGATACAACCCCACCCACAGCGAGGATATTCCATAATAAAGAGAACTCCACAAACTGCCAGAATACAGAAAGGCCACCCCAAATGCAGCAATATAAACAAGATGAAGAGACAGAGGAATACCCAGCAGGTAAAGGAAAAGGATAAATGCCCACTAAACCAAACAAAAGAGGAAGAGATAGGGAATCTACCTGATAAAGAATTCCAAATAATGATAGTGAAAATGATCCAAAATCCTGAAATCAAAATGGAATCACAAATAAATAGCCTGGAGACAAGGATTGAGAAGATGCAAGAAAGATTTAACAAGAAAGGACCTAGAAGAAATAAAAAGAGTCAATATATAATGAATAATGCAATAAATGAGATCAGAAACACTCTGGAGGCAACAAATAGTAGAATAACAGAGGCAGAAATAGGATTAGTGAAATAGAAGACAGAATGGTAGAAATAAATGAATCAGAAAGGAAAAAAGAAAAACGAATTAAAACAAATGAGGACAATCTCAGAGACCTCCAGGGCAATATGAAATGCTCCAACATTAGAATTATAGGAGTCCCAGAAGAACAAGACAAAAAGAAAGACCATGAGAAAATACTTGAGGAGATAATAGTTGAAAACTTCCCTAAAATGGGGAAGGAAATAATCACCCAAGTCCAAGAAACCCAGAGAGTCCCAAACAGGATAAACCCAAGGTGAAACACCCCAAGACACATATTAATCAAATTAACAAAGATCAAACACAAAGAACAAATATTAAAAGCAGCAAGGGAAAAACAAATAACACACAAGATGATTCCAGAACATAAGGATAACAGCTGATCTTTCAATAGAAACTCTTCAGGCCAGGAGAGAATGGCAAGACATACTTAAAGTGATGAAAGAAAATAACCTACAGCCCAGATTACTGTACCCAGCAAGGATCTCTTCAAATATGAAGGGGAAATCAAAAGCTTTACAGACAAGCAAAAGCTGAGAGAATTCAGCACCACCAAACCAGCTCTCCAACAAATGCTAAAGGATATTCTCTAGACAGGAAACACAAAAAGGGTGTATAAACCCAAACCCAACACAATAAAGTAAATGGCAACGGGATCATACTTATCAATATTTACCTTAAACGTAAATGGATTGAATGCCCCAACCAAAAGACAAAGACTGGCTGAATGGATACAAAAAGAAGACCTCTATATATATTGTCTACAAGAGACCCACTTCAAAACAAGGGACACATACAGACTGAAAGTGAAGGGCTGGAAAAAGATATTCCATGCAAATAGAGACCAAAAGAAAGCAGGAGTAGCAATACTCGTTATCAGATACAATAGACTTTAAATCAAAGGCTGTGAAAAGAGACAAAGAAGGACACTACATAATGATCAAAGGATCAATCCAAGAAGATATAACAATTATAAATATATATGCAACCAACATAGGAGCACCACAATATGTAAGAAAAATGCTAACAAGTATGAAAGGGGAAATTAACAATAACACAATAATAGTGGGAGACTTTAATACCCCACTCACACCTATGGATAGATCAACTAAACAGAAAATTAACAAAGAAACACAAACTTTAAATGATAGAATAGACCAGTTAGACCTAATTGATATCTATAGGACATGTCACCTCAAAACAATGAATTTCACCTTTTTCTCAACTACTCACAGAACCTTCTCCAGGATAGATCACATCCTGGGCCATAAATTAGCCTTTATAACTTCAAAAAAATTAAAATCATTCCAAGCATCTTCTGACCATAATGTAGTAAGATTAGATCTCAGTTATGGGAGAAAAACTATTAAAAATTTCAACATATGGAGGCTGAACAACACGCTCAAATAATAGTGGGAGACCTTAATACCCCACTCACACCTATGGACAGATCAACTAAACAGAAAATTAACAAAGAAACACAAACTTTAAATGATACAATAGACCAATTAGACCTAATTGATATCTATAGGACATTTCACCCCAAAACAATGAATTTCACCTTTTTCTCAATGCTCATGGAACCTTCTCCAGGATAGATCACATCCTGGGCCATAAATCTAACTTTGATAAATTCAAAAAAATCTAAATCATTCCAAGCATCTTTTCTGACCATAATGCATTAAGATCTCAATTACAGAAGAAAAACTATTAAAAATTCCAACATATGGAGGCTGAACAACACGCTTCTGAATAACCAACAAATCACAGAAGAAATCAAAAAAGAAATCAAAATATGCATAGAAATGAATGAAAATGAAAACACAACAACCCAAAACCTGTGGGACACTATAAAAGCAGTGCTAAGGGGAAAGTTCATAGCAATACAGGCATACCTCAAGAAACAAGAAAAAAGTCAAATAAATAACCTAACTCTACACCTAAAGCAAGTAGAAAAGGAAGAAATGGAGAACCCCAGAGTTAGTAGAAGGAAAGAAATCTTAAAAATTAGGGCAGAAATAAATGCAAAAGAAACAAAAGAGACCATAGCAAAAATCAACAAAGCCAAAAGCTGGTTCTTTGAAAGGATAAATAAAATTGACAAACCAGTTTTTTAAATTAAAATTTTTAATTTATAAATATATAAAATAAATAATTTTTAATTTAAAGTTTTTAATTAAAAATTTAAATTAGAGTATAGTTGATTTACAATGTTGTGTTAGTTTCAGGTGTACAGCAAAGTGGATCAGCTATACATACACATATAGCCACTCTTTTTTAGATTCTTTTCCCATATAGGTCATTACACAGTACTGAGTAGAGTTCCCTATGCTATACACCAGATTATTATTAGTTATCTATTTCATGCATAGTAGTATTATATGTCAGTCCCAATCTCCCAATTTATCCCTCACCCTTTACCTCCTGGTAAGCATAAATTTGTTTCCTACATCTGTGACTCTGCTTCTGTTTTGTAAATAAGTTCACTTGTATCCCCTCTTGTTTTAGATTCCACATATAAGCAATATCATATATTTGTCTTTCTGTGTCTGACATTTCACTCAATATGAGAATCTCTAGGTCCATCCAATGTTGCCACAAATGGCATTATTTTGTTCTTTTTTATTCCTGAGTAATATTCCACTGTGTATATGTACCACATCTGTGTTATCCATTCCTCTATTGATAGACATTTAGTTTACTTCCAGGTCCTGGTTATTGTGAACAGTGCTGCAGTGGACATTGTGGTGCATGTATCTTTCTGAATTATGATTTTCTCCATGTATATGCCCAAGAGTGGGATTGCTGGGTCATATGGTATTTCTGTTTTTTAATTTTTTAAGAAACCTCCATACTGTTCTCCAGAGTGACTGTACAAATTTACATTCCCACTAACAGTGTAGGAGCATTCCCTTTTCACCACACTCTCTTCAGCATTTATTGTTTGTAGATTTTTTTTTATGATGGCCATTAGTGAGGTTGAGCATCTTTTTATGTGCTTTTTGGCCATCTGTGTGTCTTTTTTTTGCAGAAATGTCTATTTAGAGCTTACTCCCCCCCTTTTTTTTTTTGGATTGGGCTATTTGTTTTTCTTTTTTTAACTGAGCTGCATGAGGTGGTTTCTCACTCTTAAGAATGATGTTACCTGTAGGTTTTTTGTAGATGTTCTTTATTAAGTTGAGGAAGTTCACCTCTATTCTTAGTTCACTGAGAGTCACATAGGCTTTTGTCTTATTCTTGCAGTTCTTTCAGCTGCATAATCAGCAACAGCAGATTTCAAAATTGCTGTTTGTATTTCTAAACCCTAGAACTCTAGGCTCAAGTGAGAGTCAACACCTTTGCCAGGTTCTCTATGAGACACTCTGTTTTTTCTGTTTTTGAATTTCATAAACTTCAAAATTGTGTTCCTACAAGTCACAGAAATTCCTGCATGCCCATCTGTGCCAGCAGTTCTTAGTGTATTTTCTACTCCTGAGTCTGTGGACAAACCAACTTCATAAAGTTTAGTCCCTTCAGTTTTGTCCTTTGACCTGAATGCCAGCAACAACTGAAAGAACTTGTTTCGTTCCTGACGGGCATCCAGAGCTTGGCTTCTGGTTTAAAAAACAACAAAGGCCTAAAAGAATCTAATTCTGCCACCATCTAGCATTTGCAAGTTCAGTGTTTACCTATGTGGCTTCACCTTTCAGAGAATGCAGAGACCACTTGCAGGTCATGTGCCCAAGACAAGGGTCTTACAGTTCCTAAGACTTTGCTGAGCCTGCCTTTATAAAAATAACCACTCACATATGGACCAATCCACCGTAAACTACAATCCCTTCCTATGGTTAGAGTACTATGTACTCTGAGACAGCTTCTTTTACAGACTACAGCAGTTAAAAGCTCATACAACTACCAAGGTCAAAACATTTCTGACCACACCCTAAAGTTTACTCATACTGATAAATTTATGTAGCTCCTCTCCATTCCCAGTTTGAGTCTTGATTTTTCAGTATCCTTTGACATCTGTCTGATTGGAGGTCTTCAAACTTTAGGGTTGTAGTCCCTTTTAAACTGCAGATTTCCCCAGGTCCTGATGGGTAGAGATGGTCTCCTGAGCATCTTATATCCAGGGAGAGAGCAATTGGTTCAGGCTATGTGAGCTGACTGGCTACCAAGTGATCTAAAATTTGGTTAGAGAACGCTGGTTTATTTTCCACAAATTTGCCAATCAAGTAAGTCATTCCTCTTTCCCTGAGATAGATTGGATTTGGAGGCAGAAAAGCCAAGAGGTAAATTAATTGAATTTTCTCTGCATGGGAAGAAACAAGAGAGTAGGAGAAATGTTTTCTGCTAAAAGGGTGGTCTCTCTCAGTGTATTAGAAGACACAAAAGTATTTATGTCTTAAAAATATTTCAGGCAGGGGAAGATAGGGGGAAGGTACAAAATGGTTTAGAATAATGATTGTAGAGTGTAGAATAAGGACTCAGGAGAGATTAATTATTTTAAAAATTCCTGAATATCCCTGATGGTCCAACAAGATCCAGGAAGTTTGAATCAGGGAACTGAGATGAAGAAAGGTAAATAATGGAAAGGATTAGTCTGTTTCTTTTCTTTTGGCCATACGGCATGTGGGATCTTAGTTCCCCCACCAGGGATCAAAACCATGCCCCCTGCAGCGGAAGCACTTACTGGACCACCAGGGAAGTCCCTGGAAGGAAGTTGTGCTAACCAGACTGAGAGATAACTGGGATGACTGGAATCACTAGGCTCCACAGAGGATAAGTCAAGCCAAATGAAATACTGATACTACACGTATTTAATATGAGCCAGGGTTATGTGGATTATCTCATTTAACCTTCAAAGAAATCCTGACAGAAATTTAGGGCATAGACAGATTAAGAAAGTCATCCCTGGTCACTCAGCTAGTGAAAGGCAGAGTCGGATTTAAACCTAGGCAGTTTGACTCTAAAATCTGTAGCCGTGAAAATAAATAGAAGTAGTAAACAAACTAATTAATTAAATCTGTAGTCATAACCCCAGTATTACGGGTGGAGGGTTGATGGAATATATGTTACCCTGAGAACAAAAACCAGGTTCAATAGAATGGAGAAGTACAAGCAAGAGGTAGTAGCTAGGGATGAACATTTCAGTTTAACATCTTGGAAGCTGGACAGTTTCCATTTCCAAGGAAGATACGTGACAAGAACTGATTTCTTGGATGAGGTACTTTCCTGGTGGTCCAGTGACTAAGATGCCTCACTCTCAATGCAGGGGCCTGAATTCCATCCCTGGTCAGGGAACTAGATCCCACATGCTGCAACTAAGTCCTGGCACAGCCAAATAAATAAATAAAAAGAAGTCAGTAAGGCTGAGAAAGTGTGAGGTCAGGTTGTCAAAAAAGTCATAGAGAGCACAAAAAAGTCATAGCAAAAGTCATGTTGACCTTGTTAAGGATGATATCATTGTCGAGAGAAAGGGAAGTTCCTGAAGCTATAAAGGAACACAAGGGCCAGCCCCACAGCTGGTAGACAAATCTGTTAGGGAAGAGGGTATGTTGGACTAGAAGGAGATCCAACCAGTCCATTCTGAAGGAGATCAACCCTGGGATTTCTTTGGAAGGAATAATGCTAAAGCTGAAGCTCCAGTACTTTGGCCACCTCATGCGAAGAGTTGACTCATTGGAAAAGACCCTGATGCTGAGAGGGATTGGGGGCAGGAGAAGAAGGGGACAAGCAAGGATGAGATGGCTGGATGACATCACTGACTCGATGGACGTGAGTCTGAGTGAACTCCAGGAGTTGGTGATGGACAGGGAGGCCTGGCGTGCTGCGATTCATGGGGTCCCAAAGAGTCGGACATGACTGAGCAACTGAACTGAACTGAACTGAATTGAAACATTGCAAAAGAAAGTATGTATTGTTCATTTCTCATGATATACTCTGCATATAAATTAAATAAGCAGAGTGACAATATACAGCCTTGACATACTCCTTTTCCTATTTGGAACCAGTCTGTTGTTCCATGTCCAATCCTAACTGTTGCTTCCTGACTGGCATATAGGTTTCTCAAAAGGCAGGTCAGGTGGTCTGGTATTCTCATCTCTTTCAAAATTTTCCACAGTTTATTATGATCCACACAGTCAAAAGGCTTTGGCATAGTCAATAAAGCAGAAAGAGATATATTTCTGGAACTCTTGCTTTTTCGATGATCCAGCAGATGTTGGCAATTTGATCTCTGGTTCCTCTGCCTTTTCTAAAACCAACTTGAACATCTCGAAGTTCACGGTTCATGTACTGTTGAAGCCTGGCTTGGAGAATTTTGAGCATTACTTTACTAGCATGTGAGATGAGTGCATTGTGCGGTAGTTTGAGCATTCTTGGCATTGCCTTTCTTTGGGATTGGAATGAAAATGGACCTTTTCCAATTCTGTGGCCACTGCTGAGTTTTCCAAATTTGCTGGCATATTGAGTGCAGCACTTTCACAGCATCATCTTTCAGGATTTGAAATAGCTTAACTGGAATTCCATCACCTCTACTAGCTTTGTTCATAGTGATGCTTTCTAAGGCCCACTTGACTTCACATTCCAGGATGTCTGGCTCTAGATGAGTGATCACAACATAGTATTATCTGGGTCATGAAGATCTTTTTTGTACAGTTCTTCTGTGTATTCTTGCCATCTCTTCTTTATATCCTCTGCTTCTGTTAGGTCCATATCGTTTCTGTCCTTTATTGAGCCCATCTTTGCATGAAATGTTCCCTTGGTATCTCTAATTTTCTTGGATAGATCTCTAGTCTTTCCCATTCTGTTCTTTTCCTCTATTTCTTTGCATTGATTGCTGAGGAAGGCTTTCTTATCTCTCCTTGCTATTCATTGGAACTCTGCATTCAGATGGATATGTCTTTCCTTTTCACCTTTGCTTTTTGCTTCTCTTCTTTTCACAGCTGTTTGTAAAGCCTCCTCAGATAGCCATTTTGCTTTTTTTACATTTCTTTTCCATGGGGATGGTCTTGATCCCTGTCTCCTGTACAATGTCACGAACCTCCATCCATAGTTCATCAGGCACTCTATCAGATCCAGTCCCTTAAATCTATGTCTCACTTCCACTGTATAATCATAAGGGATTTGATTTAGGTCATACCTGAATGGTCTAGTGGTTTCCCTACTTTCTTGAATTTAAATATGAATATGACAATAAGGAGTTCATGATCTGAGCCACAGTCAGCTCCCGGTCTTGTTTTTGCTGACTGTATAGAGCTTCTCCATCTTTGGCTGCAAAGAATATAATCAATTTGATTTCGGTGTTGACCATCTGGTGATGTCCATGTGTAGAGTCTTCTCTTGTGTTGTTGGAAGAGGGTGTTTGCTATGACGAGTGTGTTCTCTTGGCAAAACTCTATTAGCCTTTGCCCTGCTTCATTCCATATTCCAAGACCAAATTTGCCTGTTTCTCCAGGTGTTTCTTGACTTCCTACTTTTGCATTACAGTCCCCTATAATGTAAAGGACATCTTTTTTGGGTGTTAGTTCTAAAAGATCTTGTAGGTCTTCATAGAACCGTTCAATTTGAGCTTCTTCAGCGTTACTGGTTGGGGCATAGGCTTGGATTACCATGATATTGAATGGTTTGCCTTGGAAATAAACAGAGATCATTCTGTCATTTTTGAGATTGCATCCAAGTACTCCATGTTGGACTCTTTTGTTGACCATGATGTCTACTCCATTTCTTCTAAGGGATTCCTGCCCACAGTAGTAGATATAATGGTCATCTGAGTTAAATTCATCCATTCCGGTCCATTTTAGTTCGCTGATTCCTAGAATGTCGGCCTTCACTCTTGCCATCTCGTGTTTGACCACTTCCAATTTGCCTTGATTCCTGGACCTGACATTCCAGGTTCCTATGCAATATTGCTCTTTAGAGCATCAGACCTTGCTTCTATCATCAGTCACATCCACAACTGGAGATTGATTTGCTTTGGCTCCATCCCTTCATTCTTTTTGTGGTTATTTCTCCACTGATTTCCAGTGCATATTGGGCACCTACAGACCTGGGAGTACATCATGAGAAACCCTGGGCTGGAAGAAGCACAAGCTGGAATCAAGTTTACCGGGAGAAATATCAATAACCTCAGATATGCAGATGACATCACGCTTATGGCCGAAAGTGAAGAGGAACTAAAAAGCCTCTTGATGAAAGTGAAACAGGAGAGTGGAAAAGTTGGCTTAAAGCTCAACACTCAGAAAATAAAGATCATGTCATCTGGTCCCATCACTTCATGGGAAATAGACGGGGAAACAGTGGAAACAGTGTCAGATTTTATTTTGGGGGGGCTCGAAAATCACTGCAGATGGTGATTGCAGCCATGAAATTTTTTAAAAGACGCTTACTCCTTGGAAGGAAAGTTATGACCAACCTAGATAGCATATTGAAAAGCAGACATTACATTGCCAACAAAGGTCCCTCTAGTCAATGCTATGGTTTTTCCAGTGGTCATGTATGGATGTGAGAGTTGGACTGTGAAGAAAGCTGAGCACTGAAGAATTGATACTTTTGAACTGTGGTGTTGGAGAAGACTCTTGAGAGTCCCTTGGACTGCAAGGAGATCCAACCAGTCCATCCTGAAGGAAATCAGTCCTGGGTGTTCATTGGAAAGACTGATGCTAAAGCTGAAACTCCAGTACTTTGGTCACCTCATGCGAAGAGTTGACTCATTGGAAAAGACTCTGATGCTGGGAGGGATTGGGGGCAGGAGGAGAAGGGGACAACAGAGGATGAGATGGCTGGATGGCATCACCAACTCGACGGACATGAGTTTGAGTAAACTTCGGGTGTTGGTGACAGACAGGGAGGCCTGGCTTGCTGTGATTCATGGGGTCGCAAAGAGTCGGACATGACTGAGTAACTGAACTGAACTGAACTGATTGTTCATTTTCTCCCCTGCCTCTCAATTTGCAGAGGAGGAAACCCCCTTAATTTTACTTTGGAAAGAAATGAAGAATGAACAAAGGCTAAGAGAGATGTTGCATTGCATTGTGTTGATAACAATGTAAATATAAAGTCCCAATAATTTGTTAAATCTTTGTTGTTTGATATGTCTCATTTTAACATTGAGAATCAAGCTATTATATACCTAAGTAATCATTTACTATGAGATTATACATAGAAATATCTAGAAATATAACACTTTTAAGGCAATGGCACCCCACCCCAGTACTCTTGCCTGGAAAATCCCACGGATGGAGGAGCCTAGTAGGCTACAGTCCATGGGGTTGCTAAGAGTCGGACACGACTGAGCGACTTCACTTTCACTTTTCACTTTCATGCATTGGAGAAGGACATGGCAACCCACTCCAGTGTTCTTGCCTGGAGAATCCCAGGGACGGGGGAGCCTGGTGGGCTGCCGTCTATGGGGTCGCACAGAGTCGGACACGACTGAAGCGACTTAGCAGCAGCAGCAGCATTCCCAGGTAAAAGTATAATACTTTTAAACACAGAAGCTGCTTTCTTATTTTTCATTAAAATTTCTGGATTTATCTGACATACATGCCATTTAAATATAATTTTTTCCCTTGGATATTCTTGAGTAAAATATTCTCATGCTGTTCTGTGGCAGAAACAATATTCATTGCCACTGTTTTTATGACATTTTTTCAAAAATCTCTTGCTCCCTGGTGGCTCAGATGGTAAAGAATCTGCCTGCAATTCAGGAGATCTGAGTTTGATCCCTGGTTTGGGAAGATCCCTTGGAGAAGGGAATGGCAACCCACTCCAGTATTCTTGCCTGGAGAATCCCCATGGACAGAGGAGCCTGGCAGGCTACAGTCCATGGGGTTGCAAAGAATGGGACACAGCTGAGCAACTAAGCACAGCACCCCCATTCTCAGATTTGTATTATCCTTCATGAATCCACAGAATTTTTTGTAGTTTCTCTCTGGAATGTTCTCTCTCTCATAGTGATAATAATTATAATAGGAAGACCTCTACTATGCAGTTTTTAATCTCTTTTAAACTCACAAGCATTTAATGCTTTAGTTTGCTTTTTTGTGTCCCTCTTTATTTTAGCTGATTGTCTTTCCTCACTGGAGAATGGTCTGTGTCATTTAGCACTGAGCTAGCTTATGAGCTTTTATACTTTTGGTTCTAGATCTTTATTGGAAACATCAGATGATGATCTGACATGTGGCATCTAGGTGTATTTTCAATTATTTTCTATGTGTTTCAGCTATTTTCTGATGTGCGAAAACAAATCTGATCTTTTTTTTCCTTCTAGGGCATTTTCTCTTTGAGTAAAGTCCATTGTCATTTTTATAAACACTTTCAGAGAATTTGATTTGAGTTTTAAATGGTTTCAAGGCTGTTCCACACCTGAAAGTTTTTGAACTTGAAAAGTACCTAAAGGTTTTACTGATTTAAAACACTCCTGAAATAAATAGTTTAGTTCTCCGTAATAGGTTAGTTTGTTGAATTTGTTTTGCAGTTGCCTGTCTATTTTTCCTATGCCAAATGAAAGCATAGCACTGTCCCTCTTACTATAGTATTCGGAGAGCTATTTACCAGAACCTGGTTTCTCCTCCTATTCTCATGTTAACCTTGAAACTGAGTTGGCCTGTTGGTGACTGTCGAGCCAAAAGACATAACCAAGCCAAAGATCATGAGTAGAAAGGATTTATTTCTTGCAGCAAGTACAGAGAACAGCAGGGTTCTTTCCCAAAGCAGTTTCTCCACAAACTGCAAAGTTGGAAAGTTTTAAGGGTACATGCATATTTATGAAGGGGCTTGGAAAGTCAAAGTCCAAGCCTTAGTTGAAATCGAAAGCTTGAGAAAAGATCAACATCATCATCCCTCAAGTTCCAGTTGATTTGATGGTTGGTCATCTCATGCTAATCTTTACCACTGAAACAGAACTAGGCATCTTTATAACTTGATATTTTATCTTTGCTATCATTGATTCTCTTGCCTGTTGTTCAGTCACTAAGTCATGTTCAACTCTATGTGACCCTATGGACTGCAGCACACCAGGCTTCCCTGTCCTTCACTGTCTTCTGAAATTTGCTTATGGCACCCCGTTCCAGTACTCTTGCCTGGAAAATCCATGGACGGATGAGCCTGGTAGGCTGCAGTCCATGGGGTCGCTAAGAGTCGGACACGACTGAGCGACTTCACTTTCACTTTTCACTTTCATGCATTGGAGAAGGACATGGCAACCCACTCCAGTGTTCTTGCCTGGAGAATCCCAGGGACGGGGGAGCCTGGTGGGCTGCCATCTATGGGGTCGCGCAGAGTTGGACACAACTGAAGCAACTTAGCAATAGCAACATGTCCATTGAGTCCATGATGCCATCTCTTGCCTGATAACAGTCATTTGTTTCTGCATTCTTTTGTTCTCTTCATCAGTTCACTCAGTTGTGTCCGACTCTTTTCAACCCCAGGAACTGCAGCACACCTCATTTCCCTGTCCATCACCAACCCCCGTGGCTTGCTCAAACTCATGTCCATCGAGTTGACCTGTTCAAAGGCAAACATCATGGCTAGGCTTAGATCACAAATTAGCTTAGGTCAAAAAATGGTTTCTCTTATGTCAAGAAAGCCATGCCTGGTTCTCTTTCTCCAGGGACCCTCTACCCTATCTGCTTACCCTTATTTCCTTGGCTGCCAACCTGACCCACAGTCATTGCCTCCATCGTCTCTGGCCTGGGCTGTTTCTTTGCTCAAAATGTCACCTTGGGAAGCCTTCTCTGAGCCCTTACTATTTTTTTCTGACCCCTTATTTTATCTCTCTCTTTTTTTTTTTTTTTTTGGTGGAGAGGGGCAGTGAGAGACTTGAGGATTATAGTTCCCTGACCAAGGAGTGAACCCAGGCACCCTGCAGTAGATGTGTGAAGTTCGACCTACTGGACCACCATGGACTTTCATGACCTCATTTTGTTGTATTAATAATTTTAATTAATTTATTTACTCATTTTTGGTTGTGCTGGATCTTCCTTGCTGTGTGGGTTTTTCTCTAGTTGCAGTGTGAAGGCTTCTCGTTGTGGTGGCTTCTCTTGCAAAAGCATGGGCTGTAGGGTGTGAGGGCTTCTGTAGCTGTGGCTCCCAGGCTCTAGAGTACAGACTCAAAGTTGTGGCACACGGGCTTAGTTGCTCCACAATATATGGGATCTTCTTGGACCAGGGATTGAACCCATGTGTCCTGCATTGGCAGGCAGTTTCTTATCCACTGTGCCACCAAGGAAGCCCCCTGGCCCTCTGTTTAAAATTACACTCTTGAAGCAATCTGTTCTTTTCCCCTGCCGTTGTTTTATTCATATAGCATTTACTGTCCTCTGATATATTTTAATGGTATATTATTTATTACCTGCACTACCACATGCTCAAATATAAGTTTCATGAGGAGTTTGAGTATGTTGATTGAATAGTGCCAGACACAGAGAAGTCTCTATGAGAAAAAAGGGAATGAATGAACTTAGCAGTTAATGTGAGAAGTAAGTATAGTATAGTCAAATCTATGGTTTTTCCAGTAGTCATGTACAGATATGAGTTGGACCATAAGGAAGGCTGAGCACTGAAGAATTGATGCTTTCAAATTGTGGTGCTGGAGGACTCTTGAGAGTGCCTTGGACAGCAAGGAGATCAAACCATTCAATCCGAAAGGTAATCAACCCTGAATATTCATTGGAAGGGCTGATGCTGAAGCTGAAGTTCCAGTACTTTGGCCACCTGACATGAAGAGCTGACTCACTGGAAAAGACCCTGATGCTGGGAAAGATAGAAGGCAAAAGGAGAAGGGGGTGACAGAGGATGAGATGGTTAGATAGCATCACTGACTCAATGGACATGAATTTGAGCAGACTCCAAGAGGGAGTAGGAATTCCCCTCTCCAGTCTCCTGTATGGGGTTGTAGGGGCAGGAATGTACAGCAGTGCTGGGGACCTACCTCACCACTTGCTTCTTCAGCCTCAGTGAATTTTTCACCAGCTCATGCAGTCTGGTTCAGTTCAGTTCAGTCGCTCAGTCATGTCCAACTCTCCATCACCAACTGCCCGGGTCTACCCAAACCCATGTCTATTGAGTCAGTGATGCCATCCAACCATCTCATCCTCTGTTGTCCCCTTCTCCTCCTGCCCTCAATCTTTCTCAGCTGGGTCTTTTCAAATGAGTAGTCTGGAGGTGGATCATAACTTAAGGCTGATAAAACTTGTTTCTCAATGTTTTAACATGTTCAGAAAAGCACCCACCTTTAGAGTGTGGAAAGTATTTGACATCTTGTGCAAACAACAGAGGCTTCAACTGAGCCTGAGACTCTCTCCCACCAGTCATTTTAGATTTGTTGGTCAATTTGCCTTCCATCCCCAACACACCCTCTTCATTTCACTCACAGTCCCTGAAATATTGTATGAAAGACTCTCTTCTCTGTCCAAGTAACAGATGACTGAACTAGAGATGGACTCCTAACCCTGGGAGGAATCCAAAGATGGTCCATTCTGGTTCTCTCCTGACAATATGAACTGAGATTTAAGAACCTGCAGTAAGATGGTAGTAGATGATTGAAATCAGAGTTATTTGGCATCAGGACTGAGAGTCCTAATGCATGAACTGGTGAGTAAACAGAAGGAAGCAGGAGATAGGAAGGCATACAGCCAGAGACATGGGGAGAGCAGTGACTGTTGCTTTTTCATTTCCTGGAGACATTCTACCATACTGTCTGCATTTGTTTCTGTAAGATTCTTTTATGTTTTTTCTTTTTTATAGTCTCTCTTTTTATATCAACTGGTTGAGTGAGAAATGACTGCTCCTTGCAAAGAAATGGAACAGACTAGAATAATAAATTTGTAAAGAATTATTTTTTTCTGTATGACATTTTCTTTATTATGCCTCAGTGGATATTTTGAATTTAAAACATATCATAATCCCACACTACTCAAAGTACTGTCTGAGGACCAGCAGTTTAGGCATCACTAGGAGCATTAGAAATGCAGTCTCGGCCTCCCCAGATCTACTGAATCATAGGATCCCAGGTGATTTCATACGCATTTGACAGCTTGTGAAGCCTAACTGTAATTTACTCTACACGTTCGGTCAAATCAGGTCAGTTCAGTTGCTCAGTCGTGTACTACTCTTTGCAACCCCATGGACTGCAGCACACCAGGCTTCCCTGTCTATCCCAACTCCTGGAGCTTACTCAAACTCATGTCCCTCAAAGTCAGTGATGCCATCCAACCATCTCATCCTCTGTCGTCCCCTTCTTCTCTCGCCTTCAATCTCCCAGCATCAAGGTCTTTTCCAGTGAGTCAGTTCTTCACATCAGGTGGCCAAAGTATTGAAGTTTCAGCTTTAGCATCAGTCCTTCCAATGATTGGTCAAATCAGTCTTCCTGAAATACTGCTTTCATCATATCCCTAGAATTTTAAATGTTCCTCATTGCTCTCAGAAAAGCCAAATGCCCCAGCCTGACACTTAAGGCCACAGTTAAACAAACCTCATCTGCGTCTCTAATCTTTCTTTTATTTTTATTTTTTTATTTTCAAGTACCGTGGGCAATTTTATTTATTTATTTTTTATTTTAATTAATTTTTATTTTTTAGTTTGTTTTGCTTTACAATACTGTATTCGTTTTGCTATAGATTGACATGAATCAGCCACGAGTGTACATGAACTCCCAATCCCGACCCCCACCTCCCCACTCCCACCCCACACCATCTCTCTGGATTATCCCCGTGCATCAGTCCCAAGCATCCTGCATCCTGCATCGAACCTAGACCGGCGATTCGTTTCACTTATGATATCAATTTCTTATATGGATGTCCACTCCAGCTGAATCAGTCTAGTTGGTTATTCTCCAAATATGCCAAGTGTGATATTCAGGGACTTTGCTCATGACATTTGCCTGTCTGGAATTTTCCTTCCCATCTCCCTATATCCCTCCTTGAAAGACCAGTTCAGTTTCTGCATCTCACTTCAGCTCACACTGTTGTTTCATCCTCTGATCATCTGTAACTCTATAGTAGCTGTTCTAGAGTTGTTTTTTGTTTGTTGTGTTTTTGTATTTTTTATACTTATAGTCTCTCCTCCCTCATCAGTGCTTACCACAATATGGTGCATATACCAGTGTCTCTATTCATTGGTTACATCTTTACTTTTTTAATGGCTTTTAATTGGGAAGAGACTTGTTACTGTATACAGTTCAATATTTCTGATTTCTTTGACCAAGCAGTGGTTAAGTCCAAACAGAAAGAAACTGAAAGCAGTGTGCTCACTTACTTTTGTATTTGAATGTAAATTTTCATCACACTCTGAGAGTGCACTTATTTCTGTGACATTTTTATTCCGCATCATTATACAAAGATGGGACCAATATAAGCACATGTTGTTTAAGGGAAAGTTCTAATGGATCTCTTTTTAAAATATATCTGAAATATTATTGCAATTTATGTAGTATGAACACATAATTTAGGAGTCAATTGCTCTGTAATTCTTCTTATGATAAATAGTACGCCTCTCTACCTCCATCTTGCAGTATCAGTCCCTGAGCTTTAGCAGGGTACTATGTTAAGTATACATTTGAGTTAGACAGGTGGTCATGAGTGGAAGGAGTAGCAGATATGAGCGAGTATAGGCTTCCATTTGTAAGCCATTTTCACTCTTCTCTCCTTTAGATCTGAGCTGGTAGAACATGAAAAACCTGAAGAGGCTCAAGATGTACCTGTGCTGGGACCTGATAACTGAGAATATGGTTCACAAAGCTGCATGTGCATCAGTACAACCTGGAGAGCTGTTACTGGGCCCTACTCCAGTGATTCTGACTTAAGAAGTCTTGAGGTAAGGCCCCCAAATTTGCATTTCTTTCTTCCTTTTCAAGAAACCAGAGCCACGTTTTTTATTTCTTCATTTCTTGCATCTGAAGTACTCCTTGATGGCATCGTGTGCCTGAGACTCTTTGCCATAGTCCTTACCTACCACACAGATGCAACCAACCACTTTACTGGGTTTTCCCTCTCAGTCAGTTTTAAGAGAATCTACCCGTTCTTCTGGGGCTTCCCTGGTGGCTAAGTGGTAAAGAATCCACCTGCCAATGCAGGAGATGTGGGTTTGATCCCTGGGTTGGGAGGATCCCTTGGAGGAGGAAATGGCAACCCATTCCAGTATTCATGCCTGAAAAATCCCATGGACAGAAAAGCCTGGCAGGCTACAGTCCATGGGATCACAAAGAGTCAGACATGACTTAATGACTAAACAACAACAACCACCCATTCCCATAGTTTCTTGTTGTCATCAGCCTTAATTGGGTTGATTTGGTGTATAGTACAAAGGCCTCCAGCAGTTCGTGTGCATATGGAGAGAAGCCCCAGGCTGGTGGGGAGGGAGTAGGAGCCTCTTCCATACCTGTGAAAGGAATGAATTGATGTGCTTCCTTTTTCACCTGCACTATCGGACTTCTCACAGGATTTAAATAAGTGCCTTGGAATGCTAAGCAATTTCCAGGAATCACATTTACGGGCCTAGATCTTATAGATAGAGTGCCTGATGAACTATGGCCGGAGGTTCATAACATTGTACAGGAGACAGGGATCAGGACCATCCCCAAGGAAAAAAATTGCAAAAAAGCAAAATGGCTGTCTGGGGAGGCCTTACAAATAGTGGTGAAAAGAAGAGAGGTGAAAAGCCAAAGAGAAAAGGAAAGATATAATCATCTGAATGCAGAGTTCCAAAGAATAGCAAGGAAAGATAAGAAAGCCTTCTTCAGCGATCAGTGCAAAGAAATAGAGGAAAAGAAGAGAATGGGAAAGACTAGAGATCTCTTTAAGAAAATTAGAGATACCAAGGGAACATTTCATGCAAAGATGGGCTCAATAAAGGACAGAAATGGTCTGGACCTAACAGAAGCAGAGGATATAAAGAAGAGATGGCAAGAATACACAGAAGAACTGTACAAAAAAGATCTTCACGACCCAGATAATCACGATGGTGTGATCACTCATCTAGAGCCAGACATCCTGGAATGTGAAGTCAAGTGGGCCTTAGAAAGCATCACTACGAACAAAGCTAGTGGAGGTGATGGAATTCCAGTTAAGCTATTTCAAATCCTGAAAGATGATGCTGTGAAAGTGCTGCACTCAATTTGCCAGCAAATTTGGAAAACTCAGCAGTGGCCACAGGACTGGAAAAGGTCAGTTTTCATTCCAATCCCAAAGAAAGGCAATGCCAAAGAATGCTCAAACTACTGCATAATACACTCATCTCACACACTAGTAAAGTAATGCTCAAAATTCTCCAAGCCAGGCTTCAGCAGTATGTGAACCATGAACTCCCTGATTTTCAAGCTTGTTTTAGAAAAGGCAGAGGAACCAGAGATCAAATTGCCAATATCTGCTGGATCATCCAAAAAGCAAGAGAGTTCCAGAAAAACATCTACTTCTGCCTTATTGACTATGCCAAAGCCTTTTGACTGTGTGGATCACAATAAACCGTGGAAAATTCTGAAAGAGATGGGAATACCAGACCACCTGACCTGCCTCTTGAGAAATCTGTATGCAGGCCAAGAAGCAACAGTTAGAACTGGACATGGAACAACAAATTGGTTCCAAATAGGAAAAGGAGAATGTCAAGGCTGTATATTGTCACTCTGCTTATTTAACTTCTATGCAGATTACATCATGAGAAACGCTGGACTGGAAGAAGCACAAGCTGGAATCAAGATTGCAGGAGAAATATCAATGACCTCAGATATGCAGATAACACCACCCTTATGGCAGAGAGTGAAGAGGAACTAAAAAGCCTCTTGATGAAAGTAAAAGAGGAGGGTGAAAAAGTTGGCTTAAAACTCAACATTCAGAAAACGAAGATCATGGCATCCGGGCCCATCACTTCATGGGAAATAGATGGGGAAACAGTGTCAGACTTTATTTTTGGGGGGCTCCAGAATCACTGTAGATGGTGACTGCAGCCATGAAGTTAAAAGACTCTTACTCCTTGCTGAAAAGTTATGACCAACCTAGATAGTATATTCAAAAGTAGAGACATTACTTTGCCGACTGAGGTCCGTCTCGTCAAGGCTATAGTTTTTCCAGTAGTCATGTATGGATGTGAGAGTTGGACTGTGAAGAAGGCTGAGCACCGAAGAATTGATGCCTTTGAACTGTGGTGTTGGAGAAGACTCTTGAGAGTCCCTTGGACTGCAAGGAGATCCAACCAGTCCATTCTGAAGGAGATCAGCCCTGGGATTTCTTTGGAAGGAATGATGCTAAAGCTGAAACTCCAGTACTTTGGCCACCTCATGCGAAGAGTTGACTCATTGGAAAAGACCCTGATGCTGGGAGGGATTGGGGGCAGGAGGAGAAGGGGACGACCGAGGATGAGATGGCTGGATGGCATCACTGACTCGATGGACGCAAGTCTGAGTGAACTCCGGGAGTTGGTGATGGACAGGGAGGCCTGGCATGCTACGATTCATGGGGTCACAAAGACTCACCTGAACTGATGTTCAAATGCTCATATCCCTAAAATTCTAAAGAAAGCCAAGCTGCCATTCTTTTCTAAGGGGTAATATTCTGTTATCAATGTGGAAAAAATTTCCATGTGGAAAAAGTCAACTGACTTTTTATTGGCAATCTCAGCTATTTACTATTTCATTAAACATATCATGTTAATTTTATCTGTAATTTAATTACAAGTTGATTCAGTTCAGTTCAGTCGCTCAGTCATGTCCAACTATTTGTGACCCCATGGACTACAGCATGGCAGGCCTCCCTTGTGCATCACCAACTCCCAAAGTTTACTCAGACTCATGTCTACTGAGTCAGTAATCTCATCCTCTGTTGTCCCCTTCTCCCCCTGCCTTCAGTCTTTCCCAGCATTAGGGTCTTTTCCAGTGAGTCAGTTCTTCACACCAGGTGGCTACTGTATTGGAGCTTTAGCTTCAACATCCGTCCTTCCGATGAATATTCAGGAATGATTTCCTTTAGGATAGACTGGTTGGATCTCCTTGCAGTCCAAGGGACTCAAGAGTCTTCTCCAGCACCACAGTTCAAAAGCATCAGTTCTTCAGTGCTCAGCTTTCTTTATAGTCCAACTCACACATCTATACATGACTACTGAAAAAACCAAAGCTTTGACCAGACAAACCTTTGTTGACAAAGTAATGTCTCTGCTTTTTAATATGCTGTCTAGTTTCACAATTTTTCTTCCAAGGAGCAAATGTCCTTTAATTTCATGGCTGCAATCACCATCTGCAGTGATTTTGGAGCCCAAAAAAATAGTCTCTCACTGTTTCCTTGGTTCCTTATCTATTTCCCATGAAGTGATGGGACCAGATGCCATGATCTTCGTTTTCTGAATGTTGAGTTTAAGCCAACTGTTTCACTCTCCTCTTTCACCTTCATCAAGAGGCTTTTTAGTTCCTCTTCACTCTCTGCCATAAGGGTGGTGTTATCTGCATATCTGAGGTCATTGATATTTCTCCTGCAATCTTGATTCCAGCTTGTGCTTCTTCCAGTCCAGCGTTTCTCATGATGTACTCTGCATAGAAGTTAAATAAGCAGGGTGACAAGATACAGCTTGACATTCTCCTTTTCCTATTTGGAACCAATTTGTTGTTCCATGTCCAGTTCTAACTGTTGTTTCCTGACCTGCATAAAGATTTCTCAAGGGGCAGGTCAGGTGGTCTGATATTCCCATCTCTTTCAGAATTTTCCAGTTTATTGTGATCCACACAATCAAAGGCTTCGGCATAGTCAATAAAGCAATAGTAGATGTTTTTCTGGAACTCTCTTGCTTTTTTGATGATCCAGCGGATGTTGGCAATTTGATCTCTGGTTCCTCTGCCTTTTCTAAAACCAGCTTGAACATCTGGAAGTTCACGGTTCACATATTGTTGAAGCCTGACTTGGAGAATTTTGAGCATTACTTTATTAGTGTGTGAGATGAGTGAAATGTGTGGTAGTTTTAGCATTCTTTGGTATTCCTTTCTTTGGGACTGGAATGAAAACTGACCTTTTAGAGTCCTGTGGCCACTGCTGAGTTTTCCAAATTTGCTGGCATAGTGAGTGCAGCACTTTCACAGCATCATCTTTCAGGATGTGAAATAGCTCGACTGGAATTCTATCACCTCCGCTAGCTCTGTTCATAGTGATGCTTCTGAAGGCCCACTTGACTTCACATTCCAGAATGTCTGGCTCTAGGTTGTTGATTACACCATTGTGATTATCTGGGTTGTGAAGATCTTTTTTGTATAGTTCTTCTGTGTATTCTTGCCATCTCTTCTTAATATCTTCTGCTTCTTTTAGGTCTATACCATTTCTATCCTTTATTGTGCCCATCTTTTCATGAAATGTTCCCTTGATATCTCTTAATTTTCTTGAAGAGATCTCTAGACTTCCCCATTCTATTGTTTTCCTCTATTTCTTTGCACTGATCACTGGGGAAGGCTTTCTTATCTCTCCTTACTAGTCTTTGGAACTCTGCATTCAAATGGGTATATCTTTCCTTTTCTCCTTTGCCTTTCCCTTCTCTTCTTTTTTTTTTTTTTAATTTTATTTATTTTTTTTAAATTAATTTTTATTTTTTAGTTTGTTTTGCTTACAATACTGTATTCGTTTTGTTACACATTGACATGAATTAGCCATGAGTGTAATTCACAGCTATTTGTAAGGCCTCCACAGACAACCATTTTGCCTTTTTGCATTTCTTTTCCTTGGGGATGATCTTGATCCTTGTGTCCTGTACAGTTTCATGAACCTCCGTCCATAGTTCTTCAGGCACTCTGTCTATCATATCTAATCTCTTGAATTTATTTCTCACTTCCACTGTATAATCATAAGGGATTTGATTTAGGTCACACCTGGATGGTCTAGTGGTTTTCCCCACTTTCTTCAATTTGAGTCTGAATTTGGCCATAAGTAGCTCATGGTCTGAGCCACAGTCAGCCCTTTGCATCCAAGATGCATATGTGCATCCAAACATCTTTGCTGCCAAAGATGGTGAAGTTCTATACAGTCAGCAAAAACAAGACTGGGAGCTGACTGTGGCCCAGGTTGATTAGGAAATATATATATAAAAAAAAAACCAACAAAGAAACAAAGGACCTCCACCAACTTGACATACATGGGCTCATCACAGTTGGATGAAAGCATGCAAAGATGGACTTGTCACTTGTCTAAGGCTTTGGCAGCTTTGTGAGTTCCACGTGCCAGGCCATCATGGATGACGATGGTCTCAGCACCTCTTGTAAAGCAGGATTAATGTCTATTACACCTCCAGCAACAATGCCTTCTTCAGCCATGACGGCAGGTTACGGGTACTTTCTTGGCCATGGCAGTAGATTATGGATACTGCTCATCTGGAATGCACGTGAGCCTCTGCCTCCACAGTGGTGGTGGGGAGACAGCAAGAATTTTCATTTTTAACAGATTTTAGATGATTCCTAGTTGATGCTGCTGGTTCAAGGACTGCATTTGAGAATCACTAGTATAGGGGGAGAAAAATATAAAAAGGGAAAAAACTGAATAAGTATGATTTGTTCGTCTAGGTCCTTCTTAAAGGTCTGAAAATTGTAACATTAATTCAAATAGCAGTTTTTAAAAGAACAAAAAGCCCAGTTGTTATTAAATAGAACTATTTATCCTTTTTGGTCTTTATATCAAGTGTTTGCAAACATCAATGTCTATCTGAGAAAGATTTTTAGTCTTATTTATTAAAATTTCTGAACGTGAAGGAAATATGTTTTGCTTTCATATGACAGTGAAATTAGTAAACAATGATAGAAGTAGTCTGCAGGTTGCTTTCATCTTGTGTTCTCATAGATATTTTGGATAAGCTGATTTTTTTGGGCAGTTGAGTATTGGTCACTTATTTTCTTTTTAATTTTATTCATTTAGTTTTGGCTGCACTGGGTCTTCATTGCTGCTCAAAGGCTTTCTCTAGATGTGGCAAGCAGGGGCTACTCTCTAGTTGTGGCGCTCAGGCTTCCCGTAGTGGTGGCTTGTCTTGTTGGCAGAGCACAGGCTCTGGGGCATGCAGGCTTCAGTATGAGTGTGGGTTCAGTAGTTGTGGCACATGGGCCCAGTGCCCTGTGGCATGTGGAATCCTCCCAGACAAGGGGTCAAACCCATGTCCTCTGTGCTTACAGGTGGACTCTCAACCGCTGTACCAGCAGGGAAGTCCAGTCACATTACTGTTTTGCCACTGAATATTTTTGTATCTGCTGTGTTTTATGTTTTTTTTCCATGATTTTTACCAAGATATATCAATACTAAGTGAATTGACCTCAGATGACTTTCTGAAGAATAGAATGTATAACAGCAGTGGGATGATGTATTGGGGTTTTATTTTTAATGATCATCTTAAAAATCAAAATACAGCTCTTGCTGATTGAATGATAAAACTCTAATTGTATTGTGATTGCTTCCCCTCTGGGAGAGGAAATATCAGTGCAATACTTTCCACAAATGCTGTTTAAAAATATGCTTTTATTTTTTTTTCCTTCCAGTTTTACAAAGATATCATTGACATATAGCACAGTTTAAGGTATACAGAGTAATGATTTGATTTACATACATCACGAAGTTATTATCACAATAAGTTTAGGGAACATCCATTTTCTTATATAGGTATAAAATTAAAGAATACAAAAAAAATTTTTGTGATTAGAACTCTTAGAATTTACTCTTTTAACAATTTTTCTATGTAACATACAGCAGTGTTAATTATATTTATTATGTTGTACGGTACAACCCTTGCACTTGTCTTTATAACTGAAAATTTGTAATTTTTGCTTACTTCCTACTTTCATCCAGTTCCCCTTCCCCAACCTCCACCTCTGCTATTCAGAAGTCTGATCTCTTTTGTCATGTTTGTTAGTTTTTGAAATGTAATTGACCTACAAAAGAGTGTTACTTCCTGTTATGCAACAGAATGGTTAGGTATTTCTACATTTCAAACTCGTCACCACAATAAATCTAATTAGAATGTGTTACCATACAAAGATATTATATAGTTATTGCCTATATTACCCACACTGTACAATTCGTACCCATGACTCATTTATTTTGCAACTGAAAATTTGTACCTGATGAAGACCTTACCTCCTTCAACTATTTCTTTCCTCCTCCTCCCCTCTGGTAAATACCTGATTGTTCTTTGTATCTGTAATTCTGTTTTATTATATTTGTTTGTTCATTTATCTGGTATTTTTTGAGATTCCACATATAAGTGAAATCATATGGTATATGTCTTTCTCTGTCTGACTTATTTCACTTAGCACAATAGTCTCTAGCTGCATCCATGATGTCAAAAATGATCAGATTTCATTCTTTCTTGTGGCTGAATAATAGTCCATTGTAAATACACACGCAACCTTTGTTCATTCACCTATTGATGGGCACTTGGGTTTCTTCCATGTTCTGGCTATTGTAAATAATGCTCCAGTGAACATAAGGGTTCATGTATCTTTCCAATATTGCTGGATCATATGATTCTCTTTTTAATTTTTTGAGAAATCTCCATACTGTTTTCCATAATGAATGTACCAATTTACATTTTCACAAAGTTTATAAGGATTCCCTTTTCTCCAAAATCGTCACCAACATTTATTATTTGTGGTCTTTTTGATGATAGCTATTCTGACAGGTATGAGATGATAACTCATTTGGTTTTAATTTTCATTTCTCGAATGATTAACAGTGTTGAGCATCTTTTCATGTACCTATTGGCCATTTTCATGTCTTCATTAGAAAAATGTCTATTCAGATTTTTTGCCCACTTTTAAACCAGTTGTTTTTTTTTTTGATGTTGGGTTGTATGAGATATATATATATATGCACATATATATGTATTAGATATTAATTCTTTGTTGGTCATATCATTTACAAATATTTTCTCCCATTCAGTAGCTGATCTTTTTGTTTTGTTTATGGTTTCCTTTGCTGTGCCAAAGGTTTTAAGTTTAATTAGGACCTATTTGTTTATTTTTGCTTTTGTTTCCTTTGCCTTAGGAAACAGAAACAAAAAAAATTATGCTTTACACCAAAGAGGGTTTTGTCTGTGTTTTCTTATAGGAACTTTTCAGTCTCGGGTCTTACATTTAAGTCTTTAATCTATTTTGAGTTTACTTTTGTGCATGGTATAACAGAGTACTCCAGATTGATTCTTTTCCATGTAGCTTTCCAGTTTTCCCAGTTTATTGAAGAAGCTGTCCTTTTCTCACTGTATATTCTTACCCCCTTTGTCATAGATTAATTGACCATAAGTGTGTTGGTTTATTTCTGGGTTCTCGATTCTGTTCCATTAATGTACGTGTCTGTTTTTGTGCCAATACCACACTGTTCTGGTGACTGTAGCTTTGTAATGTACTTTGAACTCAGGGAACATGATCCCTCCAGTTCTATTTTTCTTTCTCAATATTATTTTGGCTATTTGGGATCTTTTGTGGTTCCATACAAATTATAAAATTATTTGTTCTAGTTCTGTGAAAAATGCTATTGGTATTTTGGTAGGGGTTGCATTGAATTTGTAGATTGCCTTAGGCAGTATGGTTATTTTACCAATATTAACTCTTACAACCCATTAACATAGAATATCTTCCCATCTGTTTGTGTCATCTTCAGTGTCTTTCACCAGTGTCTTATAATTTTTTGAATATAGGTCTTTTATATCCTTTGTTAGATTTATTCTGTACATTTTATTCCTGTTGATGTTATGGTAAATGAAAACATTGCTTTTAAACAAGGTCTTAAAATACCTTGTGTGCATGTGCATGCTAGAGTACTGAGAGTGCTGGATAGTATAGTGGAGTGGATTGCCAGGTCCTCCTCCAGGGCTCTTCCTGACCCAGGGATCAAACTCACGGCTCTTCCTGTATTGGCAGGAAGGTTCTTTACTACTAGTGCCACCTGGGAAGCCCCTTAAAATACCTTACTATTGATTATAAAACAGTGGGTGGAAAAAACTTTTTTTAAGCCAAAAACTGTATATCCTAGTAGTTGCCATCATTATAGAAAGCAACATAGTTATTTCAGTTATTCTGTTATTATCTAAAACCAGAATCAACAAACTAGAGGACCAAATCTGTTTCACCAACTGTTTTTGTAAATAAAATGTTATTGCAGTACAGGTAAGCTCATTCATTATAGTAGTGTCTTTGGCTCCTTTTACACTATAGCCGCAGAGTTGATTAGTTGTGACAGAACCCATGGGTTTCGCAGAACATGGCAACTCACTCCAGTGTTCTTGCCCAGAGAATCCCCATGGACAGAGAAGCCTGGCAGGCTACAGTCTATAGGGTTGCAGAGTCAGACACGACTGAAGTGACTTAGCACACACACATGACAGAACCCATATGACCTATGAAGCCTAAAATGTTTATTATCTGAACCTTTACAGAAAAAGTTTACCAACTCCTGGCCTCCCATGTAGTATTTATGATGGCAATTTTTGATTTGTTAAGGTAGAGTTGATCTTTTGAAAATGCCAAAAATTCATTTGAAAAAAAGAAAGGTTAATAATTTGAGTGATCACATTTTCTGATGCCATCTTGTCCAAAATAAAATGTGAATGTATCTAAACTATATTTTAATGATTTCACTAGGACAACCTACTGAATGGGAGAAAATATTTGTAAATGATATCACCAACAAAGAATTAATATCTAATGCATATATATATGTGTGTGTGTGTGCTGCTGCTGTTGCTAAACGCTTCAGTCGTGTCTGACTCTGTGCAACCCCATAGATGGCAGCCCACCAGGCTCCCCCATCCCTAGGATTCTCCAGGCAAGAACACTGCAGTGGGTTGCCATTTCCTTCCCCAATGCATGAAAGTGAAAAGTGAAAGTGAAGCCACTCAGTCGTGTCTGACTCTTAGCTACCCCATGGACTATACAGCCCACCAGGCTCCTGCGTCCATGGGATTTTCCGGGCAAGAGTACTGGAGTGGGGTGCCATTGCCTTCTCCAATGTGTATGAATATACATACATATATATATATATATATCTCATACAATTCAACATCAAAAAAACAACAACAACAACAACCCGGTTCAATGGCCATAGAATTCATAAGGATTTCATCATAAATGAAATTTAATGATTTCATTTATAAGTAGGCTTTGAAGAACCAAAGTGGGATTCCCAGAATGTCTTAGTTAGCGACTGAGCAACTTCACTTTCAGTTTTCACTTTCCACTTTCATGCATTGAAGAAGGAAATGACAACCCACTCCAGTGTTCTTGCCTGGATAATCCCAGGGATGGGGGAGCCTGGTGGGCTGCCGTCTATGGGGTCGCACAGAGTCGGACACGACTGAAGCAACTTAGCAGCATCAGCAGCTTATCTTTATTGCCTATTCTGCCTTCTTTTTAAAAAAATCAATCCTGGATAAAAATGTCTACATGATTCCAAAATAACTCAAGAAATAACTTGCACATTATCTAGGGTACAAAATATGTTGTATGATGGAACTTTTTATTTTACAGATAAGGTGTACTGGTGTAAACATATAACTCTAAATTCAATTGAACCATCTGAGCAACTTTAATAAACAATCCACAGTTTAATAAACAGTTAATAAGCCTGAGCACAGAAGCGCTCAGACTACATAAATACGTTGGCTAGCCTTTGGCCAATGAGCAAAGTGAAAAATAAAAATTGACCCCTAGAGAAATTTGTGTCATCTTACTAGTGCTATTACTAAGCTTGCTTTTCCCCACAACTTTCTATCTGAAAAATTTCAAATCTATGGAAAAGTTGCAAGAATAACAAGACTCCTATACTCTTTTTCTTGATCATCAATTGTTAATATTTTGTCAAATTTGCTTCTCTCTCTCCTTTCCTTCCTTCTTCCCTCCCTTTTTTCCTTCCTTTTTTTCTTTTGCTGAATCATTTGAAAATAAGATGTAGACATAAAATTTTACCCTTAAATACTTTAGCATGCATAAACTGAGAATATAACCTTATGGTTATTTCCAAAAGTTTCTGTGAATTTCCAAGTGATTATGTTTTTTATTGTGCTGTTATTTTTGTGGATGATGATACCATTTTACATTTTATGTATGTATGTGTGAACATATATTTTATTATTTTTGAGTAAATACCTTGGAGTGGAATTGCTGGATCTCGTGAAAAATGTTTAACTTCATAAAAAATCTCCATACTTTTAAAGAGTAATTGTTATTTTAGCATTTCCATAACCATAATCGAATACTTGATTTTGTGAGTCTTTTGCAATTGAACCATTCTAATGTGTCTCTTGTGGTATTACATTATGACAGTTTGCATTTACCTTATGACTAAACATGTTGAATTTTTTTCATATTGCATTTATAGATAATTTTGGGGGGTGAGGATACAGTGTCTAAATATTTTGCCCATTAAAAAAATAAACTTTTAATTTTAGAGTGATTTTAGATTTACCAAAAAATTTCAAGATTGTACAAAGATTTCCCATATACTCTTCCCAGTTTCCTCTGTTATTAACATCTTATATTAACATGGTAATATTTTTTACAATTAATGAATTAGTATTTCTACATTATTATTAATTAATATACATGCTTTATTCATATTTCCTTAAGTGTTGCCTAATGTCTTCTTTCTGTTTCAGAATCCAATCTAGGATATCAAATGTAGCCATCATGTCCTTTAGGCTGTTCTAGGCTATGACAGTTTCTCAGACTTTCTTTGTTTTTGATGACCTTAATAATTTTGAAGAGTACTCATTAAGTATTTTTAGAATGTGGAATTCCCTGCATTGGGATTTGTCTGTTATTTTTCTTTGATTATGCTGGTATTATGGTTTTGGGGGAGGAAACTATAGAGTTTAAAGTGCCATTTTTATCACATCATAACAAAGATACATGCTATCACATGACTAATCCCTGTTGATGTTGACCTTAATAACCTGGTGGAGGTAATGCTTGTCAGGTTTGTTATACTTTTTCTCAAAATGTATATTGTATTTTTTCATTTTTATGCATTTCCAAGACAATGTGTTTCTAAAAAATAAGAGCTGATCGTAATACTCCCAATATAAGATAGTTTTGCTAAGTTAGTCTTCGATGCTCTCCAACTTCCTTTTCCTCTAACAAGTATAACAAGCTGTAACAGTGGCCACAACATACTCTATGTCCTTAAGAAACTCATTTTTCAGGGAGTGGCTAGAGAAGTAAAGAGATCATTGCAACAATGGGACTGACATGTGCTATATTAGAGGAAATTTCAGGATGCCATGTGTCACTGATATAACAAGAGAAGGCTTTATGGAGGAAATTGTTTCTAAGCAGAAACCTGAGCGAGGAGGAATTAGCCAGATAAAGCTGGAGAGAGGATGATGAAGAGTTCCAGGTAAAAAAGGTGGTTTCTACAGAACAGTAAGTGACAAAGATCACTGTGTGTATAGGTCATTTAGGAAGTTTATGAGGACTAAAGGCCAAGACAGACTGACTAGTGACAGTGTTGGCTGGAGAGTACAAAGAGTCCAGAACACAAATACCTAATAAATCACATCAAAGGGTTTAAGCAGTTATCTCTCAGGATGGGCAGTGGGAAGAGGTAGTACTGTCTCCACTGTCCTGCAACTTACAGAACTCGCTTTCTAATGTAATCATGGCCAAACATTTAAAAATTGGACTAGTGTTACATGAATTTCCTTTCTGGATAGTAAGGGAAGGAGGTAGTAAATCTGATGAAAATTATTTGTTATATAAATTTTTTCCTAATAGGGTTGAGAACCACTAGTATAGACTATGTCAAAGGCAATGAAGAACCCTGAAAGGGTTTAAAAGGGGAATGACATGATCAGATGTACATTTGGGGAAGATCATTCTGGCTATAATGTGGAGAACAGATTGGAAGGAGCCATCCTGGCAGAATATGGACCAGTTGGATGGCAATTTTGGTAATCCAGGTAGTAGATGATGGTGGCATAAAATAAGGTATTGGTCATGGAGATAGAACATAATGGTATCTTCCCCTGGATTCTCTAAACAGCTTTACTTTTGCCATTATATTCATTTTCAGGACCAAAATAGCATTTGAAATTTCAGATATTTTTAAAAATAATGAAGAAATATTTTGCAGCAGGGCAATTACCCAGGTTTCTCAAATTATATCAATAGTGTAATAATTTAGAGTCAGACTCTGGTTAAGAAGTCTGAGTCCTCACTTTGACACTGAATAACCCTAGCTTCGGGAAATTTTGGCTAATTTTTCTAGGGCTCAGTTTCTTCATCAGCAAAATGGGAATATTAATTGTATTCATGATGTTGTAATTCCATGAGCATCAGTATTCACTTCACCTACTTATTAGACCAGCCTTGACTCTAGCTAAAAGGAGTTTCAGAGGCACATCACATAATTATCTTTCAAGTAGTGCTTTTGGACTTATCTCAACTATCTACATGCTCACATTTTGTTTCATATTGGGACAAATTTCAGACAATTCTAGGATTGGAATTTCTGATTATGATTAGCAGCCATGGAAGAGAGTGAAACTTACCTGTTGGCACCAGGCTTTAACTCACTGCTTTTATAATTTGTTGGGCTTCCCTGGTGGTGCAGAGGTTAAAGCATCTGCCTGCAATATGGGAGAGCTGGGTTCGATCCCTGGGTCGGGAAGATTCCCTGGAGAAGGAAATGGCAACCCACTCCAGTATTCTTGCCTGGAGAATCCCAGGGACGAGGGAGCCTGGTGGCTACAGTCCATGGGTCGCAAAGAGTCAGACACGACTGAGTGACTTCACTCACTTCACTTTATAATTTGTTATCATCCTTTAGGGGCATGGAGAATATCTTCCAAGGACTTGTAAATGAGGAAATAAAATGGTCCTCTGAGAATAAATTTTAGGATCATGGCAGAAAAATATATAATTACCTGAAAGGGACAGACTTGGGCCAGCTAAAATGTCAGTAACCTAACTGAAGATATTTTAATATGTCCTAAAGATATCAGTCTAAAAAGGATTGATTGGCGTTCAGTTCCTAGATTTAAAGAAGCACACACATAGGCAAAACTGGCAGTATCCATCCAACTCAGATTAGGAAAGGAAATCGTAGCTTGCGTGTTTTTGATTCTGATTAGAGGTGAGTGCAAGGCTTACAGGGCTTCTCAGGTGGCACTGGTGGTAAAGAACACACCTGCTGATGCAGGGACACAAGAGACGCAGGTTTGATCCCTGAGTCAGGAAACCTGGAGGAGGTCATGGCAACCCATTCGAGTATTCTTGCCTGGAGAATCCCGTGAACAGAGGAGCCTAGTGGGCTACAGTCCATAGGGTCGAAAAGAGTCGGACGTGAATGAATCGATGTTTTGTAAGGCTTTGTAAGTTGTCATTATTTCTTTTCTTCCTTTTCCTTGGAAATAGGAGGCTTTATTTTTCAATGAGCACTAAGTTACCCAGAATAAGGATGGTACTTCCAGCTTCCTTTGAAACTACGTGTGTCTCTATGCCCAGTTGTTTGTCTATGAGATGCATGCCGACTTGGTGTGTGCAACTTTCAAAAGTTTCCATAAGAAAAGGGAATGCTTTCTTTTACCCTTACTTTTTCCTTCTTCCTGCTGGTTAGAATATATATGTGATGACTGGAGATTAAGCAGCTATCTTGAGCTATCATGAAGTTGAAACCATGTGTTGAGTATGGAGAGCAATAAGATAGTGGAATCCTGGGTACTTGGTAATGGTGGATCTGCTTTATCATTCTTGGACTGTATAATCAGGACTTCATTTTTGTGAGAGGTCATAACTTGTTCAAGTCTACTTTGTTCAACCTGCTTATATGTGGGGATTTCTACCTGAATGTAATCTTAATTATGCCTCAGAGTCAGTATTAGTTTCCTTTTGCTGAATGAATTACTACAACCTAATAGATTAATATTAAAAGTCAACTTTCAAAAAGGATCATGGCATCCAGTCCCATCACTTCATGGCTGGGAAATCAATGGAAACAGTGACAGACTTTATTTTCTTGGGCTCGAGAATCACTGCAGATGGTGAATGTAGCCATGAAGTTAAAAGACACTTGCTGCTTGGAAGAAAAGCTATGACAAACCTAGACAGCATTATCACAAAGCAGAGACATTACTTTATGACAAAAGTCTGTCTAGTCAAAGCTATAGTTTTTCCAGTAGTCATGTATGGATATGAGAGTTGGACCGTAAAGAAGACTGAACATCAAAGAATTAATGCTTTTGAACTGTGGTGTTGGAGAAGACTCTTGAGAGTTCCTTGGACTGCAAGGAGATCCAACAAGTCCATCCTAAAGGAGATCAGTCCTGAATATTCACTGAAGCCGAAGCTCCAATACTTTGGCCACCTGATGTGAAGCACTAACTCACTGGAAAAGACCCTGATGCTGGGAAATAGTAAAGGCAGGGGGAGAAGGGGTCAACAGAGGATGAGATGGTTGGATGGTACACCAACTCTATGGACATGAGTTTGAGCAAGCTCCAGGAGTTGATGATGAACAGGGAAGCCTGGTGTGCTGCAGTCCGCGGGATCGCAAAGCGTTGGACATGACTGAGCGGCTGAACTGAAGTAAATAGCTTAATATAATGCACATGTGTTCTATTATAGTTCTGAAGATGAGGAATCTAAAATGCATCTCATTAAGCTAAGATCAAAGTGTCAGCAGTGCTGCATTCCTTCTTGGAGGCTTTAAGGGGAAATCCACTTCCTTGCCTTTGTAGGATTCTTGAGGCTGCCTGTTTTCTTCAGCTTGTAGCCCCCTGCTGGCATCATTCCACCTCTTTTTCCATCATTACACCTCTTCCTACTGCCTTTGACCTTCTTTTCTCTCTCTCATAAGGAAGCTTGTAATTATACTGGGCCTACCTAGTAATCGGGCTTCCCTGATAGCTCAGTTTGTTAAGAATTTGCCTGCAGTGTAGAAGACCCCAGTTTGTTTTCTGGGTTGGGAAGATTCCCTGGAGAAGGAATAGGCTACCTACTCCAGTATTTTTGGGCTCTCCTGATGGCTCAGCTGGTAAAGAATCTGCCTGCAGTGTGAGAGACCTGGATTTGATCCCCACTTTGGGAAGATCCCCTGGAGAAGGTAAAGGCTATCCCCTCCAGTCTTCTGGCCTGGAGATTTCCATGGACTGTTTAGTCCATGGGGTAGCAGAGTCAGACTGGACTGAACGACTTTCACACTTCAACTCAGTAATCAAGGTATGATCTTCCCATCTCAAGATCCTTCATGTAATCACACCTGCAAAGTCCTTTTGCTGCATAAGGTAACATATTCACAGGTTCTGAGTGTTAAGATGTAGACATCTTTGGGGGGCCTTTATTCTGTCTGCCACGTTCTTTTAGTCTAGTTCCGTATGTTCATCTTGGAGAAGGAAATGGCAACCACTCCAGTATTCTTGTCTGGGAAATCTACAGTCCATGAGGTCACAAGAGTTGGGCACGACCGAACGACTGAACACACGCGCGCACACACACACACACACACACACACATTCATCTCTTTATTCTTATTACTGAGTAATATTCTAACTATGATTTGATTTCCCAGGTAGGCTATCTCTAGGGAGAAAATATACAGATCATATAGACACTGAAGTTTCTGTCCCTATGCAGAGATTTCCCATGGCAAATTAGTAAAGTACTTAGTATGAATTCTCTTTGCCTTGACTTCAAGGAATCAATGAGAACATGCTGGTCCATGTGAGAGGTTAATTTCTCACTGCAAATGAATAAACTGGCATTTGAATATCTACTTCTATCTCTGCATGAGTCAGCCTCTTAGGGCTCGTACCTAGGGCATTGCAAGGAGTGAGTTTCTGGGCCAGATCCTGAAAAGTGGCTGGATCTAATTGTGGTGTTTCAATCAATCCTGCCCAGCTCCCGCTGCTTCCTGGATGACCCCTTGACCATTTCCCTTTAAGTTCCTTCTCCACTGATTTCTAGATCATTGACTTGAAAGGAGTTAGTCAAAAGTATGTGAAGTAATGTTATCCTTAAATAATGTTTTGTAATGTAGGAAAAAAATTAGAAAATATTTTAATGGACATTAGGGTTTTTTTTTTTTTAAATACTATTAGCTAATATCTGGGTTTGGGTGGACTCTGGGAGTTGGTGATAGACAGGGAGGCCTGGTGTGCTGTGGTTCATGGGATTGTAGAGTCAGACACAACTGACTGACTGAACTGAACTGAACTGAGCTAATATCTCTGACAATGTGACAATAAATAAAACATACTTTTAGTTAAGTAGTAAATGAATAAAGCAATGGAAAAATTGAAATTCATTAAACAAATGAATTCTAATGTAACATTTTAAAGAAAAATGGTTATTAGTGATCATATCAGCAGATAAGATATGGTAAATACCAATCAATGAAAGATTCTTTGAACATATGGTAAATATCAACCAACAAAAGATTCTTTCAAGAATATTAAGGTGACTTAGAACTAGCAAATTCTTTTCACTCGGTGCATTGAATAGATTGGGGTAAGCATTGCCTAAGAGTATAACAATCTCTAAAATTTTCTCTCCCACACAGTGAAATGACTATAATTTAATATTCAGTGTTACCAACACTTTCCCTTACATAATAAAGAAATTAAAGGATAAATTAGGAAAAACAAGTTGGATTTATTGAGACAACTCCAGATCACCACTTCCTGGGAGGTGGGAGGACAGATTTATTCTTATCTCTGAGCCTCCTGATTTAAACATTTATTCTGTGTCCTTGGCCTGGAATGCCCTTCTTGTTGGTCTAGTAAGCACTTCATTCTCTAAGATTCACATTAAATATCACTGTCTCTCTGAAGTCTTCCTTGAGTCTAAGGGGAAGTTAACTCTTACCATCTTCTGTGCTACCACTGTGTATGCTGTACTTTTGATAGATATGTTTTCCTTTCTACTATCTGTAAATTCTTGAGAGAAGGAATATATATATATATATATATATATGTATACAGTTATTTATTTATTTTACTTAATATAGCACTTACTATAATACTATATTAGGCACTCTTCCAAGCACTGCATAAATATCCAGTCAATTTAATCCCCATTAGTTATAAGGAATTGGCTCAGTGGTTATGGAGGCTGAGAAGAAGGCCCACAGGGGGACTGAGAAATCCCAGGATCTGTGGTCAGCAAGCTGGAGAGCTAGCAGAGCCAGTAGTGTAGTTCCAGTCTAAGTCTTAAAGCCAGCATAATGTTTGACCAAATGTCTGAGCACCCTGTGACCCAATCAAATTGACAGCTAAAATGAGCCATCACAGATGTATAACAGAGAAGGACTCACTGAGGAAGGGACATCTGAGGGAAGGAGGTGAGTGAGTGAGTCATGTCTGGAAGAAGAACATCCCAGGAACAGTAAGTACAAAGGTCTTGAGGTGCCTAGAAGGTTTAAGGAACAGCAAAGGGTAGGGAGAATCCTACTAGAATGGAAGAGGTGGAGGATAAGGAAATAGGGGACAAAGATGAAAAAAAAAAATGAGCCAAGAGCAGAATGTGAAGAGCTTTGAAGGAATTTGAGAAATTGAGCTTTTACTAAAAATGTCATTGGAAGATTTCTAAGCAGAAGGGTGACCTTCTCTGGTTTATGTTTTATGAGCGTCACTCTGACTTGTGTGTTGAGAAGTCTGAATGGTGTCAGAATGGAAGGTAGAAGACTAGTTGGCTCCTCCACTAACTTAGGTGAGACACAGCAGTGATTATGATAGTGGAATGATGAGAAGTGGTCAGATTCTGCACATATGTTGACAGTTGAGTTGACATATCAAATGTGAGGAATGAGAGCAAGAAAGGCATCAAGGATGACTTCTAGGTTTTTGCTTGAGCATCTGGGGAAAAGTAGAAGAGGCACAGGGTTTGGCAGTAGGGAGGTAGTGAGAGGAGGTCAGTTCAGTTCAGTCGCGCAGTCGTGTCCAACTCTTTGCGACCCCATGAATCGCAGTACGCCAGGCCTCCCTGTCCATCACCAACTCCCGGAGTTCACTCAGACTCACGTCCATTGAGTCTGTGATGCCATCCAGCCATCTCATCCTCAGTCGTCCCTTTCTCCTCCT
>SJXQ01005069.1:231486-250520 GCA_006408695.1 Aepyceros melampus
ATTTCCCAGGCAAGGATCCTGGAGTGGGTTGCCATTTCCTTCTCCAGGGGATCTTCCCAACCCAGGGATCAAACTCGTGTCTCCAGCATTGCAGGTGGATTCTTTACCATTGAGCCACCAGGGAAGCCCTGCTTCTGACCTTCTTACACATGGTCAAGGATTCCATTCAAATAAAATTATACATTGTCCCACAGGTTTGTCAACACCAATAGTCTAGTTAAGGTTTGATCATATCCACTAGCAGGGGCATATGTTCATTGAGTTTAACAGAAGCATAATTGCCTGTACTACTTACATTTTTCTCTTTAAAAATATTTTTTTTTTTTTGCTGAGAATATGCAGTTGAATTCTAGATGGCTAAATGAATATTGAATGGACCCTCAGGGTATTCTTTGAATGGTGTCTCTCCCTGCATTTATAATGGTGTGTATTTTCAGTGACACATTTTGGATTTTATGGAACAGTTTTGGTTTCAAGTTATTTTTTATATTCCTCCCAAAGAGTTTCTGCTTGTCTAGTCTAGATTTTTTTTTTTCCAGAAAATAGTAAGTATATTGCATGTTGTGCCTGCAGGCATTTTACTTGCCATCTGTCACCTGGTCTTTGTTTTCCACTAAACTACCTGTTGATTCCTACATTAAATATACAAGGAAGCAGTGTCTGACACAAAACCCTCCTTACACTGAAAAATGAAATTCCATTTCCAAAATCAAATGGAAATTATCCAAATAATTCAGGTAAAATTGCTTTCTAGTGTATCTCCTTCTCCCCTCAGTGTATGGGTTGGCTGGCAGGAGAGGCATATGAACTTTAAACTTGAACCATAAACTATACTACTTGATTAATTGATTTCATAAGATAACTAAGCCGCCGGCCCCTTGGGGTTTCCGAGTGTTGAAATTTTTCTCACTGTTCTTACATTTGGTTTTCTAGCCATATATCTGATACATTATTTTCCAGCTACAATTCCATACAGTACCAGAGTTTGTTTTTTTTTTTGCCAGTTCATAATCATGAGTGAAGAATAATGGGCGGAGAAAATTTTATTTGCTCCTCAACCACTTTCTTAAAATCAGCAGTTTGCTGAAGTGAGTCTTCACCATAAACACTAAATTTTAATGAATATGTCACCTTTATAGTTCCTCAGAAGGATTTGTTATATAAAATTATCCTCGCTGTGGCAGAATTTATCAGTTAGAAACAGTCTAAAGAGAATATTCATGTAAAGTTTTTTGTTTTTTGGCCATGCCATGTGATTTACAGGATCTTAGTTCCCTGACCAGGAATCAAATCTGGGCTCCAGCAATGAAAGCTCTGAGTCCTAACCACTGAACTGCCAGGAGAGTCTCTAGAATGTCTTTTTAAAAATGAAAGGAAAAAAAAAAGGTTATTGAGTCTATGTTTGATTAATTCAATTCTGATAGTTGTTTACTATCACATAGTCTTCAGAAAAATACATTTTGTTATGCTCAAAGTGTATTTACTAGATTGTTAATAGGTTCTGAATTTATAAACTTTTTTTTTACTGTAATGTGGGTATATTTGTTGCTAGCAAAAATATGTACAAACCTATCATTTATAGAATACTGACTGTTTCGCAATTTATAAGGTAAAATATAGGAATTACATCAGTTGGGAGTTAGTTAGAGCAGAGAAGACCCTAAATGATGTAATGGAGTCATAGAAGGATTAAGGGAGGACCAAGCTAAGACAGTACTCTTGCCTGGAGAATTCCATGGATGGAGGAGCCTGGTAGGCTACAGTCCATGGGGTCGCAAAGAGTTAGACGCGACTGAGCGACTTCACTCACTCAGTCACTCAAGCTAAGACAATGCAGAGTGAGGGAGGCTTTTATCTGGCTATCAAATGCCAAACAGAAGTGATTTAGTAAATACAAAGAATAAATGAACACCGAGAGAACAATATTTTAAAATCATATTTCATGCTTTGGGACATTCGCTAATCACACACAGAAACTAGAAGAGAATGTTTTCTTCCATTGTGAGTAATATTTGAAGTATTTCACACCAGTCTTTGAAAATTCAAATATTGGTCGCTGAGGGAGACAGGACATATGGAGCAATGAGCTTTTTTAAAATTCAGCACATGTTGGATCTCTGAAGAGAATCTGAACTAAGTAGAGTGTTGGCATTAATGCACGATACAAGTTAAAATATGAATTATCTCTAGATTTATTCTTACTGGTTCTTTTCTTTGGGGCAGTATAAATATTTTAAATCAAAATCATACAAAATATTAAATAATACTACAAAGCTTTTATTAAAAAAATGAAAAAGCAGTGTTTTCTGTTTCACCTCAGGGGAGGCTTTTAAATCTTTGGCAGTTTTTCCTGATTTAATATGCCTATAGCTATACTGCTATTTCTTGATTTATAAATTTTAGGCTTTATTAACTCCATACACACATATTCTTCCCTATCCCTATCCTCTTAATATAATCCTAATCTAATTTCTAGTTAGTTCAGTATCTAGTATTTACATTATCATGTGAGTGTTGCTTATTAGTAAGCCAATTAAATGTACTTTGACTGCTTTTCCTTCATTGTACAGCTGCTTATTTTTCTGGAGTTAAGAATTGCCTACCTTTTCATCATTTCAGTTTTCTGTTACTCTAACCAAATGTTTAATTAAATTTTTAGAAGCTTATCAATCCTGCTGCTGCTGCTGCTGCTGGTGCTGCTGCTAAGTCGCTTCAGTCGTGTCTGACTCTGTGCAACCCCGTGGACGGTAGCCCACCAGGCTCCTCGTCCCCAGGATTCTCCAGGCAAGAACACTGGAGTGGGTTGCCATTTCCTTCTCCAATGCAGGAAAGTGAGAAGTAAAAGTGAAGTTGCTCAGTCGTGTCCGACTCTTAGCGACCCTATGGACTGCAGCCTACCAGGCTCTTCTGCCCATGGGATTTTCCAAGCAAGAGTACTGGAGTGGGGTGCCATTGCCTTCTTTTAACATTTCAGATCAACTGTTGATTATTCCTGTCCCCTTGCTCCTGTCTGGATGGGTTGCTACCTGGATTGTCATCCCAGGACACCTTAATAGTTTTATGTATGCCATTGCTTGTTTCCCAGTTTTCATGTTTTCTTCTTTTTTGTTAGGCCCATTTTACTGGCACTCACTCTTCATTAGCTTTCTGAGAAAGGGTGCGTGGGTGTGCTTCCTTATTTACCTGCCTAGTTGATTGTTACTTAATTCTAGGATGAAAATAGCTTCTCCTCTGAACTGGGAAGGCTTTGCTACATTGTTTTCTGAACTCCTCCATTACTTTCAAGAAGTTGATACCTATTGTGAGTACTGATCCTTTTTATGTAATTATCTCCTCCCCTAATTCCTTAGAAGTTTTAAGTTTATTCTTAGTACAGTATCCTGAAATTTCATTCTGTAACTTGGTGCCTTTTTAAAAAAATTCATTGGGCTGGGTACTTAGTGGGACTTTTAAATCTGAGATTGCCTGTCTAAATTGCAAGTTTTTTTTTTTTTTTTAAACTCTGGTGTATTTTCCTCGATTTATTTCATGATTTCTTTCCATCTTCCCCACCCCTACCTTCCCCATCCCCCCCACTCCCTGCCTTTTCTCTTTCTGGAGTGCCTGTCATTAAGATGTTGGACGTTCTGTAATGATTGTTTAAGTGTCTTATTCTTCCCCTCTTGTTATCCATCTTTTTATCTTTTGGTTTTATGTTTTAGAAGATCTCCTTGCTTTTATCTTCTGACCCTTTAATGGAGCTTTTTTTTTTTTTTAATCTTGCAGCCATATTTTTAATTTCTATTAAATTATTCTTATTTTGATAATTTCTTTATTAAACCAATCATCCTCATTTTGTTACATGAATGTGATACATTCTTTTATCTCTCTGATGATATAAATTACAGGGTTTGTTGTTTTTTTTTTTAACAAAGTTTTGTTCTATTCCTTGCTTTATCTTTGTCTCCTTTGGGGTTTGTTGATGTTGGAAGTTTTCCTCAAATGTCTTGTGTCAGGTGCTGAGTCACTCAGTGGTGTCCGACTCTTTGTGACCCCATGGACTGTAGTCTGCCAGGCTTCTCTGTCTTTGGTATTTACAGGCAGGAGTACTGAGTGTGTTGCCATTCCCTTCTCCAGGGGATCTTCCTGAACCAGGAAATGAACCCGTGGCTCTTGCATCTCCTGCATTGGCAGGTGGATTCTTTTTTTTTTTTTTTTAAATGGTGAAGCTCTTTATTTTATTTTTTTTAGTTTGTTTTGCTTTACAGTATTGTATTCGTTTTGCTATACATTGACATGAATCAGCCACGAGTGTACATGAACTCCCAATCCCGACCCCCACCTCCCCTCTCCTGCCCCACACCTTCTCTCTGGATTATCCCCGTGCATCAGTCCCAAGCATCCTGCATCCTGCATCAAACCTAGACTGGCGATTCGTTTCACTTATGATATCATATATGTTACACTGCCACTCTGCCAACTCATCCCACCCTCTCCCTCTCCCACAGAGTCCAAAAGGCCGTTCTATACATCTGTGTCTCTTTTGCTGTCTTGCGTACAGGTTTATCATTACCATCATTCTAAATTCCATATATATGTGTAAGTATACTGTATTGGTGTTTTTCTTTCTGGCTTACTTCACTCTGTATAATCGGCTCCAGCGTCATCCACCTCATTAGAACTGATTCAAAGGTATTCTTTTTAATAGCTGAGTAATACTCCATTGTGTATATGTACCACAGCTTTCTTATCCATTCATCTGCTGATGGACATCTAGGTTGCTTCCATGTCCTGGCTATTATAAAGAGTGCTGCAATGAACACTGGGGTACACGTGTCTCTTTCCGCTAGTGCAATATTATTATTCAATCACTCAGTCACGTCTGACTCTTTGTGACCCTATGGACTGCAGCACGCCAGGCTTCCCTGTCCTTCACCATTTTGTGGAGCTTGCTCAAACTCATGTCCATTGAATCAGTGATGCCATCTAACCATCTCATCCTCTATGGTGCCCTTATCCTCCTGCCTTCAATCATTTCCAGCATCAGGGTCTTTTCTAATAAGAGTCAGCTCTTTGCATCAGGTGGCCAAAGTACTGGAGCTTTAGCTTCAGCATAGTCCTTCCAATGAATATTCAGGACTGATTTGCTTTAGGATTGGTTTGATCTCCTTGCTGTCCAAGGGACTCTCAAGAGTCTTCTCCAACACCACAGTTCAAAAGCATCAATTCTTTGGTGCTCAGCCTTCTTTATGGTCCAACTCTCACATCCATATATGACTACTGGAAAAAAAACCATAACTTTGACTAGATGGACCTTTGTCAGCAAAGCAATGTCTCTGCTTTTTAATATGCTGTCTAGGTTTGTCATAGCTTTTCTTCCAAGAAGCAAGCGTCTTTTAATATCATGGCTTACAGGTACCATATACGGTGATTTTGGAGCCCAAGAAAATAAAGTGCCTCACTGTTTCCATTATTTCCCCATCTATTTGCTATGAAGTGATGAGGCCAGATGCAATGATCTTAGTTTTTTGAATGTAGAGTTTTAAGCCAGCATTTTCAGTCTTCTCTTTCACTTTCATCAATAGGCTCTTTAGTTCCTCTTCACTTTCTGCCATAAAAGTGGTGTCATCTGCATATCTGAGGTTATTGGTATTTCTGCTGACAATCTTCATTCCAGCTTGTGCTTCATCCAGCCAGGCATTTCTCACGATGTACTCTGCATATAATTTAAATAAGCAGTGTGACAATATACAGCCTTGATGTAGCCTTTCCCAATTTGGAACCAGTCCATTGTTCCATTTCTAACTGTTGCTTCTTGACCTGCGTACAGGTTTCACAGGAGGCAGGTAAGGTGGTCTGTTATTCCCATCTCTTTAAGAATTTTCAGAAGCCCCAAATGCCTTGTAGTCATTGGTTAAATACTTATATTTTTAATAATCTAACAGTTTTTTTTTTCTAGAGATGAGTAGAGTATATGAATTTATTTGCTGACATATCTTTTATATTTACAAGGCAGAATTTTATCAAGTTCTCTATACACCCATGTTTAATAATGAGGCACTAAATGCTGTTTTTGCACAGGAAGTGCCCATGCTTCCAAGTTCTTAGCCTTTCTGAATGTCTGCAGGGTAAACTGATGCCTATTTTTTGGTATCCACCTGTTTGGATACTTTGGCTTTACCTTCTTTTGCTCAACAATGTCTTTACCATTCTTCCATCTGTTTCCCAGCATTAAAAAGTGTTGTTTTTTGGAACTTACCTAGTGGTCCAGTGGTTAAGAATCCGCCTGCCAGTGCAGGAGACATAGGTTTGATCTCTGCTCTAAAAAGGTACCACCACACAGAGCAACTAAACCCATGTGCCACGACTATTGAGTTACCACCCTAGAGCCTGTGAGCCACAACTGCTGAGCCTCAGTGCCTAAAGCCTGTGCTCCACAGTAAGAGAAACCACCTCAAACAGAAGCCTGTACACCACAGCTAAGAGTAAATCCCACTCCCCACAACTAGAGAAAGCCTGTGCACAGCAGTGAAGACCCAGCACAGCCAAAAATAAATAAATATATCTTTTTATAAAAATGTTGTTTTTTGTCTGCTGATGTTTATTACCTATTTGCTCTTAAGATTCATACTATTTTTTGATGCAATTTCAGAAAAGAGATAAATACATGTAATTAATGTGTCATACTCAACTAGATGCCCCTTACTAGATTTTTATTTTAGCAATCTGACTTACTAGATATGAAGATTTCCTTTATGTCTCTGAATTATTAGATTAATAAAAATTAAGTTGGTTTTGATTGGCCAGTGTTATTTTCCTCCTTCCTCTTGTAAGAGCAATTGCCTCATTACTCTGAATGAACTGCCCCTTCTGCAATCCAAGTGGTTCTGGTGGGGCTGCTAGTCATAGGACCTCAGCCCCCTCATCAGGGATGGGCCCATGATCTAATCTGGAAAATGGTTTTATTCTTTGGGGAATATGACTCCTGAGCAGAGGCAAGTGGAGACAAAATGCTGATGGTGCTGAGTTTTATTATTGGTGACCCCTATGGCAGAAAGTGAAGAGTAACTAAAAAGCCTCTTGATGGAAGTGAAAGAGGAGAGTGAAAAAGTTGGCTTAAAGCTCAACATTCAGAAAACGAAGATCATGGCATCTGGTCCCATCACTTCATGGGAAATAGATGGGGAAACAGTGGAAACAGTGTCCGACTTCATTTTTTGGGGCTCCAAAATCACTGCAGATGGTGACTGCAGCCATGAAATTAAAAGATGCTTACTCCTTGGAAGGAAAGTTATGAACAACCTAGATAGCATATTCCAAAGCAGAGACATTACTTTGCCGACTAAGGTCCGTCTAGTCAAGGCTATGGTTTTTCCAGTGATCATATATGGATGTGAGAGTTGGACTGTGAAGAAAGCTGAGCACCGAAGAATTGATGCTTTTGAACTGTGGTGTTGGAGAAGACTCTTGAGAGTCCCTTGGACTGCAAGGAGATCCAACCAGTCCATCCTAAAGGAGATCAGTCTTGAGTGTTCATTGGAAGGACTGATGCTGAGGCTGAAACTCCAATACTTTGGCCACCTCATGCAAAGAGTTGACTCATTGGAAAAGACTCTGATGTTGGGAGGGATTGAGGGCAGGAGGAGAAGGGGACAACAGAGGATGAGATGGCTGGATGGCATCACCGACTTGATGGACATGAGTTTGAGTGAACTCTGGGAGTTGGTGATGGACAGGGAGGCCTGGCTTACTGTGATTCATGGGGTCACGAGGAATCGGACATGACTGAGCAATTGAACTGAACTGAGAGGAATGGTTTCATTAGAAGCCTGGGTCCTTCACTGGGCATCATTAAAAGCCAACTCTGATTAACTTCAGCAGGAAAGGGATTTAATGGGACCATTTTGGGTAGTTTGTGAAGTTTATGAAGTTTTTGAACCTGATTTTAGAGCCTACTTGGAAAATACTCAGTTACCAAGTCTATTTGTTTCCTACTGCTGCTGTAACAAATTACCACAAAGGTAGTGGCTTAAAACAACACACTTTATTTTCTTACAGTTCTGAATGTTGAAAATGTAAAGTCAAGAACTGTTCTTTCTGGAGTCTTTGGGAAATAATCTGTTTTCTTGGCCATTTTCAGCTTCTAGAGGCTGTCTTTCACATCGCTCCAACCTCTTGATTTTGTCAACACATCTCTCTCTCTGATCTCCTGCTTCCCTCTTATGAGGATTCTTGAAATTACATTAGGCCCACTCAAGTAATCCTGGATTATAATCTCCATTTCAAGAGCCTTAGGTCACTCTTCAAAGTTCCCGTACTGTGTAAGGTAACATGTTCATAGGTTCTAGGAAGTAGGACATAACCATTATTCAGCCCACCACCCCAAGGAAGGCTCAACAGCCAAGAACACAGCTGGGTTACAGCACAGTACAATCATGAATCCTCACTGCTCCCAACACTGAGTATGCACAGACAGTGCTGTCCACTGGGGCCCCAGAGCTGCCCTGATTCCTCTTCTCCTCAAGTGGGGGCACTGATTACTTTAAATTTATCATCCAATATCCATTCTCATCTATTTTCTAATAGACTTTTCATCTGTTCCCATAAGCACCCAGAATAAACACTTTCCCAGTCTTCCTACAGCTAGGCATATCCATGTGACTCTTAAGTTTTGGATGATGAGGTTTAAGTGAAATTGTCTTGTGGCATTTTCTGAGAACCTTCCTTAGAAGATAGTTGAGACCTGCCTGGTTCTTCATTCTTTCTTGCATACTGCTGCCACTTTGGACCATAAAGGGGCCACACCCTAAGGATGGCAGAGAGTGAATTGAATGAGCCTAGGTCCCAGGGGACTTCATGGAGCCAAGGTGCTATTCCCACTCTAGACTTATTCTTGCTGTCAGGCTCAGTTTATGTGAGAGAGAATTCAAATTTTATCTGTTTAAACCACTGTTACTTTGGGTTTTCTATTATGTTTAGTGGAACTTAATTTTAAATGGTATACTGAGGCTTTCTTATTCAGCTCTTCCTTCTGTTGGGTGAGCTGCTCCCATATCTTGCTCATAAAATTTTCCCCTTAAGTTAGAAGGATTTTGTTTCTGGGCCTGCTGGAAGGAACTGTACCAGCCAAAGGAAGGTTTAGAATGTCACATGCTGATAGCATCACAGTGTTACTACCACAGTCAGAAAACTGATTGCTGAGTCCTTTAGCCCAGTAATTCTCTGTAACAGAGAAGATACTATATGCCCTTATGGCATTTTGAAAACTTGTAGACCCATTTTGTCTTGTTAAAATGTTAAAATAATTGGAGGATGCACTGGCTTTCATGGGCTGGGACCAGAGATATTTTGCAATGTAAAAGACTAACCCGTACATCAAAAAATTATTCTGTGAATTGGATGAGACTTTCAAATGTTCTATGGGAATATTTCATGTAGGTATAAAATTTACAAGTATCTGTGCCTAGAACCCACCTCCATTTTATATAAAGTTCTAAGTAGTTTTTCTGTATTTTAAAGATCACTGAATTTTCCAGGTATGTAATTACTGTGTAAGCCAAGAGAAGATTGTACATTGTTGCTGGGGATCTTTACCAAGAGTCATTCTCTGTTTTGAAAATCATGTGCCTAACAACAGTGCTGCTCATGGCATTTGAGTCTCCAGTACAACATGATCTGCATTTGTGGTTGTTACATCATAGTGATTCTGCTCACAGGTGTAAATCTCTGAGTACTAAGAGTTTACATGCTGACATATATTACTTTGTTGTATTTTATTTATCTTTTTTTAATAACTAGAGTATTACATTGGTTTAAAAATATTTTGTGTAAATAATATTATCTATGTGTCTGTTTCAGGACCTCAGAGGCAGCATTATAAATCTGTGTTATAAAGAGGGAGCATTGGGTCTAGTAGAGCCTGGGCAATGAAAACAAGCACAATCCACTAGTGGAAGCAATGTCTAGGGGATGCTGAGTCTGTTTCCCGAAGGTTGGCATGAGTTCTTTGGACAGGGAAAGAGCTGAGCCTTGAAGGATTCCCTTGATAAGGCTCAGGGGCTTCTCTAGACACCTCTTACTAGCCCTCAACATTACCTTTACTCTGACCACCAGATCATAGATTATTACTTTCTTCCTCCGACAGGTTACTTTGTAACTGACCTTGAACACCAGCCATCTCTGTTCAGCCTCTGAATCACCTCCTCCGTGACACTGGAAATCAGTAGTTTTAGATGCTGAATCCAGATAAATCTCTATAGAGAAAGTAAATCTGGTTTCACTTTTACTTACTGTACAGGATATCATTAGCATATTTTCCATATGAATAGCGACTGTTGGGTACCAATGTTATCCACCATATGGTCTTATGCCCGTTTCAAGGCATATTTTAACATAGCACAAAGGCAAAAAGGTTTAAACTGAAATGCTTGCTGTGCATTGTGGTTTGAACTTTTTGATAATCAAGAAGCCTGAGTACATTAGCTTTTTTTTTTTTTTTTCTGTTTCATAGAATGAGCTCTCAATAAATTACCTGGAAAAATTAACTGAACAGGAGAAACTTCAGGCAAAATAAAAGTAAATTATTAGTATTTTATCTCAATCTAAGCAGGACTTCAGAGATTTTGCCATTACATGCCATTTTACTAGGTGGACAAGGAAGAAACTGGGAAATGTCTGGTTGACAAGGAAGAAGGAAGGCATAACTTCCCTATTCATTTTATTAAAGGCTCAAGAATTAGGCTATTTCCCATATTAAAGAAACTTTCAATATATCCCATATTGAAGATACTTTCTTTAATTAGAGATTTACTGAGGCCCTTTTGTGTTCTAGGCTTTCTTGATAGCTCAGTTGGTAAAGAATCGCCTGCAATGCAAGAGATCCCTGTTTGACTCCTGGGTCGGGAAGATCCATTGGAGAAAGGATAGGCTACCCACTCCAGTATTCTTGGGTTTCCCTTGTGGCTCAGCTGGTAAAGGATCCACCTGCAATACGGGAGACCTGGGTTTGATCCCTGGGTTGGGAAGGTCCCCTGGAGAAGAGAATGGCAACCCACTCCAGTGTTCTTGCCTGGATAATTCCATGGACAGACCATGGGATCACACAGAGTCGAACATGACTGAGCAAGTAACATTTCACTTTTGGGTTTTAGGTACTGTTAGGTAGTTAGAACAGGAAAAAGTAGTCCAAAATGGTGGTGGCTTAGGGAAAAGCCTGTGAAAATGGAACAAAAGAAAATCCATGGACTAGAGTGAGAACTTCAGGTGAAACAAACATGCCCCCTTCTTGGCCAGCCCAATTTGCATACACTCAAGGTGGGGAGGAAACAAATGTATAAAAGGAGGAAGCCAAGATGGATTGAGGCCTCCCTTTGGGGTCAGCCCACCCTCACACCTTGAGGGTGTACCTTCCTTTGCTTGTGAATAAAACTCTGAGCTGTAACTGAGCTGTAACACTGGTCCGCCATTTCAAATTTTTGCTGCAGAGAGACAGAACCAAGAAAATTACACAGTCCCCTGACATATCTGATGCCGTGACCCCGATGTAACCTGGCTGAAACAACCTTGGCTTGGCCCTCACAAGGCAGAGGCCAAGTACAGCAGAAGCCCAACTTGGTGAAAACTGAACGCAAGGAAACCCACTGCAGTGGAACCAACAAGAAGCCCAGCATGCTAGAAACCAGGACAGCAAAAACAAACTTGGCAGTAAGCTCACACAGCTGTCTCAGATTCCAGAAGACCTCCGATTAAGGTAGGTGGTTCTCGCCCCTATGGTTGGAAGTGCATACAGCTAACAAAATCTTAGTTCCTTTACAGTCTCTCGTTTCTTGTTTCCTCGAACCCTCTGTGAACAGGCAAGTGGCAGTGGGTGCAATTGAGGGATTCTGGCAGGGGCTACTCCCCAGTGTGTCCCAAAGATTCTGTTATCTGCTGTGCCTTAGCAGCTGTTGCCCAAGCCAGTGAGGGTTCTTCTGTCCTTAATCTTTGTGCCAAGGATCAAGCCAATGAAAACTGTGAGCACAGGTCAGGTATTTAGCAGATTTTATGGAGAAGGCAATGGCAACCCACTCCAGTACTCTTGCCTGGAAAATCCCATGGACAGAAGAGCCTGGTAGGCTGCAGTCCATGGGGTCGCTGGGAGTCGGACACGACTGAGCGACTTCACTTTGACTTTTCACTTTCATGCACTGGAGAAGGAAATGGCAACCCACTCCAGTGTTCTTGCCTGGAGAATCCCAGGGATGGGGGAGCCTAGTGGGCTGCAGTCTCTGGGGTCACATAGAGTCGGACATGACTGAAGCAACTTAGCAGCAGCAGCAGCAGCAGCAGCATGGCAGGTTATGAAGGGGATTCCTCAGCACATTTTTCCCACTGCTTTTTCCTCTTGTCCTCAGCTCCTCTCTCCATCTATGCCGTTGTTTGATTGAGCAGGTCATCATTTTTCCATTTCTGAAAGTTGTGTTTGAAACAATTTACATAAGATTGAGACTCAAACCCACATGACAGGAACTCTGTACTATGCTTAGTCACTCAGTCCTATCTGACTAGGACTTATGAAGCTCGCTCAGTCGTGTCCGACTCTTTGCGACCCCGTGGACTGTAGTCTACCATGCTCCTCCATCCGTGGGATTTTCCAGGCAAGAATACTGGAATGGGTTGCCATTTCCTTCTCCAGGAGATCTTCTCAACCCAGGGATCGAACCCGAGCCTCCCACATTGTAGGCAGACACTTTACTATCTGAGCCACGGCTGAAACCCACAGTGCCTGGTTTTGGGACCTAATGAAGCTCAGGTTCCTGATGTCTCATTGCAAAAAGAATTCAGTGAGAGACAAAGCTATAGGTAAGAGGTGGATTTGTTCAGATTCAGAGAGAAGCACACCCCACAGAGTGTTGGCCATTGCAGAGGGCGAGTGCGGTGGCCATGAAATGTGGTTTGGTTAGTTTCTGTGAGCTGGGTGATTTCATATGCTAATGAGTGGGAGGATCATTCCAACTCCTTAGTCTTTTGATAGTGCCTTGGAACTGTCATAACTACCACACAATTGCACTCATCTCACACACTAGCAAAGTAATGCTCAAAATTCTCCAAGCCAGGCTTCAACAGTACATGAACCATGAACTTCCAGATGTTCAAGCTGGTTTTATTTATTTATTTATTTATTTTTATTTAAGGTTTTCTTTTTTTTTAATTAATTTTTATTTTTTAGTTTGTTTTGCTTTACAATACTGTATTCGTTTTGTTATACTCAAGCTGGTTTTAAAAAAGGCAGAGGAACCAGAGATAAAATTGCTAACATCCGTTGGATCATTGAAAAAGTGAGAGAGTTCCAGAAAAAAACATCTACTTCTGCTTTATTGACTATGCCAAAGCCTTTGACTGTGTGGATCAAAACACACTGTGGAAAATTCTCCAGAAATGGGAATACCAGACCACCTGATCTGCCTACTGAGAAATCTGTATGCAGGTCAAGAAGCAACAGTTAGAACTGGACATGGAACAAAGACTGGTTCTAAATCAGGAAAGGAGTACATCAAGGCTGTATATTGTCACCCTGCTTATTTAACTTCTATTCAGAGTACATCATGAGAAGCTCCAGGCTGGATGAAGCAAAAGCTGGAATCAAGATTTCTGGGAGAAATATCAATAACCTCAGATATGCAGATGACACCACCCTTATGGCAGAAAGCGAAAAAGAACTAAAGAGCCTCTTGTTGAAGGTGAAAGTGGAGAGTGAAAAAGTTGACTTAAAACTCAACATTCAGAAAACTAAGATCATGGCATCCAGTCCCATCACCTCATGGGAAATAGATGGGGAAACAGTGGAAACAGTGGCTGACTTTATTTTTGAGGGCTCCAAAATCACTGTAGATGGTGATTGCAGCCATGAAATTAAAGGGCGCTTGCTCCTTGGAAGAAAAGTTATGACCAACCTAGACAGCATATTAAAAAGCAGAGGCATTACTTTGCTAACAAAGGTCCATCTAGTCAAAGTTATGGTTTTTCCAGTAGTCATATATGGATGTGAGAGTTGGACTATAAAGAAAGCTGAGCACTGAAGAATGGATGCTTTTGAACTGTGGTGTTGGAGAAGTCTCTTGAGAGTCCCTTGGACAGCAAGGAGATCTAACTAGTTCATCCTAAAGGAAATCAGTCCTGAATATGCATTGGAGGGACTGATGCTGAAGCTGAAACTCCAATACTTTGGCCACCTGATGCAAAGAACTGACTCATTGGAAAAAACTCTGATGCTGGGAAAGATTGAAGGCAAGAGGAGAAGGGAGTGACAGAGGATGAGATGGTTGGATGGCATCACTGACTCAATGGACATGAGTTTGAGTAGGCTGCAGATGTTCATGATGGACAGGGAAGACTGGTGTGCTGCAGTCCATGGGGTTGCAAAGAGTCGGACATGACTGAGACTGGACTGAACTAAATGGAAGTGTCATGGTGCCTCTGGGTGTGTCATTTAGCTTGCAGATTGAGGATCAAGGTTTAGTTGAATTTTGCTTGTCTACCATCTTGGACCCATTTGATTTTAATCTGTTTATGTTATGTGCTTGGGCTATGTCATTCTTTCAATAGTTATTCCCTTCCTCCTTCTCTATTTCATGCTCTTTTCCTCAACCCCACCTGGGCCCACAATGTTGTGTCTACAATCTTCTGGCAGGACAACCAGAAAATAACTGACTCTCGGGGAGGGAAATACTGTGTAATATCTACTCCTCTTGATATTCAGGCCTTCATCTTCCATGTTTCCCACAACCTGTATGACAATGGCACCTCTCAGTAGACCCATTAGGGTAGGTGACAGGCACACAATGCCCGCTAGAAGTCCATCTGTTGGTGGCATCCCTTCAAGGGCAACTGGGCTTCCAGGGACAATGTTTGCCACTTTAGGAGTTAGCCCTGTAGGCCGTTTGGACCCAAACCCTTGCCACTCTTCTCCTAAAGCTACAAACATATCCCCTGGATCAAATATCCACTTCACTTTTATGGAATATCTGGTCTGTTGCCTCTTATCTATTTGTCCCTGAGCCACTTACTAATTCCTACAACCAGGACTTGCCCCCTTATACACCACATCTCTCCACCGAGCTTATTATTAAAATACTCTGAATGCCCCTAACAGGACCAGATAACCCACTTCTTTGTCATTACTTCTGTTTTTACCTAGAATGGGTCTAAGACAATGAAATGTTTACCATTGGAAACACCCTAAACTGCTCTTATGGAGGACTAGGGGAGGAAACCTGTGACTTACATTCCCTCAGAGCAATAAGAGGATTAGGCTTTTGACTACTTCACCAGGTTCCCAGTCTCAGGGGCACAGGCTTGGATTGCTTTACATCATGATATCTATTGCCATCTGCGGTGGACAAACCATCAATGAGTTAAGATCACAATCCCTTGATCCTACCCAGTACTAGTCATGCTGGATACCTTGGGATGCCCACTGCAGCCTGGGGTGTCAGGAGGTTGACCTGCCTTGACCTGACTAGAGATCTGGTCCTCAGAAGGTTGTCACACCTCAACCTGCACGGGAATCTGCCAGTCCAGGGGTTCCAGGAGGTTAACTTGCATCGACCTGCACAGGGACCCAATTCTCGGGAGGTTGACATGCCTCGACCTGCCTGGGGATTAAATCTCCAGGAGGCTGTCACACCTCAGCCTGCCTGGGGAATCTGCACCCTGACCCGGGGACACCCAGCTCTCAGGTTGCAACAGTACTGGGTAGGATAAGCTTCCAAAAGACTCACCCATAAGGAAGTCCACCCATGGGAATAGAAGAAAGCCTATTACTTGTGGGACTGTGCCTGGTCTCAGCAGTAACTCAAGAGTCCAACAAGAACCCCATTTCCTTTCTGGAAAGTCTAAAAGAGGCCCACCAAGAGTTTACCAATCTGGACTTAGACTCTTATGAAGGACAGGAGATTTTAAAGGACAAATTCTTGTCCCAATATGCATTAGACAAAGTTACAACAGCTACAGCAGCAGGACCCTGCTGCCTCTTTAGATGAGATGGTCCAGACAGTCACCAATACTTTTTATAACAGAGAACAAGAGAGGGAGGCCAAGGCCCAGGAAAGGGAGAGGAGGAAAGAGGTAAGTCATGCCCAGATGCTGGCCGCCCTCCAGAGAAGCCCTATGGCAAACCTCAAGTCCTTGAAGGACAAGGCACGAGGCAAATGCCTAATCTGTAGACAGGCAGGACATTGGGCCAAAGAGTGCCCAAATTGTGACAAGTCTCCTAAAACAGCTTGCTACAAATGCCATCAATTGGGACACTGGGCAGCATTCTGCCCTCAGGACCCAAGAGCCTCAAGGTCAAGCACCAAGCCTTCCCTCATGATGGTTCAACAGGACTTAAGTGGCCTGCTCCAGCCAGCCCACCTTTCACAGATAACCATCATGGGTCTGGAGCTAAGGGTGCAGCTGGATGTGGCAGGTAGGTCCAAGAATTTTTTGGTTGACACAGGGCTACCTACTCTGTCCTGACCTTCTACTCTGGAGCCTTCTCCTCCCAAACCTGTACCATTTTGGGTGCTACAGGAAAAACAGTTACAAAAAGATTCACCCAAGCACTACTTTGCTGGGATGGACAAATACTTTCCTTCCAGTTTCTGGTGGTCCCTGAATGTCCTACTCCCTTATTTGTAAGAGATCTTCCTCTGCCTTCGAAATCTTGCAGCTATTACAGTCCTGATAGAAGATGCTTTAAAACTCTCTCTTGGGAGCAAACTAACTATTTTTACCAGCCACCAAGTGAAACAACTCCTGAATGGGATAGGCTGTTTATGGATGTCTGATCAAAGGATCCTCAGATATCAAGTAGTGCTGATGGAAAGTCCAGGCCTGACTATATCCTCTTGTGAGATTCTTAACCCAGCCACCCTCCTGCCTACCCCTAAGGGCTCTCCCCTTTCATTCTTGCCTAGAAACTTTGGACCATTGGACAAAACCCTGAGAGGGATTGTCAGAAGATCCTCCGACCCATCCTGAGGAAATCTCATACACTAATGGAAGCAGCTTTGTCTTAGACAGAAAAAGAAGAGCTGGATATGCAGTAGTCTGCAATTTTGAGATCATAGAGGCTAAACTTTGCCACCAGTTACTTTCAGCCCAGTTAGCTGAGCTCATAGCCCTGACTCAAGCTTTAGAGCTGGGAAAGGAGAAAGAGTAGCCATTTACACTAACTTCAAGTATGCCTTTCTGGTGCTCCATGCACATGCTGCTATTTGGAAAGAAAGAGACCGCTTGACCACCCAAGGGTCCCCAATCGAATATGGTGATCAAATCCTTAGGCCCTTGGGGGCAGTCCATCTGCCCACTGAGGTTTCAGTCTCCCACTGTAAAGGACACCAGAAAGGGAGCACAGAAGTGGCATAAGGGAACCAAGCAGCTGATCAGGCAGCGAAGAGCAGCATTACAGAACCATGACCTAATAGGGGTTGACACCCTAGTTCCGCAGACTAGTTTGCCAGAAACTCCTTCATATATGAAGGTGAGACTCTTAAAGCTAAGAGTGAGGGCTTTCAAGAAGGTCATATGGGGTGATTCCAAAAGGAGGGACTCTTTTTCTGCCTGAGAACCTCCAATGGAGGTTGGTTAACTCCTTACATGCCACCACTCATTTAGGGGAAAAGGCCCTCCAAAGATTACTAGAAAGGTCCTTCAAAGGAACAGGCCTCCAAATGACAATAAAGCAAGTGGTCTCCTCTTGTCCTCACTTGCCAGTTAAACAACCCCCAAGAAGCTCAAAAACCTCAGCTGGCCCAGCCCATCCAACAGTGTGGGATCTACCCAGGAGAGGACTGGCAGATGGACTTCACCCAGATGCCAGTTTCTCAAAGGTATAAATACCTAGTAGTCACAATAGATACATTCACAGGATGGATTAAAGTCTTTCCCACCTGGACTGAGAAGGCTGAGAAGGTGGTAAAAATACTGCTCCATGAAATCGTTCCAAGATTTGGTCTGCCCAAGTCATTACAAAGTGACAATGGGACATCATTTACTTCTAAGTTTGCGCAAGGGGACTCTAAAGCATTGGGCATTACTTCTTATCTCCATTGTGCCTGGAGGCCTCAGGTCTTTAGGAAAAGTAGAAAGAGCCAACCAATTCTTAAAATCAGCGATAGAACAGATAACCCAGGAGACCTCCCTCAGATGGAAAGAGGCTTTACCAATAGCTCTCCTCTGCACTCGTATTGCCCATAAGGAACAGGTTCATCTTAGTCCTTATGAGATGCTGTATGGGAGACCTTTTGTTTATGTCAATGACCTCTTCCTAGATCCAGAGGCTCAGTCCCTCCGGTCTTATACCATGGCCACTGGGAAATTCCAAGAGAATATATGCTTGTGGGGTATCAACCAGGACCCAGAAGATTCTAATGAGCCACCACTATATGCTCCAGGGACTCAAGTCCTAATTAAAGTCTGGAAATATGGGTTCCCAAACGCTCAACTCCAGCCCACATGGAAGGGCCCCTACCCTGTAATACTTTCTACCTCCACAGCATTAAGATACCAGGACACGACTCCTGGATTCACTACCCATGAGTCAAGCTGTGGAAGAAAACAGAAGAGGACACTCAATACACCTGTGAGCCCCTGGGAGATCTCAGATACCTGTTCAGAAATACAAATAAGTGCCATTCTAATGAACACCCCAACATTAAGTTTCTGCGGATAAGATTTCTCAGGATAGCTCTAAAGAGCCAACACAGCTTGGCAGGGACTGTACTCCAAAATAGACAGGAGAGAGATCTCCTGATCCCTGAACAAGGAAGGACTTGAGCCATCTTGAATAAGACATTGTTTCCAAGCTAAATTAAAGAAAATCTCACAATCCTCAGGAAAAACATTCAGGTCCTATGGGATCTCAAAGAATGAGCTGGAAAGTCCTCAGGGTGGCTACAGTCTCTTTGGGGGATCCTTCTCCTGGTGAGAGGCAATTTGGAGTTGGCTAATGCCCCTAGTAATCCCAGTTCAGTTCAGTTGCTCAGTCGTGTCCGACTCTTTGCGACCCCATGAATCGCAGTACGCGAGACCTC
>SJXQ01005070.1:0-41591 GCA_006408695.1 Aepyceros melampus
AACACTACAATTCAAAAGCATCAATTCTTTGGCGCTCAGCTTTCTTCACAGTCCAACTCTCACATCTATACATGACCACAGGAAAAACCATAGCCTGACTAGACGGGCCTTTGTTGGCAAAGTAATGTCTCTGCTTTTCAATATGCTATCTAGATTGGTCTGGGATTTCCCAATTTCAGAATTCCTATCCTAAGACAAGAGTCACTCTTGGGAAAGCATTCTCTCCCCTGCCACTAGTCACACCCATGAGTCCTGGGGACAAAGGGAACTGGTATGAACATGCAGTTCAATTTGTCTGGAGCAATAACATCCTCTCTCTCTCACTCAGGAGTCTCTTGTATTCTACCAGCATTTATGAAACCATAGCAAGAGGAGGAATCTCAGTACTCCAGTTTTTACAAACTTCTCTCTTCAAACCTCTTCTTGGTCTTGAAAATATTACTTAATTTTTTTTTTTTACATCCTCCGAAGTCTTTTTTGGAAGTAGGTCACTTATAAATAAATGTAACGTCAGTGCCAATTCTGGTATCATATCCAAAAAGCCTTCTCAGAGTTTATCTGAATCCCATAGCTTATTATCTTATGGACTTTAAATTCCTGTACCATAGAGGAGAATTTAAAAAATCACATGAAGTTTTGTTCTCTCTCAACTCAGCAAATATAGTTTGATATTTTAAGCTAAAGAGTCAGTGTAACAATCATCAAATTGAAAAACTTAGAAGCAAAAAATATGAGTTCAAATTTCAAGTTTGTAACTTGTTTTATTTTGGGAAATTAACTCAATTTCACTGAACATTAATCTTTTAACAGTAATTAAGTGAAGATAAGTCTGTTCACCCCCTGTGTATCAATATTCACTTCATTATGTTACTACTACTACTACTAAGTTGCTTCAGTCGTGTCTGACTCTGTGCTACCCCATAGACGGCAGCCCACCAGGCTCCCCCATCCCTGGGATTCTCCAGGCAAGAACACTGGACTGGGTTGCCATTTCCTTCTCCAATGCATGAAGGTGAAAATGAAAGTGAAGTCGCTCAGTCGTGTCCAACCCTGTGTGATCCCATGACTGCAGCCTACCAGGCAGAATACTGGAGTGGGGTGCCATTGCCTTCTCCATCATTGTGTTACTAGGGTTTTATAAACTGACACATAAACCTTTCTTGTTGTGTCTTTGACATGGTAAGTATTTAAAATTTTAATTATTAATAATGTAATAATTTGTCATTATCACAATACTTTGGTAGAATAAAAATAATATATGAATGCTAGTTTGCTTCAGTTATGTCCGACTCTTTGCAACCCTATGGACTGTAGCCCAGGACAACTGAGAATGTAACCATTACAATTATAAAAAAAAAAAAAATCTATCAGAAAACATGGATTTAAAGGATAAATTACAATTTGAAGTTTAGATTATTATTTAGTCTTCTCAGGTGGTGCTCATACTAAAGAACCCACCAGCCAATGCAGGAAACAGAAGAGATATAGGTTCAATTCCTGGGTTGGGAAGATCCCCTTAGGAGGGCATGACAATTCACTCCAGTATTCCTACCTGGAAAATCCAATCCCATGTTTTATTTGCTCTTTCTTACTCCTATTTATAAAATACCCTACAATGTGCTACTATTCTGGGTTTTTAAGGTACATACTGTTGGAATGAATGCTATGAAATGAAAGCAGTAATCAAAAAAGAAAGAGAGGACTTTTGGCTGAGTGATTCAGGAAAGACTACTTGCCGTGGTAGCTTTTGAACTGGAAGACAGAGCTTAAGTGGTGCTCTGGCACATGAAATTCACAGAGACTATCTGAGACTATACAGCAAAAAAAAAAAAAAAAAAAAGTGAGAACAAAGAATTCTCAAATCTAGATTATTATATAACAAATGTATCCACATACAGGTAGAACTAGTTTGTTTTCCTCCTTTATTTAAAGGATCTGAGTTAATTAGCAGGGACACAATACAATTTTTTTAAAGACCACTTAAATCAAGAATGGGCACCGATTTTGTATTTGAGTAAAAACACCTTGTATGAAAAGTTATGTGTGAATGGACAACAATACAAAGGGCTTTATAGTTGCAATTTTCTATAAAATATGCAATGTGGAAATAAGCCATATCCACAAATCTCACTGAATTATGTTAAGTAAGCTTTAATTAGTAATATTTTGGGGCGATGTTATGAATCCTTTAAGATTCAATGGTATAGTTACATATGCTGTACAGTGATTGTTTAGGAAACAAATAATACAGTGACAAAACAATTTTTGTGATAAATGTTTCTCAAATGGCCAGGCTGTTTGAAAATCTCAGACATATTTTCCCTTAAGAATATAATAAAAATTAGCAGAAATATGGAAAATTCTAAAGTACTGATACATGCTGAGTTCAATAAAAATACTAAAATCTTATGCATGTAATTTATGAATAGTATTCAAAAGACTTATTTTTAAGCTAGAAAAACCATGTGCAAAACTTTCATATATTAAAAATAATACATGTAGGTCATACAAATATGTATAAATTTTACTGGAAAAATATATGAAAAAGGAATAAGAGGTAAATAAGACAAAAATATCCCAAAGAAGAAATAATAAATATGTACGAAAGGTTGTTTCTATCACATTAATCCACATGCATTTTTTTTTTAAAACAATAACAACAAAACTTCTCCCTAACATTTAAGACTGAGCAATCTGCCTATTCTTTCCTCAAACACTGGTAAATAAACATAAATCGACTTCTTTTTTAGGTGAAATCTTACAGGGTCCAAGAAAAAGGAAGAAAATATGACAGAAATACAATTTTCAAAGCTGAAACGCAGAATGCATGCTAACTGCAATTAGCAAACTCAAAATATAGAAAACAAAACTGTTTTTGGAAGAACTGGAAATATACAAGGCTGAAGAATGAACAATATCAGACATTTTAAAAAGTGATGTCAATGTGATGCTAAAACACAAAGAGTGTGGTCTTATGAAACAATATTTAGATCCCAAGGCTTCATAGTCCCGCCTTTACCATGACAGAAACTCGGTGTACTGTCTTAAAAAAATAAATAAAAATAAAAGCAACTATAAGTCTCTCTATACAAGACTGGGGTGCATGGCCTTTCCCTCACAGGATGCCAAGACAGTGAGAGCCAGTGTTGTTCTAGACACAGGAAAAGGAAATGCATTTTTCTGGTCAATCTGAGCAGCCTGAGGACAAAGACAAAAACACTTAACCCTTTAGAGTCAACCAAAGAAATCTAATCAGTTGTACTGTGGTAAAGAGGTAAAGCCCATTAGCTACCAAGACAAATTAACAGATACAAAGAAATCCTGAATTATTTTGTAGTTACCATGATCAGTGGACCCCCAAGCATTTGAGGAACACGCAACAGGAAAGACTGAACCAAGTTAACAGAATCTGGTGGAAACTTAGGCAATATCCTTAGGAGAGGAAGGGCAATTATTCTTAGAAAATCTGTTACATCCATGAAAGAAGAAATGAATGACACATAAAATGAAACAAACTAAAAATATGGAGATTAGAAAGTAAAACACACATACACATGAAATAGGATAAACAGGTTTTTTAATCAGTTTCATGAAATCCATCATAAACCACAGTTTCAGAAAGGAAGGATAGTAAAAACAGAAGATAAGTTTATGATAAATATTTATTAGAAATAAGAGATAAGTGTTTCCAGATGAAAAAGACTACTATTTCAAATATTTCATTAAAAAATATGTACATCGAGGTACGCCATTGTGAAACTGAAGAGTACTAGGAGCAAAGAATAGATACTAAGAGCTTTCAAAATGGAGGGGAAACATTCACATAAAGCATATATAGGTTAAGATACACATATATATGGAATCTAGAAGGATAGTACGGATGAATCTATAGCAGAGCAGCAATAGAGACGCAGATATGGAGAAGAGACTTATGGACAAGGGTAGGGGAAAAGAAGGAGAGGGTAGGGGAAAAGAAGGAGAGGGTGAGATAAATGGAGACAGTAGCAGGGATGCATATACACTAACATATGTAAATAGATAGCCAACGGGAATTTTCTCAATGACTCAGGGAACTCAAACTGGGCTCTGTAATACATGGAGGGGTGGAAACGGGCAGGAGGTGGGAGGGAATTCAAAAGGGAGGGGACCTATGTACACCTATGGTTAATTCACATTGATATATGACAGAAATCAAACCAATATTGTAAATCAATCATCAGTCAATTAAAAATGAGTGAGTGAGTGAAGTCGCACAGTCGTGTCTGACTCTGCGACCCCATGGACTGTGGCCTATCAGGTTCCTCTGTCTGTGGGATTTTCCAGGCAAGAGTGCTGGAGTGGATTGCCATTTCCTTCTCCAGGGGATCTTCCTGACCCAGGAATTGAACCCAGGTCTCCTGCATTGTAGGCAGATGCTTTACCATCTGAGCCACCAGGGAAGCCCAAAATAAGTAAATATTTAAAAAAACGATCAGAAATTAGAACACCCCCCAATTTCTTGTCAACATCACTAGAATCCAGTAATCGGTACAGTTTGTCAAAATTCTGAGCAGGAAATAGTTTTCTTCTTAAATTTGAAACGTAAAATTATCACCTACGAACTGTGTGTGTGTGTGCATGCCCAGTTGCTCAATTGTGTCCAACTCTCTGAGCGCCCATGCACGGCAGCCCACCAGCCTCCTCTGTCCATGGGATTTTCCAGGCAAGAATACTGGAGCGGGTTGCCAGGGGATCTTCCTGACAGGGATTTGGACCTGTGTCTCTTGCGTCTCCAGCATTGGCAGGCGAATTCTTTACCTCTGTGCCACCTGGGAAGCCTCCTTATGAACTATAAATTTAGACAATTAACACAGCCAAAACCAATATGACTCCGTGGAGGAATCCAGTAAAGAAAAAGCATTTCACTAAAATGTGGGACCAAATTTAAAAAAAAAAAAAAAAAAGGAAAAAGTAAATTTTCTATAATGGAAATCACTACAGAGGAAGAAATCCCAGGGAAAGGATGGGAATTTCCAAATGAGAGGTGTGCTATAGGCCAGGAACATGTCCTGTCCAGCTGCCCAGCAATGTGCAGGGATCTTGGACATTCATATTTTTATCAACTGGGAACATGCATCCTATAGATGGCAATTTAGGATTCAATTCATATGATCATCAGTTTAGTTCAGCTGCTCAGTCTTTCCTGACTTTTTGCGACCACATAGGCTGCAGCACCCAAGGCCTCCCTGTCCAACCCCAACTCCCAGAGTTTACTCAAACTCATGTCCATTGAGTCGGTGATGCCATCCAGCCATCTCATGCTCTGTCATCCTCTTCTCCTCCTGCCTTCAAACTTTCCCAGCATCAGGGTCTTTTCAAATGAGGCAGTTCTTTGCATCAGGTGGACAAAGTATTGGAATTTCAGCTTCAACATCAGTCCTTCCAATGAATGAATATTCAGGACTGATTTCCTTTAGGATGGACTGGCTGGATCTCCTTGCTGTCCAAGGGACTCTCAAGAGTCTTCTCCAACACCACAGTTCAAAAGCATCAATTTTTCGGCACTCAGCTTTCTTTATAGTCCAACTCTCACATCCATACATAACCACTGGAAAAACCATAGCCTTGACTAGATGGATCTTTGTTGGCAAAATAATGTCTGCTTTGTAATACGCTGTCTAGGTTGGTCACAATTTTTCTTCCAAGGAGTAAGCATCTTTTAATTTCATTGTTGCAGTCACCATCTGCAGTGATTTTGCAGTCCCTCAAAATAAAGTCTCTCACTATTTCCATTGTTTCCCCATCAATTTGCTATGAAGTGTTGGGACCAGATACCATGATCTTCGTTTTCTGAATGTTGAGCTTTAAGTCAACCTTCTCACTCTCCTCTTTCACTTTCATCAAGAGGCTCTTCAGGTTTTCTTCACTTTCTGCCATAAGGATGGTGTCGTCATCTGCATATCTGAGGTTATTGATATTTCTCCCAACAATCTTGATTCCAGCCTGTGCTTCATCTGACCCAGAGTTTCTCATGATGTACTCTGCATATAAGTTAAATAAGCAGAGCGACAATATACAGCCTTGACATACTCCTTTCCCTATTTGGAACCAGTTTCCTGTCCAGATCTAACTGTTGCTTCCTGACTTGGATACAGATTTGTCAAGAGGCAGGTCAGCTGGTCTGGTATTCCCATCCGAAGAATTTTCCATAGTTGTGGTGATCCACACAGTCACTGGCTTTGGCACAGACAATAAATCCGAAATAGATGGTTTTCTGGAACTCTGTTGCTTATTCGATAATCCAACGGATGTTGGCAATTTGATCTCTGGATCCTCTGCCTTTTCTAAAATCAGCTTGAACATCTGGAATTTCATGGTTCATGTACTATTGAAGCCTGGCTTGGAGAATTTTGAGCATTACTTTACCAAAGTGTTCAGTTCAGTTCAGTTCAGTCCCTCAGTCGTGTCCGACTCTTTGCAACCCCATGAATCGCAGCACGCCAGGCCTCCCTGTCCATCACCAATTCCCGGAGTTCACTCAGACTCACGTCCATTGACTCAGTGATGCCATCCAGCCATCTCATCCTCTGTCATCCCCTTCTCCTCCTGCCCCCGATCCCTCCCAGCATCAGAGTCTTGTCCAGTAAGTCAACTCTTCACATGAGGTGGCCAAAGCACTGGAGCTTCAGCTTTAGCATCATTCTTTCCAAAGAAATCCCAGGGCTGATCTCCTTCAGAATGGATTGGTTGGACAGATGAGTGCAATTGTTTGGTAGTTTGAACACTCTTTGGCATTGACTTTCTTTGGGATTGGAATGAACTATGGATGGGTGTTTGTCATATTGTACAACAGACAGGGATCAAGACCATGCCCAAGAAAAAGAAATGCAAAAAGCAAAATGGCTGTCTGAGAAGGCCTTATAAATAGCTGTGAAAAGAAGAGAAGTGAAAAGCAAAGGAGAAAAGGAAAGATATACCTATTTGAATGCAAAGTTCCAAAGAATATCAAGGAGGTATAAGAAAGCATCCCTCAGTGATCAGGTCAAAGAAACAGAGGAAAACAACAGAATGGGAAAGACTAGAGATCTCTTCAAGAAAATTAGAGATACCAAGGGAACATTTCATGCAAAGATGGGCTAGATAAAGGACAGAAATGGTATGGACCTAACAGAAGCAGAAGATATTAAGAAGAGGTGGCAAGAATACACAGAAATATAAAAAAAGATCTTCATGACCCAGATCATCATGATGGTATGATTGCTCATCTAGAGCCTGACATCCTGGAATGCAAAGTCAAGTGAGCCTTAGGAAGCATCACTATGAACAAAGCTAGCGGAGGTGATGGGATTTCAGCTGAGCTATTTCAAATCCTGAAAGATGATGCTGTGAAAGTGCTGCACTCAATATGCCAGCAAATTTGGAAAACTCAGCAGTGGCCACAGGACTGGAAAAGGTAAGTTTTCATTCCAATCCCAAATAAAGGCAACACATGATAAATAGAGAACAAAACCGCAAAAATGAAGCAAATGTCAATAACTATTGAAAAAACAAAAAATGGAGTCATGTATAATACAGGTTCAAGTTGTAAAGAAAATATTATAACCATAATAATATAAATACTAATATGTAATCTAATGAAAATAATGCCATAAATCTACTAGAAGATATACTGTGTGTGCATTTATAGAGAAGGAAGTGTGATTGGATGTTTCTCTTCAATAATAGAATAAGACTGGCTGTCACTTGAAAGGCACCTGGTGAATGACCGCCCATGTTTCTCAGACATTTATATAGACTTAGAGTTGCTTTTTGCCCAAAAAAAGTAGAATAGAGTCATCTGAACCACACTTATGACAGGATGTTGACCCTTCCATCACAACAGGGTCTTCATCTTTTATAATACTAATTTTAACTTCCCAGATTTAATCAGCCAGAATCTCCTGAAATTCAAAGCCAAGTATAAAATGCCACTTAAATAATTAAATAATTATAGTTCTTTAATGAGGTATCCATTCTGAACACTGTGTTTAGAATTTGAAAGTAGGCCCAGGCTTTATCATTTTCTGCCAAATTTTCTGCAAAATTTGGTCAATAATGTACAATGCATTAATCAAAATAGTGAACTCACTTGATAAACAATTATCATATGTCACATGTGCTTGAGAAAACGTGAGAATTTTGTGGTGATAATCAGAAAGTAATAATACACAGCTTATCCAGAATTCCAATTTAAAGTCAGAAAAAAGATATCAGAACTGTTAAAATTACCAGTTGCCCATAAAGGAAAAAAATTAATAAAGTGAATTAATGATAAAAACAAACCAGAGGAGCAAGATTTCTCAGCAGGGAATGCTAGCAGAGCTTGGGTCTGTGAAGATAAGCTGATTGGCAGTCGCTATAGTGAAAGAATGCCATAGCCAATTTAAACTATTTTAATAAGCTTTGGCTAATAAGCAAATATGGATTTAGGATAGAGTCATGTTGCATAATGGGGAAAAACAAGTCCAGTTATATACATACTAGAATGCTATAACATCGGCATTAGTCACGAATATGCTAAAAAAACAAATAATAAAATATATAAAACTACAGACCTCAGCTACAGACTGGCATAATTTAATTGAGCTAACAATCTTAACGGTTACTAGGATAAAACCACCAGCTTTTTGCATTGAGCAAAAAGAGTTAGAGATTTAACTCTAAGGGAAGTAAACAGTAAATCTGAAGCCTGGAGTGTCCTAGTTGATAAAAGGTTCAAATTTCTTGGATCACAATAAATTGTCAGTTGGTTCTGGTACAAATCTAAAGAAGGCAGAAGTAAGGGGAATCCAAGTAGAATTGATAAGTGACTTTTTCTCATTTTTCCTTTTGAATCTTTCTCTTGTTTCCTAATTATCATCTATTCTAAAATATTCCCCAATTAAATTTTCCCAATGTTTTACAATCTTCCTTTTCCTAAATGTTCACAGGAAAGAACAATTCACCTTGCTCTGATATTCTGCTTATGTCCTATGAACAACTTTTTCTTTTTTTCCAGTTCAAAGATTCTATCAGCATGTTTTTCTAAGTAGTAACTATGACACTATACCAACCATTTCTTGTCTTAGATTGAGTGCAACCTCTACGTCTGCACCACCTGAGGGGGGGGGAAAAAAAAGAGTATGCAATAGAGCATAAAACACTGTAGTGTGATGGAAACATTGTCTTAAACTGAAAAGGACCAAGATTTTTGCATAATGAGACTTACAACATTATCTTGAGAGAAACTAGCATCTCTATTAAATTCTGTATAGTTGCATACTACCCAAAATTGGCCTAAATGGACAGGAAAAGAAACACATCCATGAACAAGCATTTTAAAACATTGGAAAATGAAATATAATATACCTGAAGGAATGAAACTTTCTCCCTGAATAAAATCACCATAAAACAAAAGCCAACACTCAAACGGAATTAACCTTATTTAGTATCTTCATATGAAATACTATATTTCACATAGAAATATATACTCATGATAGAGAAAATCACCTTCAGTCAGAAAAAGAAAGTGAGAAAATCAGGAAGAAATGAAAAGAAAGTTGATTCAACTCAAGAAAGAAGGAAAAGGAAAACATATAGCAATCTTAATTTTTCAAACTCCAGACTCTGTATTACCTCTCGGGCACTCAGGAAACAAAATACTAAACTCTCACTAATCCAAGACAGAACAGACTAATTAAAATTCAATAAAAGGCATTGAAGAAAAGAAAGACAACTAACAGAATAAAAATGAGATAAAGACGGAAGTAAGCATGTCTATATTGAATCCTACTGAACTCATGGAACATACAATTCCCTTTTCACAAAGACATCCCAATGTGTTATCCATTTAGTTCAGGGTTTTACAACCTTGGCAATACTAACACTTTGGACCAGATAATTCTTTATTGGGGGAAGTGTGATAATCTTGTGCAATGCATGGTGTTTAGCAGTACTCCTCGCTCATAACCATTAGATGACATAGCACACCTTTCCCAGGTGTGACAACCAAAATCTCTCTAGATGTTGCTAAATGTCCTGAGGCTGGGGGGAGGGGTGATCATTCTTAGCTTGTGATTATGGATTTAGCACATGCAGAATGAAATAGCATGCCTTACTAGACGTCAAAGATTAGAAGTTAATTAATGCTGTGTAGTTCACAGAACAACGAACGATATCTGAATAATAGGAACAGAAATAAAAAAGGATGGAACATCAGCAGATGAATGGATAAGAAAGCTGTGGTACATATACACAGTGGAGTATACTCAGCCAGTAAAAAGAATACATTTGAAATCAGTTCTAATGAGGTGGATGACGCTGGAGCCAATTATACAGAGTGAAGTAAGCCAGAAAGAAAAACACCAATACAGTATACTTACTAATATATATGGAATTTAGAAAGATGGTAATGATAACCCTGTATGTGAGACAGCAAAAGAGACACAGACGTATAGAACAGTCTTTTGGACTCTGTGGGAGAGGGAGAGGGTGGGATGATTTGGGAGAATGGCATTGAAACATGTATAACATCATATAAGAAATGAATCACCAGTCTAGGTTTGATGCAGGATACAGGATGCTTGGAGCTGGTGCACTGGGATGACCCAGAGGGATGGTATGGGGAGGGAGGTTATAGGGCAGGGGGGCATTCAGGATTGGGAACACATGTACACTTGTGGCAGATATATGTTGATGTATAACAAAACCAATACAGTATTGTAAAGTAAATAATAATAAATTTTTTTCAAAAAGGATGGAACATTATTTTACAGCAAATTGGCATTGCAGAATGGGGGAAATGTTTCTTAACAAATGGTTTGATATCAACTGCTTAAACCTATTTGAAAAAACAGAGACTTGTAACCTATCTTTTCCCTATGCATAAAATTTTATCTCAAATAAATAAATCATTAATGTGACAATAAAATCACAATAAAACTGCAAAACAGAAAACAGAATAAAACCATTATGAATTTAAAAAATAGGAAAATATTTCTTACAAAAGATAAAAAATGTCTACTATAAATGATAAGACTGACAAATATGATCACAGCTAAATAATTAACTCCTGTTCATATATGTTCATATAAATATACAGTTAAGGATCAGATCACTAAAACGTGAGATATGCAGATGATATCACTCTAATGGAAGAAAGTCAAAAGTAAACAGCCTCTTGATGAGAGTGGAAGAGGAGAATGAAAAAGCTTACTTGAAACTCAGCATTCAAAAACCAATGATCATGGCATCCAGTCCCATCACTTCATGGCAAGTAGAAGCAGTGCAAATTTTATTTTCCTGGGCTCCAAAATCACTGTCGATGGTGATTACAGCCATGAAATTAAAAGACACTTGCTCCTTGAAACAAAACCTATGGTAAACCTAGACAGCATACTAAAAAGTAGAGACATCACTTTGCCAACAAAGGTCCGTATAGTCAAAGCTATGGGTTTTCCAGTAGCCACATTCAGATGTGAGAGCTGGACCATAAAGCAAGCTAAGCACCAAAGAATTGATGTTTTTGAACTCTTGTATTGCAGAAGAGTCTTGAGAGTCCTTTGGACTGCAAGGAGATCAAACCAGTCAATCTTAAAGGAAATCAACCTTGAATATTTATTGGAAGCACTGATGCTAAAGCTGAATTGAAGCTCCAATACTTTGGGCATGTGATACAAAGGACTGACTCAATGGAAAAGACCCTGATGCTGGGAAACACTGAAGATAAAAAGAGAGGGGGAGGCAAAGGATGAGCTTGTTATATATATCACTGACTCAATGAACATGAATTTGAGCTAACTCTGGGAGATAATGAGGACAGAGGAGCCTGATATGCTGCAGTCCAAGGGGTCTCAAAGAGCAGGACACTACTTAGCCACTTTACAAGCTCAATAAAATGTGAGATAACATTATATAAATATATATATATATATATAAACAGATTAAATAGATGATAGATTGATTGGCAATAGATATAAATAAAGATATAGATATCCTGATAGATGATAAAAAGAACAAATCAGAATATAGAAAGTCCTTCTTTGGAACAATAAAAAAAATATTGATTATACGAAAGCAAAATTTAAAAACATCACTAAAATAGAAAAAAAAAGGAGAAAATGACTGATAAATATTTGAGATGAGCAACCTCGTCATCAGTCAGGGAAATGCAAAGAAAACTAGAAAATATCAAGTATTGGTAGGGTGCAGAACATATATATATTTTTTTATTGTACTTTAATTGGAATAATCACTTCTGGAAATAAATTTGAAATTTAACAGAAACACTGAGGTAAAGATACTCAAGGATACTGAAGGACATTTTTTTTTTTCTTTATCAATCTCACTTAAACATTGTTTCACAATACTGTTCCTAACCTCTCTTGCTAATCCTAGAAACTGCTGCTGCTACTGCTGCTAAGTTGCTTCAGTCGTGTCTGACTCTGTGTGACCCCATAGATGGCAGCCCACCAGGCTCCGTCATCCCTGAGATTCTCCAGGCAAGAACACTGGAGTGGGTTGCCATTTCCTTCTCCAATGCATAAAAGTGAAAAGTGAAAGTGAAGTCGCTCAGTCGTGTCCAACTCTTAGCGACCCCATGGACTGCAGCCTACCTAATACTTGGTAAAACCTTAATTCCTGTCTTGAAGTCTATCATGTTATCACATGATAAATGCAACCTAAATTACCCATAATTCCTGAGATTTTGAAAAGTAAGCAAGCCATAGAATCAACCTGATTTTGACCTTATTTTGTCCAACCTATAAATTCTTCAGGATACTCACTGTGTGATACAACAGCATTCTAAAGTTGCTTTATCTTGCAGTGGTGGTGGAGGTGGCTCAATCATATGTGACTCTTTTTGACCCCATGTACATAACCTGCCAGGTTCCTCAGTCCATGGAATTCTCCAGGCAAGAATAGTGGAGCACCATTCTCCTCCAGGAGATCTTCTTGACTAGGGATCGAACCTGTGTCTCTTGTATTTCCTACATCGGCAGGTAGATTCTTTACCACCATGCCACCTGAGAAGCCCCATCTTGCAGTTTTCTTAACAAAGGGGTAAGCTAACCACTTTTGCTTGGATGTTCTTCTGTAATATTAAAGATCCTGAAATATTACTATTTTATGGACTCAAAAAACCCTTTGGTTGCTAAAGAAAGAAAAACATTGTAAAATAATATTTATTGTGATTCTGTTTCTTGCAACACTAACTGATGGAATATAATTGTTATTCAAGAGTAAATAGATAAATTGTGTTATGTTTATAAAATGTAATACTATCCAGAAGTAAAAAAAAAAAAAAAAAAAGCAAACATGAATAGTACTATTAGCTATGTTAAATCTGGAATAAAAAACACTGAGTGAAAAACTCATCACAGAAAAATACTTATGCTATAAATAGGTTGAATAATATCAAGCTAAGCTATATGTTGGAGAGGGAAATGGCAACCCACTTCGGTGTTCTTGCCTGGAGAATCCCATGGATGGAGGAGCTTGGCAGGCTAGAGTCCACAGGGTCACAAGAGTAGGACACGACTTAGTAACTAAACCACCACCAAGCTATATGTGGCAATGGAAACCAACATACATAGGGGAAAATAAAGAAAAGTACTGTGATTATAAATACAAAATCTGAATAATATTTTCCCCTGTGGGGCTGGGAAAGGAAAGGAGTCAGGAAGGCAGACATAGGCGAGGTTTCAAATATAACAATTACATTCTATTTCTTAGGTTGGGATGTTTGCATTTTTGTTCTCTACATCCTATTATTACTCATATATACTGGTAAATCTACTCTATATTTAATAAGTATCTGCAATCAAACTAACAAATTTACAAGAAAAAGTTTATGTAGAGAGAGTTTTTAAAGGAGGCAAAACAGAGAGAAAAAGTACAGATTACTTCAAATAGTTTTGTGGATTAAAAGTGACAAACTCTGGGAAAACCTTTTAAAGCACAGTCATCACTCTATGTCTTCTTCCAGCAATAGCAATTGCTTCTTAAGCTTCATCTTATTCTTCAAAGAACAGTTCATGACCAGGACCTATTAAAACATGGTCCATGGAACTCTATGTCCTGGAATGCCTGAGTAAATGTATTCTTATAAGGCCATAACCACTACTATTTATACTGCATTTTTGCCATTGCCAAAATGGATTAGAAGCACAAAATCTCTCTTTTTTATAAGCAATAAAAGCAATTTGCCTGAACCTATTACAATATGTCTATTAACCATACCTTCAAGTATAATATGCTTAATAATTTATACTTTTGAACTAATTCTATGTGTCTTTAACTTTTTAAAGAGAAACTTAACTGATGGCATATGGAAAAGTCATTATTGTAATTAAAAAATACTGAAGGCTTAGAGTTCATTCAACAAATCAATATTTAATTAGCCATGTGCCAAACTGCAGATACCAGTTACTATGGTATATGTTACTAAGATGAGACGTTCGTTTATCATTGATGTAGCTGTGAAGATTAGGTCACAGAGATCCAAATAAAAATGGAATTAAGTACCCACATGGCACTGGCAGACAGCCAAAACACCTCTTCTGTATGACCCCAATAATGGAAACATGTCATCAGATTTCTAAACAAAGCATTTCGTCTTTTGTCATTTTTATATCTGGCTTGTGTATGTGACTGCAAGGAGCTTAACAGTGATAAAATCACAGAGCCAAGTTTCCCTAACTCGGGAATTAATTCAGGCATTTACTTTTTAATAACCTAAACTTTTAATAAAAATAGAATTTCATAAGAAAGTTTTTGTTCTTTATGTGCTTTAATGCATCTGTATGATTATTACAGATAATGAAAACTATTACTTCACTTACCCTTGTAAAACGAATCAACACTAATGTCAAGTTAATTTCCCAGCCTGGTGCAAGGTAGTTGTAAAAAATAAAGAATAAAAAGAAAAGAAAAATGAAGAAATATTCCTAATTTGTGAACTACACAGAAGGAATACAAACTAATCAATATTCTGAGAGTCTCACATATTGAACACACTTCTTTACAAATATTTTAAGGTAATTCGTGCAACTAAAATGTGTATATATATATATATGTATTTTAGTTACATATTATAATAATCAATGAAAATATTTATTAGTACATGCTGATTTACACATGAGATACTTAATTTCTTATGAAATATTCTCTAACTTCTGATGCAAATATGACAGAATGCTGTACAATGGTTCATTTTTAGAATAGTAAATATTCACTAAATAGGAATAAAATGAGATGTAATTGAGATATAGAAATTTGAGCTAAGTATTTTTCATTTGAAATATAAAAGTATCAAAGTAACAGATAATACACATATTTGTCTAAATGAAGTGACTTAAAGTGCTTAATATTTGAAACCTAGATTCAAATAAGAGGAACACATTCATAATATTTCATAAATGAGGTCCTATGCAATCTAGCAGTAAAGAAAAGTCAGATTTAGATATGCCAAGGGCATTCTGTGACATGGGAGAATACAAATTATGATACTTAGTGTGAGATGTGATTATGAGTTTGGGGAATGTTAACTGTAGGATTTGCCAAAACTGAAACACAGAAAACAATAAAATAATGAAATAGAAAATTTGGTTTTATAGGAAGAGAAAACCTGATGTTGATAGAAGAGAAATAAATATTTTTATCAGAAAAGCTCAAACCAGTATGGTCTCTATAGGTGGTGTTAAAACTAAGTCTCATACTAGCTATGGTAAGACTATGCTTATTTATCTCACTTCAAAATTAATGCTCAACACACTTAAAACTACTTTAGATGAATACTTTCATGAAAGAGCATCAAAGTCCACAGAGTCAAGAAAAAAGACAGAAGAGCCAAAAGATTAGAAAAACTGATTTGTATAGGAGTTAAGAGTGTGATCTCTGGGGTCAGATTTGAATCTCTGTCATCACCTCCTGGTTGTGTGAGCTTGATTAACTTAGCCATTCTCATATGTTCCCAAATTTATCAAATGCATCGGATAACTGCATTTATTTCCAAATATTTTTGTAAGCATACTTTGCATTCATTAATATACTTGTGTATCTATAACAATACCTATTAGAGAGTAATGCTGGGCTTCCCTACTGGATCAGATGGTAAAGAATATTCCTGCAATGCAAGGAGACCTGGGTTTGACCCTTGGGTCAAGAAGATCCCCTGGAGAAAGGAATGGCTACCCACTCCAATATTACAATAGCCATTAAAGAATAAATTTTCAATAAATACTGACATACTGCTTCATGTCCTTCATTTTCACAAGGTTTGGCTAATCTAAGCAACAAAGCTTGACATATTCAACACTATAATTCTATACAGTTGGTTAACAGAAGGCTTTATCAAAAATTAGCTGCCATTATCTTTTGCAATTACTAAGAGCTTTAAGCAATAGGTTTTTAAAATTTTAAATGGAAAATTAAGATGCTTATCAATATCAATATCTGTATCTAACCCTCTCACCTCCATTCACATTTTTATTTATTAATGTACTAATTGAAAGCAATGACTATTTGGTGCTCGTTATGCAGTTTTACTCTTCTATCCTTGATAACAAAAGACAGAGGAAATGGTATAACCAGAGAGAGTAAATTCATTAGACTGATAACCTGAAAAACAAAAATAGCTTGCTGTAACTAAAATCACTGGATGATGTTACAGTGTTAATCTTTATGACAGGTGAAAACAAAACTTGGAATTTCAGGGGAGAAAGTTTATGTGGATATACCTTTTCATATTTATTTTCTTAATGTAAGAATGTATTTCTAATAGTTAGAGCCAGAGTGAGTGTTAAAGGCCACTGGTCTTGTTATTTCTTTTTGTTCATTTACAGTAAAATTTAAGGATGTTTATGTACAGATAGTAGAGATTCATAAAGGAGAGAAAATTATTTGGGATCAATCAAATGAGGTCTCTGAAAAGAAAGGGTAGAATAGAATCCAGACTACAATTTTACAGAAAATAGAAACACCCTTTTCACTGAGACCAGCAATAGGAAAAAAAAAAAAAGGATCAGTTTTTTAAAGTATTTTTTATAAGTGAGATTTAAGATGCATGTATATCAAGAGATTTAATTTTTTTTTTTAATTTAATCTCAGTTTCCAAACTGAGGGAGTGGGTAAGCAGACTGAAAATTTGAGAGGATTAAGGAATTTGAAATAGCTATTGTGGAGAATATTGTCAAAGCCTAATTAGGGAACAACAGAAATGTTCAGAAAGTATTAAGGACCCCATTGGTGTTGTACTAGGAATGTATAATGCCTATCCAACATGAGCTGGTGCATTACTGCACTATTCAGCATTCACTAGTGTGTGTGTGTGTGTGTGTGTAAACATGTGTGTGTGTTTAAGGGAAGAAAACAGCATTGATTCAGAGGTTTGAGATATTACCTGATGTCGGGCTAGAAGAAATATGGAAGTGCACATAAAAGTGAATTGAGATGGTGAAGATCTTGTAAAAGGAGTCAGCAGAGAGCCACAAAATTCCTTATAGGTTAAAGAAAAAGAAGGAAAAGAAACAATCGTCAGTTCAGTTCAGTCACTCAGTCGTGTCCAACTCTTTGAAACCCCATGAATCGCAATACGCCAGGCCTCCCTGTCCATCACCAACTCCCGGAGTTCACTCAGACTCATGTCCGTCGAGTCAGTGATGCCATCCAGCCATCTCATCCTCTGTCGTCCCCTTCTCTTCCTGCCCCCAACCCCCGCCAGAATCAGTCTTTTCCAATGAGTCAACTCTTCACATGAGGTGGCCAAAGTACTGGAGTTTCAGCTTTAGCATTATTCCTTCCAAAGAAATCCCAGGGCATTATTTGATTAAATGAAGAAACATAAATTATTCCATCACATATGCTAGGAGTAAATATTTGTGTTAACACAATGATATCTCCAGGTTAACATCCTATAGGAGCTATCATTACAAAAAGTAATTTTTACCACCCTCTACTTTCTCTCCCCCATCCCATGTCTGTAAGTCTTTATGTCTCCATATCTATTGCTGCCCTGCAAATTGGAGAGTGTAGCATGAAAGCATAGACACTAATTTGCTGTATGACTCAAGGAACTCAAAGATCTGTCTAGTCAATGCTATGGTTTTTCCAGTAGTCATGTATGGATGTGAGAGTTGGACTATAAAGAAAGCTGAGTGCTGAAGAATTGATGTTTCTGAACTGTGGTGTTGGAAAAGACTCTGGAGAGTCACTTGGTCTGCAAGGAGATCAAATTAGTTAATCCCAAAGGAAATCAGTCCTGAATATTCATTGGAAGGACTGATGCTGAAGCTAAAGCTCCAATACTTTGGTCATCTGATGCAAAAAACTGAGTCACTGGAAAAGACCCTGATGCTGGGCAAGATTGAAGACAGGAGAAGGGGACAACAGAGGAAGAGATGGTTGGATGGCATCATTGACTCAATGAACATGAGTTTGAGCAGCTCTGGGAGTTGGTGATGGACAGGAAAGCCTGGCGTGCTACAGTCCATGGGGTCACAAAGAGTCAGACACAACTGAGTGACTGAACTGAAAAGGGAACTCAAGCAGGGGCTCTGTTAATAACCTAGAGGGGTAGGAAGGGGTAGAAGATGGAAGGGAGGTTCAAGATGGAGGGGATATATGTGTACCTATGGCTGATTCATGTTGATGTATGACAGAAACCAATTCAATATTGTAAAACAATTATCTTTCAATTAAAAATAAATAAATCATAAAAGAAAGTTGTAATAGTCCTCATTTGAATACAATTATATAGAGAAAGTGAAAGTGAAGTCGCTCAGTCGTGTCCGACTCTTTGCGACCCCATGGGCTGTAGCCTACCAGGCTCCTCTGCCCATGGGATTTTCCAGGCAATAGTCCTGGAGTGGGTTGCCATTTCCTTCTCCAGGGGATCTTCCCAACCCAGGGATCGAACCTGGGTCTCCCGCATTGTAGACAGACGCTTTACTGTCTGAGCCACCAGGGAAGTCTCCATAAAATTACATATATAGTTGTTAAACTATAAAACCTTGATCAGGATCTAGAACAAAAAATAAATTAAGCATATTATTTTAAGTAAAATTTTCTTTAAAAAACCTGTATCACTATACTTTAGACCACATAACAAGAAATTGCATTGAATTATAACTGCATTTTAAAGTATCTACTTTTGATAGCCTGATTAGAAGTCAGAACTCCAAATGTCCCCTGCTAGACTGTAAATCCTAATGATATCATAACTAATTTTTAGATATAAAATTATAGATTTACCTATCACTGGAGTTGACCCATGTAATTAACCCAACTTAGAAATTATTATTTATATAGACTAATGCCATAATTTCCAGTGATTCCAAAAATTTTCCAAAATTTTACTTATTCTAGAAAACAAATGATCAATTACATATACAAGCATTTTTAATAAGTACAAAGGAAAGGGAACTTGGAAAATCTGGGTAACACTGAAGAGCAAAACCACAAAATTTCTGTGAGAAATGTTTGATATAGGGAAAATCATTGTGAACTAGACTTTTATTTTTAACAGTATTTCGTATGTTTCATAGTGTTTCTATTAGTTTTTAAGGCACTAAACTGTAGGGATTCAAACAGTCAATGTCTTTTGAGAACTAAGCTTATGGAATATAATCCATTTATTCTATGGTCCTGGCATGTCACCAAACAGTTACTTGACACAAAGCTATCACATTAAAAAAATAATAATAATAAAGGTGTATAAATCTTTTTCTCTGCAGAATGTTTGAGAAAAATATGAGACAATTTATTAAAATTTCCTCTTATAGTTTCTGGCACAGACCACGTGATAAAAAATTTGAGAGTTATTATTATTTTCTACCATATGTTAATTTTATATACTATCAAGGCTTTTTTAACATATAATTAAGGATGAATTATATACATATCATATTCTAAGTACAAAAATATGGAAGAACAGTTTGACTATAACAGGTGGCAGTTTCCTTGTCATTTGCCATTGTCACTGCAGTGAAAAACAGAATAAATATTTTCTATTAGAAAACAGTATATATATTTTTTACTGTTGCAACATCTAGATATTTTGCACAACAGAGAAAGACTGATACTATTTTTATGGAGGAAAATCTCTTAATACTTCATAAACCATGTTCTGAAGCAGAAAGCAATGTTGTTTTTCTCCTCAAAACAATGCATTTTGCTTACTGTTAAAATTATTTTTGAAAAGTAGATCTGCACAATACATCTGGGAGTTTTTAAACCATATTCTACAGGGCAATAAAATACATTACATGACTTCAATGTATCGCTGATACACATAGACATATCATCATTGGCAAGCAGAGAAGTGGAATGTGAAACTGAGCCATCAACTGATAAACAATTTTGATACCATAAAACAGTATCAGTGGATAATAACATGAGGCATTCTATTTAAAATATCTATTTAAACAGATATAAGGAGTATCAATGGTTTCTGAGGTGGCTCAGTGGTAAAGAATCCACCTGCCGAGCAGGAGCTGCAGGAGACCCTGGTTCGATCCCTGGGTTAGGAAGATCCTTGGAGGAGTAAGTGGCAAAGCACCCCAGTATTCTTGCTAGGATAATCCTGTGGACAGAGAAGCCTGGCAGGGTACAGTCCACAGGGTCCCAAAGAGTCAGACACAACTTAAGCAACTGAGCATGAACTCAAGGAGTATCTACAGAACATACGTATGTCCCACTACATTCACTTATTTTTTAAAAGAGATGTTCTTAGAAACTTGTTTTTTTCACTAAGGAATTCTCTCATATTGCTTTAAAAAAAAAAAAAAAAACAGGTATCCTTGAAATTAACATACTTCAATCACTTGACTTATGGAACTGAAGGGGAATTTTGACATATCAAATTTAATTTAAAGTGAATCTCTGCCTCACAGAACAGCTTCAGTGCTTTATCAGTATTTACTGCCAGCTAGAGCAAAAGATACTATTTTTGAAATTTTATGATCAGAGATTTCTGGTTCAAAATGACAGCTGGTTTGCAGGCCCCAAGGGAGCCTTCCACAACTATTCAATAAGTACTGATGGAGATACAGTGATACGTTTTTAAAACCCTTAGCAGCCTCCTATAGTAATTCTGACAGATAACCTAACATTGGAATCTTCTATGAATTGACACTAATATGAGATACTTAAGAGTCTGATAGAGGAAAAGTGGAAAGATATAGAGGCAGGTTTCAGCTCTTAGACTGAGTCCCTAATCTTTTAAAAGCTTATTTTAGAAGTGAGAAGATGTTTCATATTCTACTGCCACTGATCAACTAACTGAGCCACAGACTCTGTGACAAGCAGAGACCCTCTCTAAAATGCTGGTTTGGAGCTATTCCCTGAGACGGAGATTTCAAATCACTGATATTGACATGAAGAACATAGGAAAAAACAGGTGACGGTGGAGTGCATTAGGAGAAGAGTGGTACCTCCCATGGGTAAACTGCTGTAAGTAAGGACAGAGAAAACAGAATCTGGCCACAGTGCTGGCTGATGAGTGCACTCTCAGTGTATAAACTGGCTCTCTTGTGCAGTGTGACACCAGAAAACCTGGAAACAATGCTCGGAAAAACACTTAATCAGAGTAGACCAGGGCCAGATGAAGAACTGCCAGGAATGAGGAACTGGCTTGGGAACTGTGCACATCAACCTTCCCTTCTTTTACAGATTTGAAAACAGAATCTTGAAACGGTGCCAGTTAGCAGGAAGTGGAATTCAAGGTCAATTTCCTCACCTTACCTATTAAGACAAGAGTTATACAGACCTTCCTCAAATAGGGGAAGAATGTGAAGAAAAGCAAAAACATGGGTACCACACACACACACACACAAAAAAACAAAACACAAAGCCAGTGAAACTGAGAGATAGCATAACAAATTTAATGCTGGTTCTAGATAAAAATACTGAAACATGTACATAGATATGATTAGAATTAAGAAGGTCAATACAAGCCTGGTAATCTCTGTGTATAAAAAGATAGTCAATAGAATACTTAGTATAAAGAGAAAGCAATTTAAAGAATCAGAAATGCAAATTTTAACAAATATGAGGCATGAACTCACTGATAATTATATGAATAAAAACTACAGTAACAATAAACTACTTAAAAGGTAACATGTGCACTGGGATGACCCAGAGGGATGGTATGGGGAGGGAAGTGGGAGAGGGGTTCAGGATGGGGAACACGTGTACACCCATGGAGGATTCATGTTGATGTATGGCAAAACCAATATTGTAAAGTAAAAAATAATAAAAAAAAAACTTAAAAAAATACGGAAAAATGAGATATTTCATGCATCGTTAGTGTGACTGCCAAATTCTACTATCATTTTTATTTGGCTGCATGCAAATTTAAAATGTATAAACACTTAAAAATGAAACTTTAGCTCTCAAAACCTTTCCAATAATGATACCTGCTAGAATGTACAATAAGAACTGACCAAAAGAACTTTCAGTTGGTGGAAATGCTCTATGTCTTTTCTGTCTGATATCAACGCCTCAAGCAAGACCTTCTTACTGAGCTCTTGAACTTAACTACTGTGCTGACAATCTGGACTCTTAGTTTTTAAAAGAAACATATTTAAATTTAAAAGGCTACATGTGCCAGTTGCTACCATACTTGACAAGAAACTTATAATAAGTTTGAGAATATTTATTGAAACATTTTTGCAGTGACAAAGTAACTGAAACAACTTAAACATACACAAATATGACACAAGTTAGTATGTATACAAGCAAATTAGTAAGGTTGATCTTTATAGATCCACATTAAATAGGAGTCCCAAATATAACAAAATTTTAAAAAACAAAAATACAGTAAGCATTACAAAATATCGACTATTATTATATCAGAAACTGTACAAATTTAGGCATATAATTTATTTATACAAATATATCTATGCATGCAAAATAAGTACCAAATAGATTCTTAACTTTTGGATATGTAATTTAAGCAAAAAAATCTGATATTCACCTCACCTCTATTTATTTATTTCTCAATTAATTTTTTACTTTTAATTAAATTTAATGTAGTTTCTAACAGTAAGTTTATAGATAAACTCCTGGACTTATGAATAAAGCCTAAAATTAAATAATATGAATATTTAATTTTATTTAACAAGAGAGAAAATGATGAATACACCAAGATGAAAGAAAGTATATGAAACTGATAGAGATAAAAGTGGATATTAATGGCAAAAAAATGAAGCTATCCAGAAATGAAAAACAATGCATGGTTCTTTTAAATCAATTACAAATAGATAAACAACAAGGAAAATAGAGAAATGAAAAGTATAGAATAAAATATGAATAAATTAGAGAAAAATTTATAGAGAAATCTGAATGAAACTGAGTGCAGAAAATACAAGTGAAATGATTACAACACTAATTGAACACTCAAAAGTCAACAGGCAGTATACAAAGGAGTAAATACATGCTAAGCAAAGGAAATGGAATTATGATACACAAATTAAAAAAAAACAAACTGAGGTTTCTGCTTACTCTTTTGAAATAGGACCAGAGAAGTCACAAACATCTTTCCTAGACAAAAGAGAAAAAATATCAAACTAGATGCCTTTATACCTGGGCTAGAGAATTTTTTTATAATTTTATCTAGTTTGATTAGATAAAATTTTGTTCTCAAAAATAAAAATATCTTAGGCTGCCTTTATAGGTACAGAAGCATAGAGAGGTATAGTAGTATATCAGAACCTGAGAAGTATCTATAAAAATCTAGGATAACCAAGTTCTTTGAAAAACCAATTATGTGGGTAGTTAATGAACCAATCACTCAGACAAATTTTCCCACTTTTATTTAATCAGGGAAAACAAAGTGGTCTATATTGCAAGAATTGTTATTCTAAATTAAATGATAGTGCTATTAATTTTAAATAATAATTGTTTTATTTTCTTAATTAGTTTTTATTGGAGTATAATGTGCAGACAGAATAAAAAGCAGATTGTAGGATGTCTCTCTTGTGGTATTCCAGAGCAACAGATCTTTGCTTAGGACAAGTTTCCAGAATGGAGAATTGCTTACAATTCTCTAAAAGTACTCCTACTTTATGGAATCCATGAAGTTCAAGAGGAATTTCATTCTTATTTGTGACTCAAGTCTCTGTTATGTACTTGGGCCACAAATAAGAGCACATACTAAGTATGTGCTTCATTGCTCAGTCGTGTCCGACTCTGTGTGATCCCACAGACAGCAGCCCACCAGGCTCCCCCGTCCCTGGGATTCTCCAGGCAAGAACACTGGAGTGGGTTGCCATTTCCTTCTCCAATGCATGAAAGTGAAAAGTGAAAGTGAAGTCACTCAGTCGTGTCTGACCCTCAGCAACTCCATGGACTGCAGCCTTCCAGGCTCCTCTGTCCATGGGATTTTCCAGGCAAGAGTACTGGAGTGAGGTGCCATTGCCTTCTCCGACTAAGTATAGACAACCCTACAAACATTTCCATTTAGGAGTCCAGCTGGTCCCCTCTGAAAGATGGCTACATACTCTTATTCTGAGTCATAGTCTGGAACATTCTGGATTTCTTTGTTCTTGCTGAGATCAGAGAGCTCAGAAACCTCAGTCAGAAAACGTCTCTATCTACAGGTTAGCAACAAAGCAATTGACAAGTAATAATACATTGAGATTATTCTCACCATATTATTAGGTATCATTTCCTCACTTGGTAAACTCAGGAAGGAACTTAACTGTCAACAGTGACAGCAGGAAAAGGCAAAATCTGATTGCCAGGCCAATGGATATGGCATTAGTCAAGCCCCAGAGGGTGCTAGCTGGTTTAACAGCCAGACGCTGCCAGGTAACATAGTGATCAACTCTTCATGAGTGCCAGAAGATGAAGTCTCAGGTCACAAGGAAAGAATTCTGTCATTTCCCGTGAAGAACAGTAAGGGATCCTAAACTGAAAAATATGTACATTTTAAGAAGTCTAATTCTCACTTGAAAAATGTCTGTTTTCTTGCGTACCAATTCTAAAAAGAGAAATTTATATTATCTAAATTTCTCTAAAAAAAGAAAAATATATTATAAATAAAATATATAAATTCTAACCAAAAGACAGATGACTTCCTATGATTTTCTAGAAAACCAGGGAATGAAAAACTAAATATATCAAACTTGATTAAAAGCATGCAAAAATCCAAGGAGACCACTCTAGCAGAGAGACAGAAAAAAATTATCCTTTAGAGTATTTCAGGAACAGTTTCAGGCAATTTATTCCAAGATTTCTAGGAGCAGATAATATGCACATCCTTCAAACTGACACTCGAAACAACCGAAATGTAAAACAATTGAAAATGCAAAAGAAAAAAATCCCATTCACAATAGGAAGGTACTTTATCAAGTGCATAGCAATAAAATTAATAACAAATGGCAGAAATTATAAAGCTTAGCTGAACAACATAAATGAAACTTGGCAAAACAGAAATCTACATTGGTATTGGATACACCCATTTGTTTCCAAAATTAATCTAATTTTCATTGAAATACTCAAAAATTCCAGACTTTTCATATAATTTAATATGATATTTGCAATTTTCTTGAAGTGAAAGGCGGTAAAATATCTACATTAAAAGTCTTAGAAAACATTAGAAAAATGAGGTAGACCTTGTCTCATAAGGTATTAAAATATTTACACTGATTTAGGATAAATCAAACAATTTAGTTGTATTTAAAAGAAAAGATTTTTTTTTTTTTTTAATGGCAATCCACTTATGTATTCTTGCCTGGAGAATCCCATGGACAGAGGAGACTGGCAGGCCTTAGCCCATGGGGTTGCAGAAAGTCAGACATGACTGAAGCAACTAAGCATGCATGCATGCAAAAGAAATGTTTACTTTTGTGAATTTTTCTGTAAACATAATATTTCTAGAAAACTTTTATAAGAAATATTTTGGTGTATCTGATTTAATTTAAACATCCCTTAAATCAAGAATATAAATTATACTTATATTCTGTAAATTGATTCTCAGAGTTTAGGAAAAAACAGCTGCTGCTGCTGCTAAGTTGCTTCAGTCATGTCCGACTCTGTGCGACCCCACAGACAGCAGCCCACCAGGCTCCCCTGTACTTGGGATTCTCCAGGCAAGAACACTGGAGTGGGTCGCCATTCCTACTCCAATGCATGAAAGTGAAAAATGAAAGTGAAGTCGCTCAGTTCTGTCTGACTCTTTGACCCCATGGACTGTAGCCTACCAGGCCCCTCCAATCCATAGGATTTTCCAGGTAAGGTTACTGGAGTGAGTTGCCATTTCCTTTTTCAAGAAAGAGACAGAGTTAGTGTAATAAAGTAATTTTTAAACGTCAAAGCTCCCGTCAAACATAAGAGAATAAAACTGACTGGAAAATAAACAATAGAAAGGTGACTCATAAAACATATCAAAGGATTTCTAACCTTCAGCTAACACATCTAAATTGTTTAAATTCAGTTACCTATACAAATCTTTCCCCAGGGCATGGAAACCCAGTCCAGTATTCTTGCCTGGAGAATACCATGGACGGAGGAGCCTGGTGGGCTATAGTCTATGGGGTCACAAATAGTTGGACATGACTGAAGGACTAATACTTTCACTTTCATACAAACCTTTAAGAACAACTAAAAGAGTTGATTTCCTTTATTCATGTTGAAACTCATGGCAAACAACGGGAAGAAAAATACTGTTATAAAAACATATAAAAATATATGCAATGTACTTTGGGTGAGGGGTCTTCCCAGGAGGCTTAGTAGTAAAGAATCTGCCTGCCAATGAAGGAGACCTAGGTTTCATCACTGGGTTGGGAAGATCCCCTGGAGAAGGATATGAAAACCCGCTCCAGTAGTATTGCCTCAGAAATCTCACGGACAGAGGAACATGGTGGGCTACAGTCCATGGGGTCACAAGAGTCAGTACTTAGTGAAGACATGGCTTAGTGACTAAACCAACCAATATACTTCACTTTGCAAATTAGGAAAATATTCTGGTATTATATACTGTACGTGTTTTTCTGGTTCTTTAGATTTCTTCAACTACCTTTAATATAAGAACAATTCTCTTTTCAGATAGCAGTTATGGAAAATGGTCAGACTAAATAGAAGGATCATTTCAGTTCAGTTCAGTCACTCAGTCACGTCTGACTCTTTGCGACCCCAGGGAGTGCAGCACTCCAGGCTTCCCTGTCCATCACCAACTCCTGGAGCTTGCTCAAACTCATGTCCATCGAGTCGGTGATGCCATCCAATCATCTCATCCTCTGTTGTCCCCTTCTCCTCCTGCCTTCAATCTTTTCCAGCATCAGGGTCTTTTCCAGTGAGTCAGTTCTTTGCATCAGGTGGTCAAAGTATTGGAGTTACAGCTTCAGCATCAGTCCTTTCAATGAGTACTCTGGTTTGATTTCCTTTAGGATGGACTGGTTGGACCTCCTTGCTGCCCAAGGGACTATGAAGAGTCTTCTCCAACACCACAGTTCAAAAGCATCAATTCTTCAGCACTCAGCTTTCTTTATAGTTCAACACTCACATCCATACATGACTACTGGAAAAACCAAAGCTCTGACTAGACAGATCTTTGTTGGAAAAGTACTGTCTCTGCCTTTTAATATGCTGTCTAGGTTGGTCATAACTTTTCTTCAGATGGATGGAGATCTGAGTCTCAGGTTTTACCACTGACCTGGAGGAAGTATAGATTTCTGATATAATAAACATACAAGTCTGTTCAAATTCAACTAAAATCTCAATATCTAGTAACAGTAACAAGTGATAGTTGTACCAGTATTGTTTCTATTACTAATGTACACATTTTATTCATTTGCTTATGAATGAATGCATTTTAGCATTATATTCTCTATTTTATTTTCTTAGTTAAATTCCAAAGGGCATAATTGGTTTCATTAAGATATGTTTAGAGAGATTGCCGATATTTTTCCCAGCAATCTTAACTCCAGCTTGTGATTCATCCAGCCCAGTATTTTGAATGATGTACTATGCACAGAAGTTAAATAATTAGGGTGACAATATAAAGCCTTGTCATACTCCTTTCCCAATTTTGACCCATTTGTTCCATGTCCAGTTCTAATTGTTGTTTATTGACCTGCATACAGGTTTCTCAGGAGACAGGTATTTAGTCTGCTATTCCCATTTCTTCTAAGAATTTTCCAGATGATACCCACTCTAATGGCAGAAAGTGAAGAGGAAGTAAAGAGCCTTTTGATGAGTGTGAAAGAGAAGAATGAAAAAGCTGGTTTAAAACTCAACATTCACAAAACTAAGATCACAGCATATGGTTCCATCACTTCACGGCTAATAGAAGGGGAAAAAGTGGAAGCCGTGACTGATTTTATTTGCCTGGGATCCAAATATCACTGAGGACAGTTTCTGAAGCCATTAACTTAAGAGGCAATTATTCTTTGAAAGGAAAGTTATGACAAAACTAGACAGTGATATCACTTTGCCAGCAAAAAGCAGAGATAATCACTTTGCCAACAAGCATCCATATAGTCCGAGCTATGGTTTTTCCAGTAGTCATGAACAGGTGTTAGAGTTGGAACCATAAAGAAGGCTGAGCACCAAAGAATTGATGTGCTCAAACTGTGGTGCTGGAGAAGACTGCTGAGAGTCCCTTGGACTGCAAGGAAAGCAAACCAATCAATCCTAAAGGAAATCTACCCTGAATATCCTTGGAAGGACTGATGCTGAAGCTGAAGCCCCTACACTTTGGCCACCTGATGTGAAGAGCCGACTCACTGAAAAAGACCCTGATGCTGGAAATTGAAGGCAAAAGGAAAAAGGGACAGCAGAGGATGAGATGGCTAGATAGAATCACCAACTCAATGGACATGAATTTGAGCAGACTTCGAGAGTTAATGAAAGACAAGGGAGCCAAGTGTGCTGCAGTCCATGGGGTTGCAAAGAATTGAACATGACTTAGCAACTGAACAATAAGAGAGACTGCATTCAAAATTATAATGCAACTAATTTAATACAATGTAAATTAGTTGAGATTATAAATGATGAGGTACAAAATTCTACGTATTTATTTTTGAAATTTTGATAGTGAATCTTCCAACTTTGTTATTATTTTTTAAGTTGGTTAGGTTATCCAGGGTCCTGTGCATTTTCATATGACTTTTACGGGGCATTATTCAACTACTACAGTCGGCACTGCGATCTTCAAAAATTCACATTCAACCCACACAGAAAATATGACTCCTCCATCACAGAGTCAACAAAAATATCATCATATTCCACTATCAACACAAATGGAAAATACATCTAAGTTTCACTAGATCAGAAATTTCTATTCTTTCTATCTAAATCATCTAACTATCAACAGGTGAGGATTCAGTGTAATCCACCCAAAAGTAGAAGTCCTCTCTATCCATCTACTTATAAAACTAGAAAATAAGGTATTTATTCTCAAAGTACTATGGTGAGACAGGCATAGTATACCAGCTATAAACATTTGTACTCAAAAAGAGACAATGACAGAAAATTCAGTCACCAGTCACAATTTTCTAATCAAACTCCATAATTTCTTAGAAATAAGAGAATAACCTGTGGTTTGTATCTCGGCCCTTTAGACTTGTGGCCCCACTCTCTAAGCCATCATTTATGTTTCTTGACAGACAGCATATATTTACATATCTACAGAAGCCAAGTAGATTTTTATCAAGTTGTTTTTTTTTAACCTGTAGTACAATGTCTTCTTTCATCTCATACTTTGTACCTTAGACCTTGCTTTTCAAGCTGGCAGCTTTCCTGCTGGTATAAAATTTTCAAGATCCTTGTCTGTCTTTTGTGTATAAAATGTGGTTTCACCTCTTAGAAAATGGTCTCCTTCAGAGATATTTCTTGGATAATCACATTTCTGTTACCTCCTTCATCTGTAATGGCTGAGGAGCTGAGGAGATCCATGAACCATTGGTATAGCCTTTTCAAAGGGCCCTCAGTGTGACCAAATGCTCTGGCCTATTGATTTAAGTTGTTATCCAGTGTCATTTCATTTCAACATAAAGGACTCCTTTTATTCTAGTTTATCATGTCTGCTAGTGACACATCCTCTCAATTTTTGATGATCTGAGAAAGTCTTAAGCTTTCCTTTATTTTTGGAAGAATGTTTTGTTAGATGCAGAACTCTTGACTGACATTATTCAAGGACTTCAAATATGTCAACCCAGTTCTTTCTGGCTCCCATGGTTTCTTAAAACAACTGTCAATCTTACTGAAAATCTCTTATATGTGATATCACTTCTCTCTTGCTCTTTGTATGGTCTGGAAACTTTTTTTATATATTATTTTTTATTGAAGGATAACTGCTTTACAGAATTTTCCTGTTTTCTGTCAAACCTCAACATGAATCAGCCATAAGTATACATATATCCCCTCCCTTTTGAAGCTTCCTCCCATCTTCCTCCCCATCCCACCCCTTTAGGTTGATACAGAGCCCCTGTTTGAGTTTCCTGAGCCATACAGCAAATTCCGATTGGCTATCTATTTTTTATCCTGCAAATTTTGCCTTTGATAATCTTATTAAGAGATTTCCAGATGTGAATTTCCTTGACTCTATTCTATTTGGAGTTTGTTGAGGTTTTGGGATATACAGATTAGTTTTTCATCAAATTTGGGATGGCTTTGGCCACTATTTTTCCAATATGTTTTCTACATCTTTCTTTTCTCTCCTCTCTTTCTGGGACTCTCATTTTACCTATGTGGACATGCTTGTGGTGTCCTGGTATCTCATAGGTTGTGTTCATCTTCATTCTTTTTTTTTTCTGTTTCTTAGCCCGGATAGTTTCAACTGATATATCTTAAATTTTGCTGATTTTGCTAAACATCTTTAATAAATTATTTTAACTTCTTAAAATTATAGTTTCTACATCTCAGATAAAATTCTGAATTTGGTGATAAACTGTTCACATATGTTTCTTTAGTTTTCAGATTTTTTTTTTTCCTATGAACATAACTTAAAATCACCACTTTAAAATCTTTGTCTCATTAAGTCCAGATCTGGGCTTCTTCTTAAGATGATTCCTATGGACTGTTTTATTTTTATGGACTGTTTATATTTTTCTTTCTGTCTTGAGATCATCATTTCTTATCTTTGCAAGTCTTGCAAATTTTGGTTAATAACTGGATGTTTTAAAAGGTCACAATATGGCAACTTTATTAAGTAGTTTCTCCCACGTCTCCAGGATTTGTTTTGGTTTCTGTTTGTTGTTGTTTGTTTATTCAGTAATTTTTCTGAAGTAAACACATCAAGTCTGTATTCTGTGCTTATGCGGCCAAGGTGTGTTCAATTAGCTTAATGGTCTGTCAGAGGCTGAACAAAGATTTTGTAAGATGCCTGAAATCTGCAAGTCTCCTGTTTATTACCAAGAGTCTCTGTCTCTGTGTTAAAAATCACCTTCAACGACCACTGAAAACAGTTTACTACTCCACCTTAGCCTTCACTTCCTGCCGGCGTGGAGCCTCGGGTTAGCCAAGGTGAGAGCTCAGTGTCTCTTCAAGTGTTTTATGAGTATATCCAGTTTGGGCATGTACACAGCCTAGCCCATACTCGTGGCCAAATCTCCAGAATATGTTGTAGCTTATCAAAGCCCTCTTTGGATGTCTCACTCTCCAAATTTTTCCTTTTAAGCTTTTTAGTTAGCCTATAGCTTGTCTCAACTGTTATCTACCACTTAAGGCAGCAGTTCAACATTTCTGTTTGTTCTGATGAACGATTCCTCAAAAAGGAGCACATGTGAGCTTCATCTGTCAAATAAAAGGCAGCTTTGCAAGCAGTCTTTCAGGGAACAGGGTCCTGAAGAAACTCCATTCCTACTTTGCCCCCCTACCCCCCACCCTAGGGGCTATCAGGCTGCTGGTTTTCATCCTGAATTCAGGTTTCTGGTTTTCAAGAATACTATAGAACTGAGGAGGGAGAGTTGGAAATGGGGCAAATTGAAATGCCATAAAGCTCACTGATCTCATTGAGAGTCCACAATTTTTGTTTTTAATAAATACTCTTCAGGACAGCTGCCCATGGTGGTTAACATTCAGAATTTTGGAAAAGTTGGCTCTGTTTTTTTGTTTTGTTTTGTTTTGTTTTGTTTTTTTTGGTGGAGAAAAGAATTTCTGGAACTTCTTATTCCACCATTTTTGCTGAGGTCACACTTCTGCATCACTTGAATAAACGGACAAAGTACTTTATTGCATTCCTATTAACTTCTTTTGTATGTAGTTAATCGAAAAAGCAAGAGAGTTCCAGAAAAACATCTATTTCTGCTTTATTGACTATGTCAAAGCCTTTGACTGTGTGGATCACAATAAACTGTGGAAAATACNGGCAGAGACATTACTTTGCCAACAAAGGTCTGTCTAGTCAAGGCTATGGTTTTTCCAGTAATCATGTATGGATATGAGAGCTGTACTGTGAAGAAAGCTGAGTGCACAGAATTGATGCTTTTGAACTGTGGTGTTGGAGAAGACTCTTGAGAGTCCCTTGGACTGCAAGGAGATCCAACCAGTCCATTCTAAAGGAGATCAGTCCTGGGATTTCTTTGGAAGGAATGATGATGCTCAAGCTGAAACTCCAATATTTTGGCCACCATGAGAAGAGTTGACTCATTGGAAAAGACTCTGATGCTGGGAGGGATTGGGGGCAGGAGGAGAAGGGGACGACAGAGGAAGAGATGGCTGGATGGCATCACCGATTTGATGGATGTGAGTTTGAGTGAACTCCGGGAGTTGGTGATGGACAGGGAGGCCTGGAGTGCTGCAATTCATGGGGTCTCAAAGAATCGGACACGACTGAGTGACTGAACTGAACTGAATAAAAATCTAAGTTATGATTATATGTGTAAATAATGTATATATGTGTGTATATGTATGCATATGTACTGCTGCTGCTGCTAAGTCGCTTCAGTTGTGTCCAACTCTGTGCGACCTCATAGACAGGAGCCCACCAGGCTCCCCCGTCCCTGGGATTTTCCAGGCAAGAGTACTGGAGTGCATATGTACACCTGTATAGATATGTACGTATGTGCACACACATGCACATTTAAATATATGCATGTGTACATATATATACATGTATGCACATATGCATATATACACCCAGAAATAAATGCATTATTTAAATATATTATCATATCCTAGATTTCTGTTAGTAGAATTTCTTTCTTCTGGCTTCATTTATGTAAAATTGACAAAATTTCATTTCCTTATGGTGAGTAACATTATTTAATATGTATACATTGTAGAATAGTTCCCACAATCAACCTAACTAACTCATATTTCACCTCCTATTGTTATTATCCTTTGTGTATGTATATCTGTGTGGGGTGTATGTGTGTAGTGAGGATACACAAAATCTACTGTCAGTAGATATCAAGTATACAGTGCAGTAACATGAATTTAATTCACCATGCTGTAAATTAACCCCCCTGAACTTACTCATCTCATAACTGAGAGTTTGTAACCTCTGACCAGCGTTCTCGTGTTTCCTCCATCCACCAGTCCCTGGCATTACCACTGTATGAGTCTGGCTTTTTTAGATTCCACACCTAAGTGAGATCATACAGTATTAGTCTTTCCTTGTCTTCCTTATTTCACTTAGCATAGTGTTCTCCAGATTCACCCACATTGTTTTAAACGAAAAAATGTATTTTCTTTTTATGGTTGAATAATATTCCATTCTATATATGTATGCTACAGTTTTTTTTTTTAAATCCCTTTGTTGTTGGACACTTAAGTTGTATCTATATCTTGACTATTGTGATTCATACAGCAGTGAATATGGGGCTATAGATATGTCTTAGAGATCCACATTTCACTTCTTTAAGATATATATAACTAGATATAGGAATGCTGTATCATGTGGTAGTTTTACTTTTAAAGAAATTTCCATTCTGTTTTCTTAAGTGCCTGTAACAGTTTACATTCACATGAACCCAGAGTACTGGGTTCCCTTGTCTCCATATCCTCAGCTGTAATTGGTATCTCTTGTCTTCTCGATAATAGCTATCATAATGGGAATGAGGTAATTTGATTGTGTTATGAATTTCATTTTCCTGATGATTAGTGATGCTGAACACCTTATAATATACCTGTTGTCCATGTTTATTTCTTTGGAAAAATGTCTATTTGGGTCCTTTCTCCTTTTATAAATTGGATTATTTGTGTTTTTGCTTTTGTTATCAAGTTGTATGAGTTCCTCATATATTTTAAGTCTTAACTCTTTATCAGATATGTAGTTTGCAAATATTTTCTCTCAATATGTAAGTCACTTTTTCATTTTTGTTGATTATTTCCTTTGTTGTACAGAAGCGTATTAGTTTGATGTAGTTTCACTTGTTTATTTTTACTTTGTCTGCCTGTATTTTTAATGTCTTATCCAAAAAGCATTCAGTTCAGTTCAGTCACTCAGTCATGTCTGACTCTTTGCAACCCCATGGATTGCAACACGTCAGGCTTCCCTGTCAATCACTGGCTCTCGGATCTTGCTTGAACTCATGTCCATCGAGTCGGCGATACCATCCAACCATCTCCTCCTTCATCCCCTTCTCCTCCTGCCTTCAATATTTCCCAGAGTCTTTTCCAATGAGTCAGTTTTGGGGATCAGGTGGCCAAACTATTGGAGTTTCAGTTTCAACATCAGTCCTTCCAATGAATATTCAGGACTGATTTCCTTTAGGATGGACTGGTTGGATCTCCTTGCAGTCCAAGAGACTCTCAAGAGTCTTCTCCAACACCACAGTTCAAAAGCATCAATCTTTCCAGGTTCAGCTTTATTTATAGTCCAACTCTCACATCCATACATGACTGCTGGAAAATCCATAGCTTTGACTAGATGGACCTTTGTTAGCAAAGTAATGTTTCTGCTTTTAATAAGCTATCTAGGTTGGCCATAGCTTTTCTTCCAAGGAGCAAACCTCTTTTAATTTCATGCTTGAAATCACCATCTGCAGTGATTTTCTCCTTGTTTTCTTCTTAGCATTTTATGATTTTAGACTTTGTATTTAAGTCTTCAATCCATTTAGAATTTAATTTTGTTTAATCCTAATGTAAGATAAGGGTCCAATTTCATTATATTTATGTGTGTGAATATTCAGTTTTCCTAACACTGTTTATTAAAGAGAGCATCTTTTTATCTTTGTTTATTCTAAATCAGAAAGGATGAAGTTATTAAGAAATATTCCTTGTTTGTAGATTGTGTATCTAGAGTATACAAAGAGTACTTAAAGAGTACACAAACAGACAAACTGTGGAAACTAAAAACATGAATTTTATCAGGATACAAAACTAACATACAAAAGCATCAACTGCATTTCTGTACACCTGCAATAAGTTACCAAAAAGAAATTAAGAAAACAATGGTCATTTGTAATAGCAACAAATAGAATAAAATACTTAGGGATACATTTAAGCAAGGAGGTAAAAAATGTATTCATGTAAAACTATTATGACTTTATGAGAGAAATTGAAGACACAAGAAAATGGAAAGATATCCCCTGTTCATGGATCAGGAGAATTGTTAAAATGCCTACTACCTAAAGTAATGTACAGATTCAGTGTAATCCCTATCAAAATTCCAATGTCATTTTTCACAGAAATAGAAAAACAATCCCAATGATTCTACATAAACACAAAATCAAGCAATCTTGGGAAAGAAGAAAAAAGCTGGAGACACCACACCTCCTGATTTCAAACTACATGTCCAGGCTTCAGCTAAGCTTGACATAGTAGCTGCCTTGGCTTCCATTTTGTTTGACCAAGCAGCCCTCAGTAACCTCAAACTGGCACTAGCTCCCTATGCAAGCATATTACCTAGGTAACAGCCTCCAGAGTCACAAGCAAATATAAGCTCCTGATACAACATACACAAGAGTCCTGGGATCAACAATATCCCCCCACTTCTTAGAGCCTTTCCTTTATATGTTCTTTAGGTAAGATCTCCGTTGCAATTACCCAAACCCTGCTATTTAGTTTGAATTGACCAATCTGGCCTTAGTAGAGGAACCCCAAACACCCCATCCATAGACACTGATCAAGTAATGTACCCCAGGTTTGCACTCTGCCTTGACCTCCCAATGCAGCCCCTGGAGGTAAGGGAAATACTTTTCTGTTATAGTTCCTCCTGTGGTATGTTATTAAACCATGACTCACCTTCTCTGGATCCTTGTACTCCAGTTCAGTTCAGTCACTCAGTCATGTCCAACTCCTTGGAACCCTCATGAATTTTGCAGCACACCAGGCCTCCCTGTCCATCACTGACTCCAAGATTTCACCCAAAGTCTTGTCCACCAAGTTGGAGATGGCATCCAGCCATCTCATCCTCTGTCGTCCCCTTCTCCTCCTGCCCCCAATCCCTCCAAGCATCAGAGTCTTTTCCAATAAGTCAACTCTTTGCATGAGGTGGCCAAAGTATTGGAGGTTCAGCTTTAGCATCAGTCCTTCCAAAGAACACCCAGGACTGATCTCCTTTAGAATGGCTGGTTGGATCTCCTTGCAATCCAAGGGACTCTCAAGAGTCTTCTCCAACACCACAGTTCAAAAGCATCAATTCTTCAGCGCTCAGCCTTCTTCACAGTCCAACGCTCACATCCATACATGACTAGTGGAAAAACCATAGCCTTGACTAGACAGACCTTTGTTGGCAAAGTAATGTCTCTCCTTTGGAATATGCTATCTAGGTTGGTCATAACTTTCCTTCCAAGGAGTAAACGTCTTTTAATTTCATGGCTGCAGTCACCATCTGCAGTGACTTTGGAGAAGAGCAACCCCATGTCCAAGGAGCAGTGTCTGCACGGGTTCAGGAGGGCTGATAAGAGCTCCCCATGTTCAAGGTCAGGAGGGGAGGCTGTGAGTAAGGAGCAGTGGCTACGCTTTGCTGGAGCAGCCATGAAGAGATACCCCATGTCCAAGGTAAGAGAAACCCAAGTAAGATGGTAGATGTTGCAAGAGACATCAGAGGGCAGGCACATAAACCATAATAACAGAAAACTAGTCAATCTAACACACAGACCACAACCTTGTCTAACATAATGAAACTAAGCCATGCCATATGAGGCCATCCAAGATGGATGGGTCATGGTGGAAAAGTCTGACAGAATGTGGTCCACTGGAGAAGGGAATGGTAAACCACTTCAGTATTCTTGCCTTGAGAACCCCATGAACACTATGAAAAGGCAAAATGCCAGGATATTGAAACATGAACTCCCCAGGTCAGTAGGTGCCCAATATGCTACTGGAGATCAGTGGAGAAATAACTCCAGAAAGAATGAAAGGATGGGACCAAAACAGAAACAATACCCAGCTGTGGATGTGACTGGTGATAGAAGCAAGGTCCGATGCTGTAAAGAGCAATATTGCATAAGAACCTAGAATGTTTGGTCCATGAATCAAGGCAAATTGGAAGTGGTCAAACAGGAGATGGCAAGAGTGAATGTTGGCATTCTAGGAATCAGCAAACTAAAATGGACTGGAATAGGTGAATTTAACTCAGATGACCATTTATCTACTACTTCAGGCAAGAATCCCTTAGAAGAAATGGACTAGCCATCACAGTCAGCAAAAGAGTCCGAAATGCAGTACTTGGATGCAATCTCAAAAACGACAGAATGATCTCTGTTCGTTTCCAAGGCAAACCATTCACTATCACAATTATCCAAGTCTATGCCCCAACCAGTAAGGCTGAAGAAGCTGAAGTTGAACAGTTCTATGAAGACCTACAAGACCTTTTAGAATTAACACCCAAAAAAGATGTCCTTTTCATTACAGGGGACTGGAATGAAAAAGTAGGACATCAAGAAACACCTGGAGTAACAGGCAAATTTGGCCTTGGAATGCGGAATGAAACAGGGCAAAGACTAATAGAGTTTTGCCAAGAAAATGCACTGGTCATAGCAAACACCCTCTTCCAACAACACAAGAGAAGACTCTACACATGGACATCACCAGATGATCAACACCAAAATCAGATTGATTATATTCTTTGCAGCCAAAGATGGAGAATCTCTATACAGTCAGCAAAAACAAGGCCGAGATCTGACTGTGGCTCAGATCATGAACTCCTTATTGCCAAATTCAAACTTAAATTGAAGAAAGTAGGGAAAACCACTAGACCATTCAGGTATGACCTAAATCAAGTTCCTCATGGTTATACAGTAGAAGTGAGAAATAGATTTAAGGGAGTAGATCTGATAGATAGAGTTCCTGATGGACAGACGTTTGTGACATTGTACAGGAGACAGGGATCAAGACGATCCCCATGGAAAAGAAATGCAAGAAAACAAAATGGCTATCGGGGGAGGCTTGACAAATAGCTATGAAAAGAAGAGAAGCGAAAAGCAAAGGTGAAAAGGAAAGATATAAACATCTGAATGCAGAGTTCCAAAGAATAGCAAGGAGAGATAGGAAAGCCTTCCTCAGCGATCAATGCAAAGAAATAGAGGAAAACAACAGAATGGGAAAGACTAGAGATCTCTTCAAGAAAATTAGAGATACCAAGGGAACATTTCATGCAAAGATGGTCTCATAAAGGACAGAAATGGTATGGACCTAACAGAAGCAGAAGATATTAAGAATAGGTGGCAAGAATACACAGAAGAACTGTACAAAAAAATCACAACCAAGATAATCACGATGGTATCATCACTCATCTAGAGCCAGACATCTTGGAATGTGAAGTCAAGTGAGCCTTAGAAAGCATCACTACAGGCAAAGCTAGTGGAGGTGACGGAATTCCAGTTGAGCTGTTTCAAATCCTGAAAGATGATGCTGTGAAAGTGTTGCACTCAGTATGCCAGCACATGTGGAAAACTCAGCCGTGGCCACAGGACTGGAAAAGGTCAGTTTTCATTCCAATCCCAGTTGAGCTGTTTCAAATCCTGAAAGATGATGCTGTGAAAGTGTTGCACTCAATATGCCAGCACATGTGGAAAACTCAGCCGTGGCCACAGGACTGGAAAAGGTCAGTTTCCATTCCAAAGAAGGGCAATGCCAAAGAATGCTCAAACTACTGCACAATTGCACTCGTCTCAAATGCTAGTAAAGTAATGTGCAAAATTCTCCAAGCCATGCTTCAGTAATACATGGACCATGAACTACCAGATGTTCAACCTGGTTTTAGAAAAGGCATCCAGTTGAGCTGTTTCAAATCCTGAAAGATGATGCTGTGAAAGTGTTGCACTCAATATGCCAGCACATGTGGAAAACTCAGCCGTGGCCACAGGACTGGAAAAGGTCAGTTTTCATTCCAATCCCAGTTGAGCTGTTTCAAATCCTGAAAGATGATGCTGTGAAAGTGTTGCACTCAATATGCCAGCACATGTGGAAAACTCAGCCGTGGCCACAGGACTGGAAAAGGTCAGTTTCCATTCCAAAGAAGGGCAATGCCAAAGAATGCTCAAACTACTGCACAATTGCACTCGTCTCAAATGCTAGTAAAGTAATGTGCAAAATTCTCCAAGCCATGCTTCAGTAATACATGGACCATGAACTACCAGATGTTCAACCTGGTTTTAGAAAAGGCAGAGGAACCAGAGATCAAATTGCCAACATCTGCTGGATCATTGAAAAAGCAAGGGAATTCCAGAAAAACATCTATTTCTGCTTTATTGACCATGCCAAAGCCTTTGACTGTGTGGATCCCTATAAACTGTGAAGAATTCTGAAAAATATGGGTTAATAAGTTCATAACACTCTTTTACAAAGCTGCAGTAAACAAAACACTATGGTACTGTTGTAAGAACAGAGAACAGACCCCTATGCCATGGCACAGAATGAAAATCCCAGAAAAAAAACTCATGAACATATAGTCAACTACTCTTTAATAAGGGCACCATCTATATTAGTATTAGTAGAGTTTTGGAATTAAAGAAAGTAACTTAGGAAAACAATATTAGATCAAGTGTTACTGAAATCTGACACTATGTTTCCATTAGCTTTTAATCTATAATCTCATATTTCTGTGAGTTTTCATTATAAACAAGAAAGTTTATCACAAGCTCCACTTGCAAATTCAGAATCCTTCAAAATTTCTTCCAAAATCATCAAACAAATTCTACTTCTAAAATTGTACCTAGAGTTGCCAATCACTTCTTAACTAATCATGTAATTGGTTATCAGGTTACTGTATTCTATATTTCACTCTTTGTTTTAAAGAAAATTATAGTAGTTTTAAATGCTAAGAATTCTCTGTGGTTTTGATTGCTTTAACTCATAGCTACCCATCAGTTAATTGTGTTTGTCACATCATCATTTTAAATTTTATAGTTATTTCTAATTAAAAATAGTTTTAATGTTTTTCTCTGTTCCATAAGTTGTCTATTTCCTCTAGAATCGCTTTTGTTCAGTGTGTACTTTATGCTCTTTATTTTTATTTATTTAATGTGTATTTTATCTGCATGACTGTTTTATCCCAGACTTGGGGATTTTTAATAATTCCAATTTTACAAATTAAAAATCAGTTTGATTATAAATATCTGTGGTAAACCTTATTTGAAGGTAGGGAGGTCTTTCCCAGTTAGATTGTAGAAGACCAACTATATTTATTAAATTATTTATATATATAATGAGGTATGTTTTCTTTCCTATGAACAAGAGCTAATAGGAACTGAAAAATTATTTTACTTCTGCTTCATTGACTACACTAAAGCCTTTGACTGTGTGGATCACAACAAACTGTGGAAAATTAGTGAAGAGATGGGAATACCAGACACCTTATCTGCCTCCTGGGAAAACTTTGTGTGGCTCAAGAAGCAAGTTAGAACTGGATATGAAACAATGGACCGGTTCCAAATTGGGAAAGGAGTATGTCAAGGCTGTATATTGTCACCCTGCTTATTTAACTTCTATGCAGAATACATCATATGAAATGCCAGGCTGGATGAAGAAAGCAAAGAAAAAATAAAGAGCCTCTTGATGAAAGTGAAAGAAGAGAATGAAAAAGCTGGCTTAAAACTCAACATGCAAAACACAAAGATCATGGCATCCAGTCCCATCATTTCATGGCAAATAGATGGGAAACAATGGAAACAGTGCCTGACTTTATTTTCTTGGGCTTAAAAATCACTGCAGTTGGTGACTACAGCAATGAAATTAAAAGATGCTTGCTCATTGGAAGAAAAGTTATGACAAACCTAGATGGCATATTAAAAAGCAGAGACTTTACTGTCAAAGGTCTGTCTAGTCTAAGCTATGGTTTTTCTAGTAGTCATGTATGGGTTTCAGAGTTGGACCATAAAGAAAGCTGAACCCCAAAGAATTGATGCTTTTGAACTGTGGTGTTGGAGAAAACTCTTCAGAGTCCCTTGGACTGCAAGGATATCCAACTAGTCAATCTTAAAGGAAATTAGTTCTGAATATTCATTGGAAGTACTGATGCTGCAGCTCCAATACATTGGTCACCTGATGTGAAGAGCTGACTCAGAAAAGATCCTGTTGCTGGGAAGATTGAAGGCAGAAGGAGAAGGGAACAGCAGAGATGAGATAGTTCAATAGCATCACTAAATCAATGGACATGAGTTTGAGCAAGGTCCAGATGGTGAAGGACTGGCAAACCTGGCATGCTGCAGTCCATGAGGTTTCAAAGAGTCAGACATGTACTGAGTGACTGAACAGCAAAA
>SJXQ01005070.1:42477-76661 GCA_006408695.1 Aepyceros melampus
GAATGTGAAGTCAGGTGGGCTTTAGAAGCATCACTGTAATCAAAGCTAATGGAGGTGATGGAATTCCAGTTGAGCTATTTCAAATCCTAAAGATGATGCTGTGAAAATGCTGCACTCAATATGTCAACAAATTTGGAAAACTCAGTAGTGGCCACAGGACTGGAAAAGGTCAGTTTTCACTCCAATCCCAAAGAAAGGCAATGCCAAAGAATGCTCCAACTACCACACAATTGCACTCATCTCAAATGCTAGTAAAGTAATGCTCAAAATTCTCCACGCCAGGCTTCAGCAATACATGAACCATGAACTTCCAGATGTTTAAGCTGGTTTTAGAAAAGGCAGAGGAACCAGAGATCAAATTGCCAACATCCACTAGATCATCAAAAAAGCAAGAGAGTTCCAGAAAAAACATCTTTCTGCTTTATTGACTATGCCAAAGCCTTTGACTGTGTGGATCACAATAAACTGTGGAAAATTCTGAAAGAAATAGGAATACCAGACGACCTGACCTGCCTCTTGAGAAACTTGTATGCAAGTCAGGAAGCAACAGTTAGTCTCATGAAGTGATGGGACCAGAAGCCATGATCTTAGTTTTGGGAAATAGATGGGGAAACAGTGGAAACAGTGGTTGACTTTATTTTTGTGGGCTCCAAAATCACTGTGGATGGTGATTGTAGCCATGAAATTGAAAGACGCTTACTCCTTGAAAGGAAAGTTTTGACCAACCTAGATAGCATATTAAAAAGCAGAGAAATTCTTTGCCAACAAAGGTCCATCTAGTCAAGGCTATATTTTTTCCAGTGGGCATGTATGGATGTGATAGTTGGACTATAAAGAAAGCTGAGCACTAAAGAATTGATGCTTTTGTACTGTGGTGCAGGAGAAGACTCTTGAGAGTCCCTTGGACTGCAAGGAGATCCACCCAGTCCATACTAAAGGAAATCAGTCATGAATATTCATTGGAGGGACTGATGTTGAAGCTGAAGCTCCAATACTTTGACCACTTGGTGTGAAGAGCTAACTCAGTTGAAAAGACCTTGATACTGGGAATGATTGAGGGCAGGAGAAGAAGCAGATGACAGAGGATGTAATGGTTGGATGGCATCTCCGCCACAATGGACATGGGTGTGGATGGACTCTGGGAGTTGGTGACGGACAGGGAGGCCTGTGTGCTGCAGTTCATGGGGTCGCAAAGAGTCAGACACGACTGAGCGACTGAACTGAACTTTGTGTTATCGTTATTTTTCGTTTCTAGAAATGAAATATAATTTAATATCAAATGTGATACACTAGTGTCTGAATTATTTTTCCCATCATGACTAAAATACTCGAATATATGAAAATGCTTTTGGATCAAAATCCTAATAAAAGTGAAATAGTTTAGGTTTTTATCTATATAATCCCAGTGAACCTTAATCACATACATAATATTTAGATAGTTAAAATAATTTCCAAGTGGCTACTCTTTTGTGAAGCTTCTCATATTTGCCTTTCTGAAAATAAAAGAAATATGTGATTTAATGCATTAAATCACATGTTTCTGCCTTGAAATACTGTAATACCATTGCTCATCTGTAAAATAGTTATGATAATTTTATTTGTATTACCATGATATTTCCTTTATTTAATTAAAATATTGTACCTAAATTATTTTTCTTTCTTCTTAAGGTCCTATGTTTCAAGCGTTTTAGTTTTAAGTTACATTAATGTACCTTTACAGGCAGTTGGCAGCATAGTAAATTGCTTTTAGAAGGCTGAAGATATTTTTATTTTTCAGTATTCAAATACTGAAAAAATATTTATTGTTTGGTAAATTTAGTGGCATTTCTTACTTTTAAAATTTACATTTCACACATTAAGGGTAATCACACTTGTAGTTAATATAATTACCTATTTATTATAAACTTAGGTTGAGCCCTGAGATTCAAATATATTCAAACACATTATCTTGAGGCATATTCATTTTTCTGAATATAAAGACATCAGTTATTCCATGAATAATGTTTGATGTATATTTCAGTGATAGCCATACTTATTCTGTCTGCTTACTACCTAGAAGTTCTGCTTCTTCATTGATAGTCATTCATTTAATTATTTATATTTCATTAAATATTTTGAACATGCTGAATGACTTACAGTTCTACAGACAATTGAAGTAAGGTAAGGTAGATAGGTGAAGTCGCTCAGTCGGTGTCCGACTCTTTGCGACCCCATGGACTGTAACCTACTAGGCTTCTCCGTCCATGGGATTCTCCAGGCAAGAATACTGGAGTGGATTGCCATTTCCTTCTCCAGGGGATTTTCCCGACCCAGGGATCAAACCCGGGTCTCCGGCATTGGAGGCAGACGCTTTAACCTCTGAGCCACCAGGGAAGTAAGGTAAAGAACAACTAAATTCAGGNGGACTATAGCCCATCAGGCTCCTCGGTCCATGGGATTTCCCAGGCAAAAATACTGGAGTGGATTGCCATTTCCTTCTCAGGGGATTTTCCCGACCCAGGGATCAAACCCGGGTCTCCGGCATTGGAGGCAGACGCTTTAACCTCTGAGCCACCAGGGAAGTAAGGTAAAGAACAACTAAATTCAGGGATCTACTTACTTATGCTAAAAGACTATACTTAAAAACACATTTTGCTTTTTATCACTCTCAAATATTCAAGAAGACTTTATAAAATGGCTTTTGTACATTTTGAAGTTGAATAGTACAGTAAAGGAGAGAACCTTTTAATTTTGTTGACAGACATGATGCTTGAACTCAAAAAAAGACAAAGAGCTTCTTTACCTACCTATAAGAGAAAAAGAAAAACAAAGTCTCAGTAACAGAAATGGTATGTATACTCTGGAAAATGGGGTAAATAAGAAACAAAACCAGAATTCAATCACTATTTTTAAATATCCAGTCAAGGGGATAATAAGACTCACAAAGCACAACTTTTAGGTTACATGCATTTTTTCAGTTGACACTTATCATACACTGCATTAATACAAATCCTGTTTTGATACAGCAAGAAAACCTCAAAGAACTATAGAATATTCATGCTTAGTTACCTGAGACTACATTATATACAGCACATACTTAGAATAGTACCCTGAAGACATGGTATGTGTTTTAACTAAATGGCCTGAGAATAAAAATAGTCACAAATCTACTGTATACAGTGGTCATTTCATAGTACACTAAGGAAGTTTTTGACATAATTCTAATACCTTTTTTATTGTGAGACTATATATATCACTTGATTTTCCAATACTTTTAAAAGTATATTTTAAAATCTTAAAACCTGTACATAACTTATGACAGCAATATTGATAATTACATATGGAATTAAAGAGTTGTTTTAATTCTTCAAATCACAACAACCTGAAATATATGTATATGTTATATTAATAAATTTATATTAATATGTTAATCATTATATATTAATATATATCCTTATCTCATGTTTGTTTATTCACTGTCTAGTTAAATATACTTGTTGGTGGAATATTCAGAGTTTTTTTTTTTATCATAGGGAAAAGGAGTTACCTTTTCTGTCACATTTCCTCTCACATTTTCATCTCAGTTCCTCACTAAGAACATTTGCATAACATGTCTACTAGACCAGTAATATCTACTATATTTATAAGTAAATATTTCATTTATGGAAAAAAAAAAAAGACTTTAGTTCTTAAGACACAGAATTGTTCTTACTTGAGTCAACAACTCCATTTCATAGTTGATTGTCCAAATGTATTATGTGATTTTATTCTATTTTTACATGATATGAATCATTGATGTCTAAAAGAAAATATATTTGATTTAATTTGTTTATAAATTTTAGTATTGGGGCTTTACATTTTAGTCATGATATTGTATGATTTTCAGAAAAGGAATTATGTTTTATCTCACATTATTTTCACACAGCCCGATGAAGTAATCAGTTGTTATTATTCCCTTTGAACAGTTAAAATAGTTGTAACCAGCAAAAGTTTTGTGTTACTGAATCAAAGTTAAACCACTTGTAAGCAAAGGATGAGAGACATAAAAGTGGTTTTCTGGCTGCTATTCTTATGCCATTCCTTGCAAATACTTGAGCCAAGAAAAATCTAAGTTCTGTAAAGAAAAAAAAAAGATAATGGAATATTACCAAGGAAGAATGAATTTTTAAAAAAGACTATCATTTTATATTCTGATCATATCTCATAAAAGTTTTGCCTTATAAGGCAAAATATCCAGAGGGTAGAGCTTCAGCTAAATAATTTTGAAGTATGTTTGTATATTTAAAAAGCTGAACATTAGAGAAATTAGGTAAGATAATTACTTTATAATCACATACCTATATCTGTGACATATTGATTTGTGGCAATAAACTACATGTCAGAATTAATTTGCACATTTAATTTAAATGTTCTGGCTATAGCACAGGACTCTCTTAAATAATTTTGAAGTATGTTTGTATATTTAAAAAGCTGAACATTAGAGAAATTAGGTAAGATAATTACTTTATAATCACATACCTATATCTGTGACGTATTGATTTGTGGCAATAAACTACATGTCAGAATTAATTTGCACATTTAATTTAAATGTTCTGGCTATAGCACAGGACTCTCAAGAGCTTTCATGGAATTTTAAAACTGTACAACTTGGAAACAAAATGAATGGCATACTTGATATTTGTGGACCAATACAAAAATTAATAAAGTCAGAAAATGGTGAATGATTGACACATTCATCATATAAGGGTTCTTTATAAATGAAACAATGTAAAATTCCTGAGAGAAGCGGAAAAAAATGCTTGAGCATCAGCAAGCCTATCAGCTTGCACAGGGATTGCTGTAAAGGGATTGATGTCTCAGCATTTCTCCTCTCAGTGGAAAGAGACCGAGTCTCGAATTAAGCCTGGCTAAACAGATAAAGGTTGAACTTTTCAACTGCAAAGTAGGTATAGGAATTGCTCTGTTTTTTTCTTTTTTTTCCCTGTGACAAGCAGTAAAATTTTAGTACACACATCATCAATTGGGTTTTTCAGCACTAAATACCAGAGAGTCTGTTGTGTGGTTGTCTGCAATATAAATGAGGGCTGCAGAGGGGAGAGGTAAACAGGCATCTCAAATGGTTCAGAGGAAGATGGAGAATCAAAAGTAGTAAAGCACCTGCTTTTCTTTGATGAGGTTTCTGACTTCTTGATATTTCAACTTTCATGTGACAGAAACACTATGTGAATGGAATGGAAAGAAAGGGTTGAATGAAACTTTGAAAAGTAGAAATGAAAGTTTCTATGGCTGGGCCAGATGTATAAAATCATTAGTTTTATCCCAGTGACAGAATTTTATGGAAAACAATAAAAGCTGCATAAAAGAATGCTGATAGCATCACTTTACTCTCTATTAGCATTAGTTTAGATGTGTATGAGAGCGAATATGCACCAGGGAGAAGAAAGGATGGAGACTTTTTTTTTTTTTTGACCATTAAGTTAATGGAGCTGATAAATGGAATTGTAACATTGACACTAAGTGACAGTCTTGTTCCTTTAAAATCTGCTGTTTCATTCTAGTTACTTCAACCTTGAATTTCTAATGTGTTCAGCTATTACATTTAATAGTTGTGTTTGGTGATTTTATGAGATTCCTAAGAATAATAAAAGAAATGCCACTTCTGCCTGAGTAAACTAAGTTAAAACACATTAGTGAAATTTCAAATCTATATCTACCTATAATTGTTGCAATTTCTTTAAAATAAAATCCATTTGATTTTTCAGACTGAAGACAAGGAAGAACAGTGCCATGTAGCCAGTGAAGGAGACTTATTTCTTCCTATGTTTAAAGAAACAAGGTAGAGAAGGAAATCTTTTTGTTTTCAGTTAATTGTTTTTTTCCTGGGACAGCAAAACATATCTGTGTGTATACCTTCCTGGAGAGAAAAAATGTGGTCCCAGTCTATATCTTTTCAAATATGTAAGCCTAGTATCTGTTAAAAAATAATAACTAATGTTTATAGCCTATATATATTTAAATGAAGAAAATTTAGCCACGTAATTTGGAAAGACTAAAAGTAAAATTTCTCTGTCAATATTTTTGAAAAATGTATCGTTTGACATGAAGGATAAGGATTGGATTTCTCTTTGTTAGACCTACTTGAATTCCATTCAAATTATTAATTAGGCATATGTTTTTAAGACATTTTAATTCTTTATCATACTTTTATATTGTCACAGACTTTTTGAAAATAAAATTGTAACTTTTAATAACATCAATAAAAATTTGTTGCCAGATTTTTTTACAGTAAAAAATAATTATGAATCCAGGGGGAAATGTTTATAGATTTTTATATTAGTAAAAGAAACACTCTGGCTTAAAAAAATGGTATCTGTTCAAAAAGAAAAAAAAAAACAGAAAGAAGGAAAGAAAAGAGAGAGGAAAGGAAGGAAGGAGCTGATAGAGCAGAACTAATCCTTGAAGCTGTACAATAGTAAGTGTAGGTTATTCATTTTTTAATTATAAAATTTTAGTAGATTACATTCTTAAAAATATAAAGCCAACTATAAAAGTAAGTAAACAATCTCAGGGAACAGCTGTTTCCAAAAATTGCTTCTTTCATACCAAAAAATAAATAGACTGAAGGATTACTTTTGTAAAGTTGACATGTTTGTAAATGCTTGATGGGAGTCAGGGACAAGAGAGGAATTAATTCCAATTGATATCCATATCTAGATGGGAATATTGTGAATCCATCCAACTATTGTGACTGAAAGTAAATAGGATACATGAAAAGCATTTTAGCGAGTGCAATATTAAACACAAGCTACTGCTGACACAGTTGATTTATAAGTAAAATTTCAAGTTGATTTATACTTTGTTCTTTTTTTTCAAAGGACATGTTCAGTTAATTATAGTCCTTGATTGTAAAACTAGCTAGCATCAATGAATGATTTTATAACTTGGATATGTTTATTGATGAATAAATGACTCTGGGTGTATAGCTCTCTATTTTGAAGAGTGCTTCTCTGGAGTGCTTTTGTTTAGAATCTCTCAACTGGACAGCCAGTGTATGAAAAATAGATTCTAAGATATTGTCCAATCTTACTTTCACTTATTCATTCATTTATGTATATATTTATCTATATATACACTTTCAGCATGCATCCATAAGGGCTTTAGGAAAAGAATTTTAACCAGTCTTTTTATTATATATCATTATATAACAACTCTGAAACATAGATGTATACTACAAAAATTATTTTAATTTTCTTACATGCTTCCTTGCCATGGGCTGAGGTCAGCTGAGTTGCTGTCATGCTGTGGTTGGGTTGGACTGGAGGGTAGTGACTAGAATAAGCTGGCTTGCTGAGATGATTAGCACACTCCTTTCAGTAGTGCCCCCTCCCAAATTCACATCCGCCCACAATGTCAGAATGGACCTATTTGGAAACAGGGTCACTACAGATCAGGGGGTCCCTGAATCCTAAAACTGGTGTCTTTATAAGAAAAAGGAGAGAGGTTCATACACAGAGACAGAGAGGAGGCACTCAGCAAAGAGCCACCATGTGAAGATGGAGATTGAAATGATCTGCGTAATGGCCAAGGAAACCAAGGACCAGCTGGTCACCACCCCAAGCTAGGAGAGAGGCCTGGACAGACCCCCTCCCAGACTCAGGAAATAAGCAGCCCCACTGACACTGGGTTTCACATGTCCAGCCACCAGAACTATGACAGAGTAGGTTTCAGTTGTTTTAAGCCATACAGTTTATGGTACCCTATAAACTGTAGCTATTTAAACCCTATTGCTGCAGCTCTGGGAAATGAACACAACTAGCTGTCTTTTTCTCTCTCCATGTAGCTCAGCATCCTTCCCTTTCATGTGGCTTCACCACCTGTCTCTCTATGTAGTCTCTCCACTTGGACAAATGAACTTCTGCCATGCATGTTCAGGGTGCACACGAGCCCAGACTACTCTAAATAAAAGCCATCAGGGTAATGAAAGCTGAGAATTAGAATGGGCATTGTGTTACTTCTGCTAAATCTGGTTCAGCTCAGTCACTTAGTCATGTCCGACTCTTTGTGACCCCATGAACTGCAGCACACCAGGCCTCCCTGTCCAACACCAACTCCCGGAGCTTACCCAAACTCACATCCATTGAGTCGGTGATGCCATCCAACCATTTCATCCTCTGTCGTCCCCTTCTCCTCCTGCCCCCAATCCCTTCCATCATCAGGGTCTTTTCAAATGAGTCAGCTCTTTTCAAGCAAATCTCAGGTCACACCCCGGTTTGTAGGAGACTGTAGCAGTGATGAGCACCAGCAGTTATATATTTTATCAGTGGCCTCTAGTGTCGGTAGTATAATAGTCTTCTTCACAGTTAAAGATAACAAATGTCAAACAGGCAGTATGGATTAAAATATGTTATAAAACATTAAGGTTCTGTTTCAGAACAACTAAAAACAGTCATGCTCTGAGACAGAAAGAAATCACAGTTTAGCAGTTTTGCCTTATTATTTTCTTATGTTACTAATATCTATTAAAATGAAAACTATTTGTTACATCCATATGGAATCTTCAAAATTTTGACTTCTAGCTACCAAGGACAAATCAAGTTGTATTGCTTTGATTTGAACCATTCACATCTGCCTTTAGAGCCCTTTAGCAAATAGACCAAAATTAATGTTAACATAAAAGCTGTTAAGTTTTGAGAATTTCTCAACATCTCAATTGAGAAATTACATTGCTGGATAATTATACAATGTGAAGCTTTACAATAGAGGGTAAAGATCATGCTTATAGATAATTACCTTGCTTTAATGAAGCTTTCAGTCTACTGGATGATATAGGCACTATCCAAGAGGAAATATATCTAACAAAAATCCAGTAATAACTGTGATGAAAAGTAAAGCAGGGTAATAAGTCATACAAGTTTCATCAGTGTTCACAAAATGTTTTCTGAGATGATAAAATTTTGAGCAGAAAGATGAATTAGCTAAGAGTATAAGACACTTGAAGATTTTGGGGAAGCTGCAGGCAGAGAAAATTGTGAAAACAAAGGCAAACAGATAAGAATCCAGTAGCACTTTCTAGAATTTGGGCAGCAGCATTTCAATAGTTTTAATTTGGTCCAAAGATGATTATTATTTCTTTCATGCCTTACTCTTTTCTGATGTGCCAAAACCACAGTGGCTCAGCTAAAACTGCTATACAAATCCTTGTCAATTAGCTTACCATTTAGCAGTATCTTGTCAAGGCATTTGATTTTTTTATTTTTTCTGGATGGCTTTTAAATCTTGGATGCCAAAAAGAGATTTATTTCTTTAAGGATTTCTTGGCACAAATTGAGACATTGGTCCCATGAAGTTAGCCTCACAACTCAGAATCAATTGAAAGAAATCTTATGTGTGTTTCAGAACCTATGATTTATCTGAATTCCATATGTAACATCCTAAATATAGGTTCCTAGGACTTTTTTGAAGTCACAAATTATTGAAGTATAAAACCTGTCATAAAAATTAAGATGGAAATTCTAGCTCAGAACCACTACAACTCTAGTGTGTGCTCTCCACCTTACCACTTCATTAAATAGAACTATCAAAGAGAGATGCAGATTATTTTTTTTTAAGGATTTACTCACAATGGGCATCATTGAGCATGTTTTGCCAACTTTAAAATAATTGAGAGGAAAACACCCAACAATTACATTATGCTGTCACTTTTGTCACCTGATATCTTGAGAAGAAACGTATTTTTCCTTAACAGTCATTTCACTTTCTTTTGTATGGTGGTCACCATTCCAAGTGCTTTGTTATTTCATTTTATTCATTTGATTAGTTTCCCCACAGTTTCCCTTAATCTTTGCCCCCACTGTAGTGCCTTCTGATCACTGAAATTATCTTGGCCAGCTACAGGTTTTCCCTTTGGAAAATTGTGCAATATGTAGCAGCAGAGGCTCCAAAGGCTGCATTCTGGTTACCAGCAGTGTTCTTTTCAGATTATTTATTTTTTATAACTGAAGTTAAGATCAATTAATATATTTATAAAATTATCATTACCATCTTGCTTTTTATTAATAATTGGAATATTTAGATAATTTACATTGATATTTTTTGCAATACTGGGGATTCCCTGGTGGCTCAGGTGGTAAAGAATCTGCCTGCAGATCTAGGTTACATCCCTGGGTCAGGAAGAGCCCCTAGAAAAGGATATGGCAACCCCACTCCAGTATTCCTGCCTGGAGAATTCCATGGGCAGAGGTGCCTGGTGAGCTACTGTCCTTTGGATCATAAAGAGTCTAACAACTGAGCAACTAACACTTTCATTTTTGTGTAATTTGGATATGTTTGGGTTTAAATCTGTGATTTGATATCTATTTTCTAATTATCTAATCTTTTCTTTCTTCTACCTTCTTCTATATAAACTGACTAATTTTTTATGATTTTATCTTCTTTACCTCTTGCCTATAACACTTTGTGTTATTTTAGTAGTTGCATAGGGTTACTTAGAACACTTCAATTTATTACAGTCTGTATTCAAATAATATACTGTATCACATAATTTTTAAGAATCTTGCAAAAATAAACTAGTACTTGTCATTCCCTGGCCTTGATGCTTATGTTGTATGGCCTTTTATTTATATTTATACTGTTTTATATTTGCTTTAATCAGTCCATTATATATTGTATAGAGATTTATAATTTTAAAAATTATTTTATATTAATATTCCCTCACAGTTATTGTTTTCAGTGTTTTTCATCCTGGTTGGGATCACTTTCCTTCTTCTTGAGGGTTTCATTTGATATTTTTTCTGATATAGGTCAGTTGGTTGTTATTTCTTTCAGCTTTTGTATGTCTGGGGGGAAAAAACTCCTTATTTTTATTTTCTTTTTGAAAACTAGTTTTACTGGAGATAGGCCCCTATGATGGCAGGTTTGTTTGTTGCTTTTCCTTTCAATACTTTAAAAATGTTGCTTGTCTGTCTCCTGAGTTAGATTGTTTTCAATGAGAAGTTTCAATGAGAATAAGAAGACTTCTCTTGGTATTTCTGTATGTGGTATGTGTTTATGAGTTCCTGGGTCCAGGGCAGCTGTCCTCTGAGCCACCCTAACCTCAGTTCCTTCAGCTAGTCTCCTCCCCACCCCTCCACCCCTTCTTCTGGACTCACACTCACTACACTTACTTCCCCCAAGCCGTACAGCATAACCTGTGGTCTACCACTGTACCGTATTTCCTTCCTAGAAATCCACACATCTGTCCAGGCCCCACCCTGGCCTCCAGAGTCTATCATGTTGTTCAGAAGAGGAAAATATCTTCTCTCAGGAAGGGCCAGCCCCACCTAATCCACCATGCCGACAGTTGGACTGGTCAGATTGAGAGAGCAGTGCTCTGAGGCTGTTCTTCAGGGAAAAGGCTCTGCTCAGAGGAAAGACAAGGATGGACTTCCAGGATGAGGAGTAGACACCTTCTGTACTGCCAGGAGGAACATCTGGCCCCTCGGACATGTGGGAGAGCCTGAGTGTTTTTTTTGCATGTAAGTGCAGAACTTACTGAGTGTGTGTGTGTGTGTGTGTGTGTGTGTGTATTTGCATGTATTTTTTTTTTCTTTTTTTTCTCCACCTTCTATGTGAAGTGCACTTATTACTATGGGATTCACTCTTCTTTGAGAGCAGTATCAGAATGGGGAGCTGGTCCTATGGTGCCTTAGGACCAGTTGTGGACAGTATACTTGTTACTATAACTTGGGTTTCAGATAAAAGGGCTCTTCTTTCTCTGGGACTTGAAAGAACTGAGAAGGCCATTTCATTCACTGGGATAGTCGCCTAGATATGTTTGTGAGACTATCTACTTTTTCACAGATCTGGACATCAAGCTATTTTTGTGTTGTCGTTGTTGTTTCACAATAAGGGTCTGAGAGGCTTGGATAGCCTGTGACAAGATACAACATGATTCATGATAATAACATGATATTCTATAACATGTATTCTAATAACATGAATAGCAACTATATTCTCTCAGCCACATACCACCATGACACTATACTGAAAGATATCCCTCGGCTCAATTTTCTGCTGGGCTATCCAAAGAGATGAGTCTTATCAATTCAAGACTCTGACACAGAGCAAAACTTTTGGATCATAATTTTTCTATACAATGACTTAGTCTGGAGTCAGGGGCAGAGGTGGAAGCATGGTAATGTAACACACATATGAATAGTCATACAAAGTGCTAGCTCTGTATTAGCAAACAGAAAACAAAACATATACAAAATCTTGTACCTTTACAAAGTGTGAATTACTACAGAAATGTAAAATGACTCAATATGGACCATCAGTTAATATAATCACCATATCGATATGGTTGAGAAATAAAAATCACATGATTAACACCATTAATGTTTAAATGAACTCAAATAAACACATATTTTGTTTAAAATCACCTATGATTAAATTATGAATTGACATTTAAGAACATTAAAATATTGATACTTAAGTTCAGAAAACATCATCCTATTTAAAGAGAAAACATTAGAGATGCTATTATAAGTCGATATATTCATTGCCCTATTATTGAATTAGAGGTATTGGCTAATATAATTAGGAAGGAGATAGAAACCAGTTAATACATACTGGAAAACAAAGTAAAATTGTCTCTATTTGTATAGATTACCTGGAATCTATGACACTGTCAAGCATGGTTTATGTGATCAGGAATGAGGAAGAGGAAATTCAGGGTGAAGGAAGGGTGGGAAACTGATAAAGGATGAGAAGAAAAGAGTTTGGAGAGCAGTGTTAGGGAGACCATCTGCAAATTGACGTGCTTTTTACAGTTGTAAATAATAATCATATTCTTTCAGTTCAGTTCAGTCATTTAGTCTTGTCTGACTCTTCGTGACCCCATGGACTGCAGGATGCCAGGCTTCCTTGTTGATCAACAACTCCCAGAGCCTCCTGAAACTCATGACCATTGAGTGACACCATCCTCTTGCAGTCCTTTAATGGACCCGAACCTGGCAGTCCGGAGTCGACGATAAGAAAGTTAAAGAGAGAGAGAGAGATAGGGACCCAAGCTCTGATAGGGCAAGGGTGTTTTATTAGCAGAAATGTAGGCTTATATATCTTTAGTAAGATGATTACTCAGTTATTACACAGGGTGAAATTTTATCAATAGCCACTATCAGTTCAGTTCAGTTCAGTTCAATCACTCAGTCGTGTCCGACTCTTTGCAACCCCATGAATCGCAGCACACCAGGCCTCTCTGTCCATCACCAACTCCTGGAGTTCACACAGACTCACGTCCATCGAGTCGGTGATGCCATCCAGCCACCTCATCCTCTGTCGTCCCCTTCTCCTCCTGCCTCCAATCCCTCCCAGCATCAGGGTCTTTTCCAATGAGTCAACTCTTTGCAAGAGGTGGCCAAAGTACTGGAGATTCAGCTTCAGTATCATTCCCTCCAAAGAAATCCCAGGCTGATCTCCTTCAGAATGGACTGGTTGGATCTCCTTGCAGTCCAAGGGACTCTCAAGAGTCTTCTCCAACACCACAGTTCAAAAGCATCAATTCTTTGGTGCTCAGCTTTCTTCACATCCATACGTGACCACTGGAAAAACCGTAGCCTTGACTAGACGGACCTTAGTTGGCAAAGTAATGTCTCTGCTTTTGAATATGCTATCTAGATTGGTCATAACTTTTCTTCCAAGGAGTAAGCATCTTTTAATTTCATGGCTGCAATCACCATCTGCAGTGATTTTGGAGCCCAAAAAAATAAAGTCTGACACTGTTTCCACTGCTTCCCCATCTATTTGCCATGAAGTGATGGGACCAGATGCCATGATCTTCATTTTCTGAATATTGAGCTTTAAGCCAACATTTTCGCTCTCCTCTTTCACTTTGATCAAGAGGCTTTTTAGTTCTTCTTCACTTTCTGCCATAAGGGTGGTGCCATCTGCATATCTAGGTTATTGATATTTCTCGGGCAATCTTGATTCCAGCTTGTGCTTCTTCCAGCCCAGTGTTTCTCATCATGTACTCTGCATATAAGTTATATAAGCAGGGTGACAATATACAGCCTTGATGTACTCCTTTTCCTATTTGCAACCAGTCTGTTGTTCCATGTTCAGTTCTAACTGTTGCTCCCTGACCTGCATATAGATTTCTCAAGAGGCAGGTCGGGTGGTCTGGTATTCTCATCTCTTTCAGAATTTTCCAGTTTATTGTGATCCACACAGTCAAATGCTTCGGCATAGTCAATAAAGCAGATATAGATGTTTCTCTGGAACTCTTTTGCTTTTTCCATGATCCAGCGAATGTTGACATTTTGATCTCTGGTTCCTCTGCCTTTTCTAAAACCAGCTTGAACATCTGGAATTTCACAGTTCACGTATTGCTGAAGCCTGGTGTGGAGAATTTGAGCATTACTTTACTAGTGTGTGAGATGAGTGAAATTGTGCGGTAGTTTAAGGATTCTTTGGCTTTACCTTTATGGATAATCTAATACATGCAAGGTCGCTGATGCTGAAGAAAGTCACTGAAAGGGATTTACTGAAAGGAATCCAAGCAGATACCCTTTCGCATGATCTCAGGCCTGAGAACTGCATGCCTTTTCACTTGTTCCCATTGCCAGGAGCTGATAAGAAACAGAGGATTTATGAGAAATAGAAAACAGTATTCAGGAATCCTGTTAAATGTTCTCTGACACCATCCAGCCATCTCATCCTCTGTAATCCCCTTCTCCAACTACCTTAACTTTTTCCCAGCATCAAGATCTTTTACGTGAATCAGATCTTCACATCAGGTGGCCAAAGTATTGGAGTTTCAGCTTTAGCATCAGTCCGTCCGATGAGTATTTCAGACTGATTTCCTTTAGGATGGATTGGTTTGATCTCTTGCAGTCCAAGAGACTCTCAAGGATCTTCTCCAAAACCACAGTTCAAAAGCATCAATTATTCAGTGTTCAGCTTTCTTTATAGTCCAACTCTCACATCCATAGATGATTACTGGAAAAACTATAGCATTGGCTAGATGGACCTTTGTCACCAAAGTAATGCTTTTGCTTTTTAATATGCTGTCTAGGTTGGTCATAACTTTTCTTCCAAGGACCAAATGTCTTTTAATTTCAAGGCTGCAGTCATCATCTACAAAGATTTTGGAGTTCAAGAAAATAAAGTCTGTTACTGTTTCCATTGTTTTCCCATCTATTTGCCATGACATGATGGGACTGGATGCCATAATCTTAAATTTTTGAATGTTGAGTTTTAAGCCTGCTTTTTCATTCTCTTCTTTCACTTTCAGCAAGAGGCTGTTTAGTTCCTCTTTGCTTTCTGCCATAAGGGTGGTATCATCTGCATATCTGAGGTTATTGATATTTCTCTTGGAAATCTTGATCCCAGCTTTTGACTCATCCTGGCGGGGATTTCTCATGATGTACTCTGCGTATAAGTAAAATAAGTAAGGTGACAATATACAGCCTTGGCATATTCCTTTCCTAATTTTGAACCAGTCCATTGTTCCATGTCCAGTTTAGACTGTTGCTTCCTGACCTCCATGAAGATTTCTCAGGAAGAAGGTAAGGTGGTCTGGTATTCCCATCTCTTGAAGAATGTTCCACAGTTTATTGTAATCCATACAGTCAAAGACTTTCACATAGTCCATAAAGCAGAAGTACATATTTTTCTGGAACTCTAGTGCTTTTTCAGTGATCCAACAGATGTTGGCAATTTGATCTATGGTTCATCTGTCTTTTCTAAATTCACTGGACATTTGGAAGTTCTTGGTTCATGTATTGTTGAAGCCTGCTTGGAGAATTTTGAGCATTCTTTTCCTAGCATCTGAGTTGAGTACAATTGTGCAGTAGTTTTAACATTCTTTGGCACTGCCTTTCTTTGGGACCTTTTCTTGTTCTGTGGTCACTGCTGAGGTTTCCAAATTTCCTGGTATATTGAGTGTAGCACTTCAACAGCATCATCTTTTAGGATTTGAAACAGCTCAAGTGAATTCCATCACCTCCACTAGCTTTGTTCATAGTGATGTTTGCTAAGGCCCACTTGACTTCACATTCCAGGATGTCTGGCTGTAGGTAAATGATCACACCATTGTGGACATCTAGGTTATTAAGAATTTCTTGTGTAGATTTTCTGTGTATTTTTTCCACCTCTTCTTAATATCTTCTGCTTCCGTTCAGTCCCTACTTTTTCTTTCCTTTATCATGCCCATTTTCGCATGAAGTATTCTCTTGGTATCTCTGTGTAGGAGTTGCAGGAACATGGCCTCCACTGAAGGCAGACAGCGTTTCCTTTCCTCCTGCTCAGCTGTTTTGACTTTGGACAAGTCATTTTGTGATATCCTTTTGCCTCTTGTATTTGCAGTCACCTTCCCCCTAACATGAATATTAGGAAAACTGGGGTAATATGGGAGGGCTAGGAGCTGGGGCAATCTGTGAAAAAATGTGGTCCACTGGAGAAAGGAATGGCAAGCCCCTTCAGTATTCTTGCCTTGAGACTCCCATGGATAGTATGCTGCTATGCTGCTATGCTTCTAAGTCACTTCAGTCATGTCCGACTTGTACAACCCCATGGACTATAGCCTACCAGGGCTCTTCTGTCCATGGGATTTTCCAGGCAAAGGTAATAGAGTGGGTTGCCATTTCCTTCTCAAGGGGATCTTCTTGACCCAGGGATCGAACCCAGATCTACCTGTGTTGCAGGCAGACACTTTACCCTCTGAGCCACTAAGGAAGCTTTAGTATGGACAGAATAAACAGTATGAAATCATGTTCTTAGAGACTAAAAAAAAAGTGAAAGTGTTAGTTACTCAGTCCATCTGACTCTTTGCAATTCCATGAACTGTAGCCCACCAGGCTCCTCAGTCCATGAAATTATCCTGATAAGAATACTGGAGTGGGTAGCCATTCACTTCTCCAGGGGATCTTTCCAACCCAGAGATGGAACTCAGGTCTCCTGCATTGCAGGAGGATTCATTAGACCTGAGCCATCAGGGAAGCCCATTTTTAGAGATTATTAGATTCTAATTAGTAACAAATTATTTGATTGCTGACCAACTTGAGTTAGGGTTAAATTTGAGAACCTCATGAAGAATATGAAAAGGTATGACACTGAAAGATGACCTCCCCAGGTCAGTAGGTGCCCAATATGCTACTGGAGATCAGTGGAGAAATAACTCCAGAAAGAATGAAGATATGGAGCCAAAGTGAAAACAACACCCAGTTGTGGATGTGACTGGTGATGGAAGTAAAGTCCGATGCTGTAAAAAGCAATATTGCATAAGAAACTGGAATGTTAGGTCCATGAATCAAGGCACATTGAAAGTGGTGAAAGTGGCAAGAGTGAACATTGACATTCTAGGAATCAGTGAACTAAAATGGGCTGGAATGGGTGAATTTAACTCAGATGACCATTATATCTACTGCTGTGGGCAGGAATCCCTTAGAAGTAATAGAGTAGCCATCATGATCAACAAAATGCAGCACTTGGATGCAGTCTCAAAAATGACAGAATGATATCTGTCATTTCCAAGAAAAACATTCAGTACCACAGTAATCCAAGTCTATGCCCTGACCAATAATGCTGAAGAAGCTGAAGTTGAATGGTTCTATGAATACCTACAAGACTTTCTAGAACTAACACCAAAAAAAAATGTCCTTTTCATTTTATGGGACTGGAATGCAAAAGTAGGAAGTCAAGAGAGATACTTGGAACAACAGGTAAATTTGGCCTTGGATTACAAAATGAACAAGTCAGAGGCTAAGCGACTTTTGCCAAGAGAACACGCTGGCCATAGCAAACTCCCTCTTCCAAGAACACAAGAAAAGACTACACATGCTATCACCTGATGGTCAATACCAATACTGGACTGATTATATTCTTTGCAGCCAAAGATGGAGAATCTCTATACAGTCAGCAAAAACAAGACCAGGAGCTCACATCATGAACTCCTTATTGCCAAATTCAGACTTGAAGAAAGTAGGGAAACCACTCCACCATTCAGGTATGACCTAAATCAAATCCATTATGATTATACAGTGGAAGTGAGAAGTATATTCAAGGAATAAGATCTGATAGACAGAATGCCTGAAGAACTATGGATAGAGGTTCATGACATTGTACAGGAGACAGGGATCAAGACCAGCTCCAATAAAAAGAAATGCAAAAAGGCAAAATGGCTGTCTCAGGAAGCATTAAAATAGCTGAGAAAAGAAGAGAAGCAAAAAGCAAAGGGGTAAAGGAAAGATAAGCATCTGAATGCAGAGTTCCAAAGAATAGCAAGGAGAGACCAGAAAGCCTTCCTCAGCCACCAGTGCAGAGATATGCAGGAAAACAATAGAATGGGAAAGACTAAACATCTCTTCAAGAAAATTAGAGATACCAAGGGAATATTTCATGCAAAGATGAGCTCGATAAAGGACAGAAATGGTATGGACCTAACAGAAGCAGACAATATTAAGAAGAGGTGGAGAATACACAGAAGAATTATACAAAGAAAATCTTTATGACCCAGATAATCCCAATGGTGTGATCACTCACCTAGAGCCAGACATCCTGGAATGTGAAGTCAAGTGGGCCTTAGGAAGCATAACTACAAACAAAGCTATTTCAGGTGATGGAATTCCGGTTGAGCTATTTCAGATCTTAAAAGATGATATTGTGAAAGTGCTGCACTAATATGTCATCAAATCTGGAAAACTCAGCAGTGGCCACAGGATTGGAAAAGATCAGTTTTCATTCCAATCCCGAAGAAAAGCAATGCCAAAGAATGTTCAAACTACCGAACAGTAGCACTCATGTCACACACTAGCAAACTAACGTTCAAAATTCTTGAAGCCAGGCTTCAATAGTACATGAACCTGAACTTTCAGATGTTCAAGCTGGATTTAGAAAAGGCAGAAGAACCAGAAATCAAATTGCCAGATCTGCTGGATCATAGAAAAGCAAGCGATTTCCAGAAAAACATCTACTTTTGCTTTATTGCCTATGCCAAATCATTTAACTGGATAACAACAAACTGTGGAACATTCTTCAAGAGATGGGAATACTGGACAACCTTACCTGCCTCCTGAGAAATCTGTATGCAAGTCAAAAAGCAGCAGTTAGTCCTGGACATAGAACAACAGACTGGTTACAAATCAGGAAAAGAGTACCTCAAGGCTGTACATTTTCACCCTGCTTATTTAACTTTTATGCAGAGTACATCATCCGAAATACTGGCTGGATGAAGCACAAACTGGAAACAAGATTGCCAGGAGAAATATCAATAATTTCAGATATGCAGATGACACCACCGTTATGGCGGAAAGCAAAGAAGAGCTAAAGAGTCTCTTGAAAGTGAAAGAGGGGAGTGAAAAAGCTGGCTTAAAACTAAACATTCAGAAAACTAAGCAAGCATCTTTTAATTTCAAGGCTGCAGTCACCATCTGCAGTGATTTTGGAGCACACACACAAAAATAAATTCTGTCACTATTTCCATGGTTTCCCCATCTCTTTGCCATGAAGTGATGGGACCAGATGTCATGATCTTCAGTTCAGTTCAGTCACGCAGTCGTGTCCGACTCTTTGCGACCCCATGAATTGCAGTACGCCAGGCCTCCCTGTCCATCACCAACTCCCGGAGTTCACTCAGACTCACGTCCATTGAGTCCATGATGCCATCCAGCCATCTCATCCTCGGTCGTCCCCTTCTCCTCCTGCCCCCAATCCCTCCCAGCATCAGGGTCTTTTCCAATGAGTCAACTCTTCGCATAAGGTGGCCAATACTTTGGCCACCTTATGCGAAGAGTTGACTGGAGCTGCTCCAGTACTTTGGCCACCTTATGCGAAGAGTTGACTTATTGGAAAAGACCCTGATGCTGGGAGGGATTGGGGGCAGGAGGAGAAGGGGACGACCGAGGATGAGATGGCTGGATGGCATCATGGACTCAATGGACGTGAGTCTGAGTGAACTCCGGGAGTTGGTGATGGACAGGGAGGCCTGGCATACTGCGATTCATGGGGTCGCAAAGAGTCTGACACGACTGCGTGACTGAACTGAACTGAAGATCATGACATCTGGTCCCATCACTTCATGGCAAAGAGATGGGGAAACCATGGAAATAGTGACAGAATTTATTTTTGTGTGTGTGCTCCAAAATCACTGCAGATGGTGACTGCAGCCTTGAAATTAAAAGATGCTTGCTCTTTGGAAGAAAATCTATGACCAATATAAACAACATATTAAAAAAGCAGAGACATTACTTTGCCAACAAAGTCTGTCTAGCCAAGGCTATGGTTTTTTCAGTAGTCATGTATGGATGTGAGAGTTGAACTATAAAGAAATTTGAGTGTCTAAGAATTGATGCTTTTGAACTGTGGTGTCAGAGAAGACTCTTTAGAGTCCCTTGGGCTGCAAGGAGATCCAACCAGTCCATCCTAATGGAAATCAGTCCTGAGTATTCATTGGAAGTACTGATGCTGAAGCTGAAACTCCAATAATTTGCCCACCTGATGTGAAGATCTGACTCATTTGAAAAACCCTGTTGCTGGAAAGATTGAAGGCAGGAGGAGAAGATGACAGAGGATGAGATGGTTGGTTGACATCACCAACATGATGTACATGTGTTTGAGTATGCTCCAGGAGTTGGTGTGGACAGGGAAACCTGGTATGCTGCAGTCCATGCGGTTGCAAAGAGTCTGACACAACTGAGTGACTGAACTTAACTGAACTAATTAGTAACATTTTATCCTTTTAATTTAAGTGGATTTTCTTAACAGTCTATATAAGTCAGTCAATAGTACTGCCGTAAATCCAACTTCAATGAAATTCATTGAGAATGGAAAGGATTGTATCATCAACGTTCACTTTCTAAGTAGAGGGTTCACATTTGTGATAAAATAAAAATGTATCTGGAATTAGAATATGTATGTAAATCTCCTATAAAAAAAGATCATCTCAAAAATATCATTAAAGAATCTTTGGTTTGGGGGAACTTTGAAATTTCAAGCTTGACAAGGTTTTTGGCTTTCATATTAGCCCATGTTGAACATTTAACTATGATAATAAATTATATCTTTAGTCTTACCATACGAGGAATTTATTTGATTTGAAGAGGCTTTGACTGTGTGGATCACAATAAACTGTGGAAAATCCTGAAAGAGATGGGAATACCAGACCACCTGACCTGCCTCTTGACAAATCTGTATGCAGGTCAGGAAGCATCAGTTAGAACTGGACATGGAACAACACACTGGTTCCAAGTAGGAAAAGGAATACACCAAGGCTGTATATTGTCACCCTGCTTATTTAACTTATATGCAGAACATCATGAGAAACGCTGGGCTGGAAGAAGCACAAGCTGGAATCAAGATTGCTGGGAGAAATATCAATAACCTCAGATATGCTACACCACCCTGATGGCAGAAAGTGAAGAGGAGCTAAAAAGCCTCTTGATGAATGTGAAAGTGGAGAGTGAAAAAGCTGGCTTAAAACTCACATTCAGAAAATTAAGATCATGGCATCTGGTCCAATCACTTCATGGGAAATAGAGAAACCGTAGAAACAGTGTCAGACTACTGGTTCCAAGTAGGAAAAGGAATACACCAAGGCTGTATATTGTCACCCTGCTTATTTAACTTATATGCAGAACATCATGAGAAACGCTGGGCTGGAAGAAGCACAAGCTGGAATCAAGATTGCTGGGAGAAATATCAATAACCTCAGATATGCTACACCACCCTGATGGCAGAAAGTGAAGAGGAGCTAAAAAGCCTCTTGATGAATGTGAAAGTGGAGAGTGAAAAAGCTGGCTTAAAACTCACATTCAGAAAATTAAGATCATGGCATCTGGTCCAATCACTTCATGGGGAATAGAGAAACCGTAGAAACAGTGTCAGACTTTGTTTTTTGGGGCTCCAAAATCACTGCAGATGGTGACTGCAGCCATGAAATTAAAAGACGCTTACTCCTTGGAAGAAAAGTTATGACCAACCTAGATAGTATATTGAAAAGCAGAGACATTACTTTGCCAACAAAGGTCTGTCTAGTCAAGGCTGTGGTTTTTCCAGTTATCATGTATGGTATGAAAGTTGGACTGGGAAGAAAGCTGAGCGCCGCAGGATTGATGCTTTTGAAGTGTGGTGTTGGAGAAGACTCTTGAGAGTCCCTTGGACTGCAAGGAGATCCAACCAGTCCATTCTAAAGGAGATCAGTCCTGGATGTTCATTGGAAGGACTGATGCTAAAGCTGAAACTCCAATCCTTTTCGCCACCTCATGTGAAGAGTTGACCCATTATAAAAGACTCTGTTGCTGGGAGGGATTGGGGACAGGGGAGAAGGGGATGAAAGAGGATGAGATGGCTGGATGGCATCACCTACTCTATGGACGTGAGTTTGAGTGAACTCTGGGAATAGATGGACAGGAAGACCTGGCATGCTGCGATTCATGGGGTCGCAAAGAGTCGGACATGACTGAACGACTGAACTGAATGAACGGAACTGATCTGAGAAAGCTTCATGTATCATGGGGGAAAAATAAATGCTACAATTTGTGGAACGTACGTTTTGATTCTTGTAACTTTTTCTTTCATATAGCATACACTTAGATAGTCTGTATATATTAACTTGAATGTAAGCTCAAAGAAATTGTAAAACCTTGAGGTGAAAAATTTTGGGATGTCTTCAGCATTGTAGAACAGATGTATAAAACACACACGCATAAAATGTTAGAACTTATTATTCTTTTATAAAATGAATATAATGTTGCTTTGGGACACAAATGTAGTAAATTATGCTTATATTTTAAATCTTTTAACAATACTCATGGAATATTTGATTTTGAAACCTGTATCTTCAGGAGCAAGAATATCATCTGTCAGATGCTTCTATTGCTCTAAAACTCAGTTTTAAGGATTAGATTAATATTGAATGAAATGCCCTACTTTATTTAGACAAATACATTTATTTAATTGAAATGAAAGAATGATATATTCTGACCTTTATTTTCTACTTTTCCAAGATGAAAAAAGGCATAACAGTGCTATGAAGGAAAATATGTTCCTGCTCTGAGGTTTGTTATGTAAACAGACCCCTAATTATTGGTGCATATTATTTTAAAAATATATTATTGTCTATCAACCAAGATGTGAATGAAAATATAAATAAAAGTTATGTATCAGTCCCTCAAGTATATGAAATCATATCAATTACTTCAGATCTTGTTTGGTTAAAAGCAAGCATTATGGAAAATTGAAACCCCAATGTCAACTTATTTCCTAAATTTTTCTCTTAGAGGAAAGCATTCTCCTCTATCTGATGTTTACGGGCCCCATTTATTAAATCCTTTCCCTACATTATATGTTCTCTTATGCCATGCTTAATATTACTTTACCCATTTTTGAAATATATATCATTTTAAAAAGTTTGCCTGAGTGAATATAGGATGTTCCAGAGGTTACTGTACATGTTAATTGAAGAAAAAAGTATTTTTCTTTAAATATCATGTATAAAGGTTTATATTTTTTTAATTTGTATACACCTTTACTAAAATGTTGTCTCTTTTGTACAATATAGTGTATAATTTATTGAATCCTAATTTTTTTGGCAACTTAATATATTTGTATTATCCTCATGTTATATTGTATTATCCTCCTATGTTCAGTATAATAATGACAGGGTTGTCTAGAAATGCAGAGATAAAAAGTTTTGCCTTTTCTATAAATTTGCTAGAATTTTTATAGTGTGTGCAAAGAAATGTATACAAACTTTCTTTGTTGACATTATTAACACACCCATGTTAAAAAATTAAAATAAAATCCCAAACCCCATACAATTGAGTACTATAACATGCATAATGTCACTGACATGGAAGGTAATTTTTTTAAGTCTTTAATCTTTTTAGATTCTTATCTAATTAGTAGCCAAGAGCAATGAAAGAAATAATGCATATCAGTAAGAGTCTTTTATATTTTTCCTAAGATCTCCTAATTTTTTTAATCATAGTGTTTGTTAGTGTTGAATGCTATTTATTTTAAAATTTTCAAATCAATATGTATAATTATATCAGTAAATGCAAGTTAACATTAAACTCACCTATTGAGAAAAAACATTTCAATTCCAATCATTTTTTCTATGAGCATTGTTCACCCGATTATGAAAGAAAAACACACTTTGTGCTTGGATTGCGTTAACTTGGGACAGTTGTAGTTAACTAGTCTTGACCATTAGATAAATATGAAAATAATACAATTCATCTTGTTTAGATTTCTCTGATATATTAAGTATCCACACACAAATGCCACTGCTGCTGCTAAGTCACTTCAGTCATGTCCGACTCTGTGCAACCCCATAACCAGCAGCCCACCAGGCTCCCCCGTCCTGGGATTCTCCAGGCAAGAACACCAGAGTGGGTTGCCAAAAGTGAAAGTGAAGTCGCCCAGTGGTGTCCGACTCAAGACAGGCAGGTGGGCAAACATTCCTACTGTTTGAAGAGGTTTTATACAAAAATTGTTTTACATACAGAAGGTTTTTAAAAATATTTCCCTGTAACTTTTCTTCATCTAGCCAACATTTATTCATCCTTTAATCTTCACTATAATGCTTTAATAATAGCAGAAATTTAATGGTCAGTTTCTCAGTGCCAGACATCTAGTCAGCATCCATAATAACAGTTGTTTGGAATAGTGCCAGTTTGTAATGGCGTTAATAATGTAAGACGATAAAGTAGGCTTTTCACAAAGGTTAATGGCTTCAGTTAAGTACTGGAACTTTATTTTTTAATATACTGAACATATGACCTTTGCATTATTATTATTGTTTCTTTAAATTGTAGTAAATATTAATTATAGTAGATATTAATTATGTATATCTATTTTTTATTTCAGAAATTTAGAAGACAACTTATTGCATTTTTACTATGAAGTGCTTTGTTTAAGAAAATCATGAACTGCAATTGCAATGAAAGAGTAGCAGAAAAATAATCTTATTTTAACTGGTATTAACAGCCTGTATCATTGAATTATCAAATGGAGAATGACTCAAAGTATCTTTGTGTCTCACAGGGAATATTACATAAATGTTTATATTTTTACTGTTGTGTGATCTAACCTATGTTTATTCTATTTCTTCTATTGAGATATAATTGACATCTAACTTCATATTAGTTTTAGGTATATAATATTTGCACATATTGCAAAATGATTACCACAATCAATAAGTCTAGTCAACATCCATCACCATATACAGTTACAGATTTTTTCTTGTGATAAGAGCTTTTAAGATATATTCTCCTAATTATATATTTTTAAATTTTATATTTTTAGCACTTCCTGGGCAACATATTTAAGAAAGTAAAAGATATTAAAAAATAACTTAGAGAAAGCTTTGTCTCCATGTTAGAGGAAAATTGATTTTTGTGAAAAGTGTTTTGGAATATATTCAAAATTTGCTATCAACTTATTTAGGTTTTTCTTTCAACATTGTTTTTCAACATATAGCTAGTGGGCCTACTTATATAAAAAGTGATCAAAGGAATTAACTAAAAGTTTATCAATAGATGTTACCGAAGTATAGGTAGAAAAGCAAAAAAAAAACCATATATATATATATTAGATGAGCCATGTAGAAATAGCTAATCCAAGGATAAACATAGGATTTCAGATGTAATTCTAAGACCTGAAAGCAATTAGCTTCTGGTCTTAAAATATATGTGTGCTAAGTTGCTGTATTGTGTCTGACTCTTTGTGACCCCATGGAGTGTAGCCAGGCAGGCTCTTCTGTCCCTGGGGATTCTCCAGGCAAGAACACTGGAGTGGCTTGCCATGCCTTCCTCCAGGGGATCTTCTCTGACCCAGGTGACTCCTGCACTGACAGATGAGCCCTTCACCACAACACCACCTGAGAAGTATGATTAAATAGGTGGTAAATTAACAGAAATAATGTAGAAGTTATGTAAATTGAAAAATAGACACCTAAATACCACATGGAAACTAATAGATACAAGTATCAATAGAAAGAGGCTGGTGAAATGGATAAGGAACAAATAGAATACAATATGCATATATGTACAGAAGAAACAGAACAAGTGAAATTTTTCCAAAGAAGTGTCATTAATATATAAGAAGGAAATCTGAATATACATATTGAACAATAACTTGATGTTCTATGGAAAAATACTGTAGTTAACAAACAAAAAGGCCACCAGGGAAGCCCTAACAAACAGAAAGACATCCTATTAAAAACACTAAACTTGAAGAGATAATGGGTAAAAGTCACATAATACCCTAAAAAAAACCAATAACTTATATTAGTTATATAAGTCCAAAAGTTTGAACTTATTTTTTCTTAAGAATATAAACATAGTAGAATAAACTAGAATACGCAGTATAAAGATACTCTATGTATTATTTCTTGGTGGTAGGATCCCTAAAAAAAACCAATAACTTATATTAGTTATATAAGTCCAAAAGTTTGAACTTATTTTTTCTTAAGAATATAAACATAGTAGAATAAACTAGAATACGCAGTATAAAGATACTCTATGTATTATTTCTTGGTGGTAGGATCTTATGTAAAATAAATAATAAAAAGTAATTAAAAAGGAAAAATATGTGATTTGAAATGATTGGGATTACCAAATTAAACACATGTTAATGAACTGTACCTAAATGATTAAGATATTGCTTACTATATAAAATGTAAGTACACTAATTATTAAAAATTAAATCATTTAAAATAAGCAACATTCTATTTGATCACATGGACTTGGAAATCTACTTAATAATACCCTCATCTTTTGCAATAGTCCATTAAGATGTTTAAAAATTGTAAATCAGAGTGTGTTACAAATTGGTAAAGTTGGAGACAGACTTTATAAGAGAGTCTGAGAGTCTGTTTTGAGTGCTAAAAGAAACATGAAAAGTATGTGCTCAGTTGCTCAGTCATGTCTAACTCTTTGAAACCTCATGGACTAGAGCATGCCAGGCTCTGCCGTCCATGGAATTTTCCAGGCAAGAATTCTGGATCGAGTTGTCATTTCCTCCTCCAGGGGATCTTCCTGACCCAGGTATGGAACCCACATGTCCTGCATCTCCTTCATTGGCAGGCAGATTTTTTACCACTGAGCCATATGGAAAGCCCAGTAAAAGTATATATTGTATTAAAAAGTACAGAAAGTCAAGAAAAATGAAGAGTTCTAGAGGAGTATAATCCAAAATGGAGAGTTTGTTTTAAATAAGGGCCTATTAAAAAGAAGACATTTGAACAAAAACATGAAGGTGATGGTCAAGCCAACAGTGCTTCTATCTAACAATGCTCCTAGAAGAAGAACACCCTGGAGGCAGAGAGAGCTGTTAGTACAAAATGTGCTCACTGTAAGTACGATGGATGTTAATTTAAAAGAAATGAGAGAACTGTGTGAATTTTGTTATGTTATAAATGATCTGATCTAGCTTGAACTTTAACAGATTTCTCTGGCTGTTTTGAAAATGTTTGTAAATAAGCAGAAGGGAAAGCTTAGAGACAAGTTTGAGATCCTTGCAGTAATTCAGAAGAGAAAGAATGGTGAAACAGAACATAATAAAACAATGGACATGCTGCGAAGTGGTTAGTTTATACATATATTTGAATGTAAAGCCAGTAAGATTTTCTGATAGACTGAAAGCAAGGTGAAAGAAAAAGGTGTCAAGGATAATTCAAAGGCATATGGCTTGAGCAAATGGAAGGAGAGATCTACCGGTGGGTGAGGCGGTGGAAATGATCTTTTGAGCAGTTTTTGTGTAAGAATTCAGGAGTTGAATTTAGGACATATAAAAATTGTAGATGTTTATTACTAATGTATAGTGATGAAAATTCATTTGAAAATGCAAAATTGAAATTCAAGGGACGTGCCCAGAGTAGAGATGTACATTTGGAAGGATTAAAGGTATATATTTTAAAGTTATGGCAATGCATATTTCTGAAACGGAGTCAGTAAAAATAAAGAACAGTAGAGAAAATAATGTTTAAAAGAAGAGAAATTTTTCAAGGAGTAAGTCCTGGTGTGTCAGAAGTAGAGAATGGGAAGAATAATTGTCAAAAGAGAATGAGAAGAAATGCAGCAAGTTGAGTAGAAGGAAAATCAGATGATTATGATGCCCTGAAGGCCAAATAAAGAAAGCATTTTAGGGAAAGTGTATCATAGTCTCCTGATTAACCAAGTAAAAGAAGTATGTTCAATTGACCATGAAGTTGAATACCATAGAGGTTATTTGCAACTTAAAATATATTTTTGCTAAAGTAATGAAGTTAAAGTCTTGATTGGTGTAAGGTAAAAAGAAAATTGGGTCTGAAGAATTCAACATAGGAATATAGATAATTTTTAATGCAATCTGATATAAAGGGAAATAGAGAAATAAGAGAAATAGACCCAAATAAAATCAACTGATCTTTGACCAAGCTGCAAAGGAAATAAAAATGGAGCAAAGATAGCCTTTTCAACAAATGGTGCTGGAACAATTGGACATCCAAATACAGAAAAAAATTAAATCAACATATAGACTATACTTTTTTTTATAAAAATTAACTCAAAATGACTTCCAGACCTAAAATACAAAGCACAAAACTATAAAAATCCTAGAAGATAATGTAGGAGGAAACCTAGATGACTTTGGTTGTGGCTTATGACTTTTAAGATCCAATATCAGAAACACAATCTGTGAAAAAAGTATTTGATAAGCTGGACTTAATTAAAAAGTTTATAAAAGATAGTTTCAAGAGAGTGAGAAAGCAAGCCATAGACAGAGAATATATGACATATATGATAAAGGACTGTTATCAAAAATATATGAAGAACCCTTAAAACTCAATAATAAGAAAATAATCAATCTGATTAAAAAATCTGCCAAAGATAGTAACATACATCTCACCAAAAGATATACAGACGATAAGTAAACATATGAAAAAATGCTTTACGTCATATGTTATCAGGGAAATGCAACTTTAACAAGAAAAAGCTACTATTTATTGGGCTCCTCTTGTGGCACTAGTGGTAAAGAACCCACCTGCCAATGCAGGAGACATAAGAGACACAGGTTCAATCCCTAGGTCAGGTAGATCCCCAGGAGGAGGACATGGCGACCCATTCCATCATTCTTGCCTAGAGAATCCCATGGAAAATCTGTTTATTAGAGTGTCCTAAATCTGGAACATTGACAACACCAAATACTGGAAAGTATGTAGGGCAACAAGAATGCACATTCATCACTGGTGAAATATTAGAGCCAGTTTTGAAGACACTTTGGTAGTTTTTCTAACAAAACTTAACTTACCCTTATCCTATGATCCAGCCATCACACTCTCTAGAAGTTTACCTAAAGAAGCTCAAAAACGTGCACATAAAAACCTGCATATTGATCATAATGGCAGATTTGTTCATAATTGCCAAAAGTTGTAAGCAACTGTGATGCCCATCAGTAGGTGAATGGGTTAACATTGTAGTGTTGTTCAGTCACTCAGTCATGTCTGATTCATTGGCAACCCCATGAACTGTAGCACACCAGGCTTCCCTGCCCTTCACCATTTCCCTGAGCTTGCTCAAACTCATGTCCATTGAGTCAGTGATGCCATCGAGCCATCTTCTCCTCTGTCATTCCCTTCTTCTCCTGCCTTCAATCTTTCCCAGCATCAGGGTCTTTTCTAATGAGTTGGCTCTTTGCATCAGATGACCAACATATTGGAGTTTCAGCACCAGTCCTTCCAATGGATATTTAGGTTGATTTCCTTTAGGATTGACTGGTTTGATCTCCTTGCAGTCTAAGGGACTACCATATAGATGCAATTAAAAAGTCATGGAGGAAACTTCAGTGCATATTACTAAATGAAAGAAACCAATCTGAAAAGCCTCTGCACTGTATGATTCCAACTACATATATGATATTCTGGAGAAGGAAAAATTCTGGAGACAGTGAAAAGACCAGTGATTCCTAGAGGCGGTGGTAGGGGAAATCATGACTAGGCAGACCACAGAAAATTTTTATGACTGTGAAAATACTCCATGTGATATCACAATGTTGCATTCACTGCACTATACACTTGTCTAAATTCAGAGAATGTAGCATTCCCAAAGAGTAAATAGTATTATAAACTGAAACTTTTGGATATTTAGATGTGTCCTGCCTCTTGGCCCATGACCTCACTCCTACTCTGGCCCTTGTGAAATCCATGTAGCCTTACCACAGAGGTTCCTCAGCTCTCTTATCCTGGAACATTTACCTTAGAAAACTTGTGAACTTGAACATTTCTCTGCCTCTTTGAGATACAAATCTTTTTTAAAAGTGTCTTACCAGTTTTTCAACCCATGACTGTCTCCATCTAGGACTTGGTGTGTCATCATCAAGGATGCTATCATCTAGTCTCTGTGGGAGAGATGGGAGCCTAACCTCACTGTGCATCCTGCTCAGAGTTATAAAACTACCCTCTACCTCCCTTCATGAAACAGACCAATAAGCAAACACAAATGTCCTAAGATTCCTTGAACTCCACTCAGAAATTCTCCTGTCTTTTTTTTTTTTTTTGGAGAAGTTGTGTTCAGACAGTGTTACGTTCTCTCTAGTCTGTTTCAAGAGCCTCCAAAACAATCTTCCTTTACCTGTTTAACTGCAATTTTTGCTTTAACTATACTTAGTGTCATTTTTGTTTTATGAAATGAGAGTTTCAAGAAAGAACTGTAAGATGAAAAATACAGATGAATAATACTGATTAGAAATAAACTGCATTAGAATAGCCATCCTTTTTGTTTTCTTGAAAATATCCTTCAAAAGCACAGATGTATACAAGTTTCAATTCTACAACTAGGTATAATCGTTTGAAAAGGTTGGACTAGCAGAGCTTCTTTTTTAGCACATTGTGATTATAGTATGGTAATTGTGTTCGTTTTAATGCTTCTGATTCAATGCGTAGCCACTGGCATTTGGTCTGAATATAAAGGAAATATCTTGGACTAAAAATCAATAATAGCAGTTTTGAAAATCATTTTCTATTGATGAGATTCTGCCTCCAGAATAAGACTTAGCCCACAATTTGAAACTTTATAGTAACATGAAAACAGTTCACAATTACTGTAATTTAAAATTTAACTCACATTCAAATTGAAATGGAAGGAAAAATAAATCCCTGTATGAAGCTGTTCTCACTGTATGTGTTTTGAAGCTTATTCTAAAATGTAAAATCAACATTGCTATTCTAGTCACAGCAATGCACTTTCCCAAATGTCGTATTAAACTCATTACTGGGAGAATGACAAGGCTTGCTAATGTGATTGTTCTTTCCTCATAATAAAGGCAAAAATTACCAGTGCTTCTGAACTTAAAATAAGATGTGATTGGAGTTAGATGAATTAGTTCTGATGAATATGTATTTCAAATGGTTATGTTAAAAATATGTATCCATGAGTATGCTTTATTTCAATTTTTAACCTGTATTTAGCAGACTAAATTTTTACTTTGAATATTCTCATAATAACTTTTTTGATATCAAAGTTGCTGCAGAGTTGCATATTAAAGAAAAGATTGACACAATATTTGGTGTAAATTGAAAGGTTTTGACTTTCTTTTTTCTAGTCTTTGTTATTTACTTGCATCATGCTCATATAGTCTTTGTCATTCCAGTTCCCATTTCCTTGACTTCCTTTTAGAACACTATAATGTGTTTTTCTCTTTGTGTTTAGTGAAATGGTTGGTAGAAAACAAAATTGATGGATATTTTATGAAACATTTTAGCTACATAAAACAGACGCCAGTTTTTTGTTTTTTTTTTTTTTAAGTAAATTAGACTACAATAAACATTTGCTATCATCTTTCAGCTACATTTGCAACTATTATGCTTAGGACATAGTAACAATTTTCTGATTGTAACAAATTATGTTATTGATATGTAGGAGAAGTTCTAGACAAATGATGGAAGACATTTTGAAATTAGAAGACCATTTGAAAAAAATAGATGCATTTTAGTATACAGGTTTGGTTTTCAAAGAAATATTTTTACATATGACTTTAACTTCTCTCCAATGAATACTGAGTGAATAACTAATATTTTCTCTCCATTGCACCTTACTACTTTTTAAAATTATTTCTTTTTGTTTTGTTTTGTTTTTCTCTGTCACTTTACCGAAATGACCTTGCTCAGGTCATTAAATCAAATTGGCATTTTTCAATTTACCCTTTATTGGTTTCTTTATCAACATTCCAAATATTTGACAAACCTATGGTTTTTGAGATCCTCTTTCCATTCCTTTCCTCAAGGTTATTTTTCACATTTTACCAGTTTATCCTAGATTGAATCCTTTGCTGAGCTAAAATCTTCTATCACAAAATAGAAAGCCCAGAGATAAATCCACACACATATGGACACCTTATCTTTGACAAAGGAGGCAAGAATATACAGTAGATTAAAGGCATCTCTTTAACAAGTGGTGANTTCACATTTCCCATTTGGACAGGCAAACCTTCATGAAGCTCCTCTGACATGGCAATTTATTCATGTAAAAGTTACTTGGCCTCTGCACTATTCTGCACACTTAAAGAACACCAAAAGACAATAATAATACACCTTCTTCAGAATGCTTTTGGGAGTAAATGAGACAGTAAATATAGAATATCTTGGTGACCATTCATGGAAGGTACTGACTTAAAGGTCAGTACAATGATGATGGTGCTTCTCATACATGGAGTATAATAATACAGGGACGTGCTGGATAGAGGAGGACTGATGGAATGATTGTTGGGTTGAACATCTTATTTGTCTGCTGGGTTGTATGCTCCATGAGTCCAGATACCGTGCGTGCATGCCTGTTAAGTTGCTTCAGTCCTGTCCAACCCTGCACAATGCTGTGGATTGTAGTCCCAAGGCTCCTCTGTCCATGGGATTCTTTGGGCAAGAATACTGGAGTGGGTTGCCATGCCCTCCTCCAGGGGATCTTCCCTACCCCAGCATCAAACAAGGATGTGCTGGATAGAGGAGGACTGATGGAATGATTGTTGGGTTGAACATCTTGTCTACTGGGTTGTATGCTCCATGAGTCCAGATACCGTGCGTGCATGCCTGTTAAGTTGCTTCAGTCCTGTCCAACCCTGCACAATGCTGTGGATTGTAGTCCCAAGGCTCCTCTGTCCATGGAATTCTTTGGGCAAGAATACTGGAGTGGGTTGCCATGCCCTCCTCCAGGGGATCTTCCCTACCCCAGCATCAAACCCAGGTCTCTTATGTCTCCTGCATTAGCAGGCGGGTTCGTTACCACTAGTGCCACCTGGGAAGCCTGAATCCAGATACCACTTCTGCCTTATTCACCTCTCTGAATCCCTAGTACAGACTATCACACATAAATATTTAGTTATTAATAAGAAATCATTCTCAACTGACTGTTGCCAGTTAAGTTATAGAATATCTTCAAGTTTTGTGCCCTCCATCTGTCAACATCCCAAGTCATAAGGTTCTGCTGACAAGAAAGTGCAAGGCACTGCTACAATGCCTGCTCCATGGAATGCTCAGGACCCAGTGATTCCTGAGGATCACTTCCTGTTAGAGGGCTCAGCCCAGTTGAACTGTGTTGTCCCTGAGCAGGAGTGCCTTCAGCGCTCCTCCAGCGACTCCCATGTGCACAGGGGAGGAATTAGGCTCAGGGATGTGGAGGGAAGTGCCCCAAACTCAGTTCAGTTCAGTCGCTCAGTCGTGTCCGACTCTTTGCGACCCCATGAATCGTAGCAAGCTAGGCCTCCCTGTCCATCACCAACTCCCTCAGTTCACTCAGACTCACGTCCATTGAGTCTGTGATGCCATCCAGCCATCTCATCCTTGGTCGTCCCCTTCTCCTCCTGCCCCCAATCCCTCCCAGCATCAGGGTCTTTTCCAATGAGTCAACTCTTCGCATAAGGTGGCCAAAGTACTGGAGCTTCAGTTTTAGCATCATTCCTTCCAAAGAAATCCCAGGGTTGATCTCCTTCAGAATGGACTGGTTGGATCTCCTTGCAGTCCAAGGGACTCTCAAGAGTCTTCTCCAACACCACAGTTCAAAAGCATCAATTCTTCTGCGCTCAGCCTTCTTCACAGTCCAACTCTCACATCCATACATGACCACAGGAAAAACCATAGCCTTGACTAGACGGACCTTAGTCGGCAAAGTAATGTCTCTGCTTTTGAATATACTATCTAGGTTGGTCATAACTTTTCTTCCAAGGAGTAAGCGCCTTTTAATTTCATGGCTGCAGTCACCATC
>SJXQ01005070.1:77209-92863 GCA_006408695.1 Aepyceros melampus
ATCTCTAATTTTCTTGAAGAGATCTCTAGTCTTTCCCATTCTGTTCTTTTCCTCTATTTCTTTGCATTGATTGCTGAAGAAGGCTTTCTTATCTCTTCTTACTATTCTTTGGAACTCTGCATTCAGATGCTTATATCTTTCCTTTTCTCCTTTGCCCCAAACTACTCACCCAATAACAGACTGAGCTGGGGCAGGGCTAAGATGCAACAGGTGTGAAGCTGGTCAATGCCTCAGGATGTGTCTGCTGTCACTAGGGAGAAAACCCACTCATCTGTGAAACAGTTAAATACATATAGCTGATTAAACTTCAGAAGTCCCATGGCTGGGGAGGAGAGTGTGAGCAGGAATGTGGAAGGGGGCAGCATGGAGTAAGTGGGACTTCAACTGGGCTTCTGGAGGGGAGAAAGGAGGTGATGGGGAGGGAACAGAATGAGCCAGACCTCAGAGGTGAGGATGGCTGTGGTCAATCCAGAGGACAAAGAGGAGAGCCATGTCATGGGAAGGAGACAAGGCTAACTGACCTCTTCCATGTCTTCCATGACCTCTTGCATGCCTGTCAAGGGTTTCCACCTTATTTTATTTTACTGTTGACTTAAAAACATATTTGCAACCTAAAAGCTGAGAATTATATTTTATTTGATGGGAATTTTCAGGACTTCAAGCCTGGGAGGCAGCATCTCACATAATCCTGAGGAACTGCTCCAAGGAGGAGAAGTGGGAGGAGCCAGGTTATATAAAAGTTTTGCAACAAAAGGCAGGCAATCTGAACATCAAAAGGTTATTGTTAATAAAAGAAAAGCTAGACATTTCAAGTTAAGGAATTTAGAGCTCTTTTGTGTATGGGAAGATGCAAGAGTCTGGGCTCATTGAAATCATTCCTTTGATATTGCATCTCAGCTATCTGGAGCCAGTATCCTGTATTTTCATATCCTGAGTTCCTCAGGGCTCACCATAGGGAGTGGCTGCATGTTATGATTGCCAGATAGCAGATATTCTTTCCTTCAGAGTTCCCTCAGGGCTCACCAACTCACCACCTGTGGTGACTAATTGCTGATGACTGTGATATCCTTTGTTTACTGATATGGCAGGAAATTCCATTTCTCATCATCTTTCCACAGAATTATGAGACAGATTGTTGTTGCCCTTTTATAGCTGGAGAACAAGGACTCCTTTGATGTCATTGTTGTTCAGTTGCTAAGTCATGTGTGACTTCTTGCAACCCCATGGACTGCAGCACATCAGCCTCCTCTGTCCTTCACTATCTCCCTGAGTGTGCTCAAATTCATGTTCATTGCGTTGGTGACGCTATCTAACCATCTCATCCTCTGTCACTCCCTTCTCTTTTTGCCTTCAATCTTTCCCAGCATCAGGGTCTTTTCCATTAAGTTGTCTCTTCACTTCAGGTGGCCAAAGTATTAGAGCTTCAGCATCAGCATCAGTCCTTCTAATGAATATTCAGAGTTGATTTCCTCTAGGATTGACTGATTTCATCTCCTTGCAGTCCTATGGAGTCTCAAGAGTCTTCTCCAGCATGCAATTCAAAAACATCAATTTTTTGGCACTCAGCCTTCTTTATGGTCCAACTCACAAATCCATACGTGGCTACTGGAAAAACATAGTTTTGACTATTTGGGCCTTAGTTGGCAAAGCGATATCTCTGGTTTTTAATATACTATCTAGCTGTATAAGAAAGCTGTTGCCATAGCTTTTTTTCCCAAAGAGCAAGCATCTTTTAATTTGATGGCTGCAGTCACTATCTGCAGGACTCCTTGGTATATGACAAAATTGATATTTGAACCAGGTCTGCCTAATGACAAAGCCTTTGTGCTTTACCCCCAGTTATGCATCTTCCAGGGGGCGGGGCAAGAGGTGAGCTCTCCCACTAGAACTGGGGAGCTCTTTGTTCTCCCTGAGTAGCTGAGTGAAATGAGCAAGTGATTCAGCCTTTNTCTCCTTTTTGGCTCTAGTTCATTTGCGATCAAGTACAATTAAGATTACAATTACCCAGGGACAACTGAAAGCCTGCACTTTTTGAAACATCTGCACACAGGTTTACTAGTAATGACAAAACAATGTGGGCCATCTCCATAGCTCTTGGAGTGGATATCAGAGACAGTACTTCTAGAGTAATAGAAGACCTGAGCTCTAGCCTTTGACCTGCAGAAATGGCTGGGGGTGGATTCAGTGCCCAGAACTTCACCTGACCTGTGATAAAGATAAATTTGAACTTCAAACTACTACTGAGTATAATAAATGTGACTATTAAGGATTTCCAGTTTTCTTCCCAGAAAAAGATATTTTGTTGGCGCTGGCTCTTTGTAAACACACACAAGTTTTTATTATATTAGAGAATCATAATAATATCATTATTCAGAGCTGTATCTATTCTGAGTAGAAGTTCAGGTTTATATATGTTGCATTTAGAAAAATACATCTTCCTTAATGAGGATTATTCATATATTTCTCTGAGATTTGCACTATTTATCTTTGTAAATATTTCTTTCTCTGTTTGAGTATATTGGGATAACCCTCTTATCCTTGTGATTAAGTGATAAAGTGGTAATCTTTATCTTACCCTGGACCAGGAGCTGGAATGTAATGAACAAGTAACAAATTGATATTTGAATAGTCACACTGAGCTGTCCTGTTTATTGCAGAAAACAGTACCAGAAAAGAAATCTACTTTGGTTTTAGAGACTACAAACTCAGTTCACACATGTAAAAATATCCCTGTGGTCAGAACTTTCTCTTTATCATATCACCCAGCTGCCTGGTTTATTCACTTGATCTGTGCCAGCTGTATATTACTTCTTGGTCACAGTTACCTCAGTGTCTTAACAGTCAGGGAGCAAACTTTATCTTCATTATCTTTTTCCAGCATAATTTTTTTTTTAAACAATGATATCTGAAAATTTGCTACATCTTTGAATTTCTCAAGAATTTGATGAAGGCAACAATGGAAACTCTCCTGTGATATGATTATGTAGTGGATAGGCAGCCTGTTGATAATGAATTTACTCCAGCATTACTATTTCCTGGATATTATTAAAAGGAATCTCTAGTAACCTTTTAAAATACTGTCCATCATTGGGTCCCAGAGGCCAAAGGTAGCTAAAAATTGTTGGCATATGCATTCACATCAATAAATTTAGTCTGATAGAAAATTATCTTGCTGCTTCTTTTCTTGACAATCATACAAATATGTTTATGCATACACTGAGGTTAGTCCAACATCTATAGCTGCCTGTAATACCAGAGATATTTTTACCATTTAGAAACCCAAGCATTGGGGTCAAAAGGAATGTAAAAGCATAGGTGTTGCAGAAGTATCACATGGTTGAAGAGATAAGATTGGTAGTGAAGTTCTACCAAGAGGGCAAAGATAGGAGTGATCAAATTCAAAGAGAAAAGAGACCTATGGAGGAATAAGCCCCACATTTTATGATACTTTTCCCTCAATACACCTAATAATCCCTAACCTTGGCAACTGAGAGACTTTGATTCCAAGTAGAATGTGGCAGTTATGCTAGTCACACAGAAGTTTTGGCAGTGTCATTAACTGAGAACGCAGACTTTAAAAATGTCTAAGGAGGAGTGCCCCCAGCAAATTTCTTTGACTTTAACTAAAACCCCAGAAAGGCTGTACATTAGAATTAAAGTCAAATAATCCAGCCCTCTTCAAAACTAAAGTTTCACATGAATCAATTCAATCACTATTTAGGGAAGAGAAATCTTAAACTACTATAGTTACCTGTGGAAAAGTATTCATTCCTCTCTGTAGGAATATGCACTCATTAAGACCTTCACATTTTTAAAATATGTTAGTCATTCAGTAAAAAAAAAAAAAAAACAAGCCAGCTAATAAACAGGACCAAATGACAAAAGAAGAGCTCTTAACAGATGCTTTTAAATAACTAAGTTAGGTAAACCCAGGAACTCATTTCTTAACCTTTATAAAGTACATCAAACCTTATTCTATTCAAAATACTTTTATCAGTTATCTGATTTTATCTACACAGTAGTCCTTGAGCCTGGTGGAGCAGGCAACAGAAATAGACACAGGAGTTACCAGTATATTGTAGTTTTTAGACAGATCTTTAAAACAATTTTGATTACTTTATTCTCAGAATAAGTGATGAAGAGAAAAATCACACAGAATACTGTCCTCTACTTTATTCAGTAGAAGTTTTAAAAAGGCAAAGGAAGTCTTAAAACTTAAGAAATAAACATTAATGTGATAGTATTCAGACAGCTGCAGATAATAATAGTGATGTGAAAGAGTTTGTATTCAAGCCATGGTCATTAACGAGCATTTTATATAATTCTATTCATTTATATATGTAAAAAGTTATAGTTAATTGGCTTCCCTAGTGGCTCAGAGGGTAAAGAATCTGCCTGCAATACAGAAGACCTGATTCCGATCCCTAGGTCAGGAAGTTCCCCTGGAGAAGGGAACAGCTACCCACTCCAGTATTCTTGCTGGAGAATTACATGGACAGAGGAGCTATATAAAAAATACTTCTTTTAATAAAGTCAATGAAAATTTATGTTAAAAAGTATTTTTTCCTAATGATAAAAGGATTGGTGGGCCACAAAGTCGTTTCTTGACTCTGAAAAATGTACAGATATGTTAAATTTTCTTTTTTTTTCTTTTTTTTTTTGTAAGAAAGTTTTGGAAAATACATTTTCTTTGTAAATTTTGAGGCACATTGAAATATGCCTAAGAATAGGTGTCAGAAAAGCACAGAACTAAGTCCCTTAGACTGCAAAGAGATCCAACCAGTCCATCCTAAAGGAGTTCAGTCCTGGGTGTTCATTGGAAAGACTGATGTTGAAGCTGAAACCCCAATATTTTGGCTACCTGATGCAAAGAGCTGACTCATTTGTAAAGACCCAGATGCTAAGATTGAGGGCAGAAGGAGAAGGGGACAATAGAGGATGAGATGGTTGGATGGCATCACTGACTCAATGGACATGGGTTTGGGTAGACTCCAACAGTTGGTGATGGACAGGGAGCCTGGTGTGCTGCGGTTCATGGGGTCACAAAGAGTCAGACACGACTGAGTGACTGAACTGAACTGAACTGAATGATGTAAGAATTCAGAGAATCATTTGTTAGGTGAATACAGCTTAGAACACCTACGTTGTAGCCTGCCATTGATTTCAGGCTTTTCATTTGTTGGTTGAAAATACATTGTAATGAACATTACTTTTAGCCCTATGAAAAATTCAACATTTTTCTAAAAGTGAAAAGAAGCATCCAGTTCACTTCACTCGTATATGAGTCTTCATTTCTCTCTCCTTTCGGTGAGTAGCAATCATGTTTTTCTTTATCATTGTAGTATTACAAAAATATTTCTTTTTATTTCCAGGTTTCAGCAAGTCATTATATCAAGATATCCTTACAGTTTTTAAACATTCAAATCAATTATGGAGCTATTTTCTTCCTTACCTGTTATAATTTTCTAAATGTATTTGATGTCATTATAGTTGAGAAGTAGTTTCATGTCAGTCTGTTTATATATCATTGTCTTCACCTTTTGACATAGCTATGAGATGTCATTTAAAAATGAGTGTCATTTATTATTTATAATAGCACTGTACATACTTCAGATTTTACTTACATGTTAAAAGTTCAATGAGTAGATAAAGAAGCAGGCTGAAACTGGAAGGACAATTTTCCTTTAAAGTTTTGAGAACAATTTAAATAAAACTTTTATGTTCAAAATAGTAATGTTTGTATTTTAAATAGATTATTTTAAAATGATCATGTATACTTACATAATGTATACTTTGTATACTTTGCTCCCCAAATAGAATATACATATACAAGTGATGATTTGAGCTTTTGCATGACATTTAATGTTATCTGCCAGAAATTAAAACTACTTTTGATTCAAACTTTTGTGAGATAACTCATGATAAATTATGAAAGAAACATTGAGAATGATAATGGGCATAATATTAAGATGATGGCACAAGCACTGAGTAGAGATTTTAAAATTTTTCTCTGCATAATCCATAAATAAATCAATTTTTTAGTGCAGTGACTTCAAATGGACTCAGTTTGACCAAACTCTGGAAAATAGTGAAGGACAGGGAAGCCTGATGTGCTACAGTTCATGGGGTCGCAAAGAGTCAGACAAAACTTTGCAACAGAAAAACAACAACCTAAATGTTAACATTTTTTAGGACTTTTTTGTGCCAGATAAAAATGCTAAGCACTTGACATGGAATATCCCAACTGATCCTCACTACTTAGAACCCTATGCTGAGGAAATTTTAGAATATATTACTGTTTCACAGTTGAGGAAGTGAGAGTTTGAAACTGTGATGTAGACATTGTCACACAGCTATTATTGATAAAATTCAGAACTGAAAATAAGGTCGTCTAAACACTGCAGACTTAAACCTTTCCCATTGACTACCTTGGTAGCAAAGAATTTGTAAAATTTTGATAAATATGAAATAGATGAACCATCAATACAGAGACAGGAAGGGAATATATACTTCCATCGGTATATATGATATGTGGTTTTGGAAAAAAAAAAATTTTGTGATTTGCACTTTGTGTGTGTGCTAAGTCACTTCAGTCGTTTCTGACATTCTGTGAGCCTATGGACTGTAGCCTGTCAGGCTCCTCTGTCCATGGCAAGAATTCTCCAGGCAAGAATACTGGAGTGGGTTACCATGCCCTTCTCCAGGGGATCTTCCTGACCCAGGGATCAAACCTGTGTTTGTTATGTCTCCTTCATTGGCAGGTGGGTTCTGTACCTCTAGTGCCACCTGGGAAGGCTGGAAATCATATTCACAGAAGAAAATAAGGATTGTTATCATTATCTTGAGTTATTTAAGTATACCTTATTATAAGATAATGTAAGCCTTTTTGCTTGAATGCGAGAAGCCTTCAAGCCTTCTTGAAGCCATAAGCCTTCAAGACTTATGGTGGAAGAAGACAGAAAAAAATAAAAATTCTGGAAGTCTTAGCTACAGCAATTAGAGAATAAAAATAAATACATCCAGATCAGAAAATAAGAAGTAAAGCTCTCACTATTTGCAATGACATGATACCGTACATAGAAAACCCTAAAGATAGCATCAGAAAATTACTTGAACTAATCAGTGAATTTAACAAAGTTGCAGGATACAAAATCAATACACAGAAATCATGTGCATTTCTATATACTAACAATGAAAAATCAGCAATATAAATTAAAGAATCAATCCCATTCACCATTGCAATAAAAAAATTAAATATCTAGGAATAAACTCACCTAAGGAGACAGAAGAACTGTACACAGAAAATTATAAGACACTAATGAAAGAAATAAAAAATGATGTAAACAGATGAGAGATATTCCATGTTCCTGGGTAGGAAGAATCAATATTGTGAAAATGACTATACTGCCAAATGCAATCTACAGATTCAATGCAATCCCTATCAAATTACCAATGACATTTTTTCACAGAAGTACAACAAACAATTTCACAATTCATATGGAAACACAAAAGACCCAAAATAGTGAAACCAGTCTTAGAAGAATCAACCTTTCTGATTTCAGATCATACTACAAAGCTAGAATCATTAAGATAGTATGATACTGGAACAAAAATAGAAATATAGACCAATGGAACAAGACAGAAAGCCCAGAAATAAACCCATGCACCTATGAATACCTTATTTTTGACAAAGGAAGCAAGAATATACAATAGAGCAAAGACAGCCTCTTTAGTTAATGGTGCTGGGAAAACTGGACAGCTACATGTAAAAGAATGAAATTAGAACACTTCCTAACACTGTACACAAAGATAAACTCAAAATTTACATTTTTGAGTTACATTACATTTACTCAAAAATGTAAATTTTTATAGTTTTATAGTTTCTGGTCTTACATTTAGGTGCAAAATATAAGAGCAGAAACTATAAAACTCTTAGAGGAAAACATAGGCAGAACACTTGATGACATAAATCAAAGCAATATCCTCTATGACCCCCTCTTAGAGTACTGGAAATAAAAACAAAAGTAAACAAGTGGGACCTGATTAACCTTAAAATCTTTGGCAAAGCAAAGGAAACTATAGTGAGGTGAAAAGACAACCCTCAGAATTAGAGAAAATAATAGCAAATGAAACAACTGACAAAGGATTAATTTCCAAATTATACAAGCAGCTCATACAACTCAATACCTGAAAAACAAACAGCCCAACCAAAAAGTGGAAAAAGACCTAAACAGACATTTCTCCAAAGACATACAGATGGCTAATAAACACATGAAAAGATGCTCAACATTGCTCATTATTAGAAAAGTGCAAATCAAAACTAAAATGAGATATCACCGCACACTGGCCAGAATGGCATCATCAAAAAGTCTACAAACAATAAATCCAGGAGAGGATGTGGAGAAAAGGGAACACTCTTGCACTGTCAGTGGAAATGTAAATTGATACAGTCACTATGGAAGATGTTATGGAGATTCCTTAAAAAACTAGGAATAAAACCACCGAGTGACTCATCAATCCCAACCCTAGGAATACGCTGAGGAAACCAAAATTGAAAAAGCCACATGTATCCCATTGTTCACTGCAGCACAATTTACAATAGCTAGAACATGGAAGCAACCTAGATGTCCATCAACAGATGAATGGATGGAGAAGTTGTGGTACCTGTACACAATAGAATATTACTCACCCATAAAAAGGAATGCATTTGAGTCAGTTCTAATGAGGTGGATGAACCTAGAACTTATTATAGAGTGAATTGAGTCAGAAAGAGAAAGAAATATCATATTCTAATTCATATATATGGAATCTAGAAAAATGATACTGAGGAATTTATACTTATGTGTGGGGCTACGATGGAGAGACAGACATAGAGAATAGACTTGCAGACATGGGGAGAGAAGAGGAGAGGGTGAGTTGTATGGAAAGAGTAACATGGAAACTTACATGACCTTATGTAAAATAGATAGCCAACAGGAATTTGCTATATGGCTCAGTAAACTCAAACAGGAATTCTGTGTAAACCTAGAGTGGTGAGATGAAGAGGAAGATGGGATAGAGGTTCAAAAGGGAGGGGATATATGCATAACTATGGCTGATTCATTTGAGGTTTGACAGAAAACAACAAAATTCTGTAAAGCAATTATCCTTCCATAAAAAAATTAAATAAAAAGCTTTGAATGCAGGTAGTTGTATGTAGGATAAAATAAAAAGCGAATGGAGAGTAGGAGGTGCCCTTTTATAAAGGATCCTCTTTTGATATTTGAGGGCTTGAGCTGAGGCCCAAATAAAAAGAGAAGACAAGGCTTGTAGGTACTACTTATGATCAGTCCGGACATAGAGATCAGCACTCAAAGGCTTGGAGAGGTATCTGTAGTGGGATTGAGGACTTACAAGGGAGAGGTACAGTTGGAGTCAAGCAAAGAGAACAGGGTGAGTAGAAGATGGTATCAGAGAGGTAACTGGAAAGTATATGTAGCACAGGGAAATCTTTTGATGAGGAGAGTAGTTTGTTTTTTTTTTTTTTTTTTCATTTTTTTAGTGAAATAGGAAACCTCTGGAGGGATTTGTGACTGGGGTGACAGAATCTGTCATTTTTCAATAAGAACATTTGGGTGATTACTGATTTGGAGCAAACATAAAATCAGGGAAACCATTTTCATTTAGGGTACATAGGAATAGTCCAAGAAAGAGATGATCAGGGGAAACATTTTCATTTAGAGTACATAGGAATAGTCCAAGAAAGAGATGAGACTGGGTTGGGATAGATAGTGTGGTGATACATATTCACATTTTGCATACACACACACACACACACACACACACAAACACAAACCAGAGATGGAGACAGCTTTAACTGCAGATCCACTGGATGAGATATACAAGGAGATGGGTAAAGAATGATTCCAAGATTTGAAGTTGAGCAAATGGAAGAATTGAATTTAGAGCCAAATTCCAAAACCTAAGTTTAAAAAAAAAAAAAAAAAACCTTTAAACCTTGGCTCTCCTAGAAGAATTATCTTTGTTACTTTCATTGAAGCTGCCAACTTTCCCAGGAGTAAAACTATATGAATAAGCAAACTTAGAGCCATGTGGTTGGACTTCTGTTTAGCTATAAAATGTATGATTTTACTCCACTTTGATTAACAGATAAGCAGTTATGTAAAGTCCTTTATATCCTATGAAATTTTCTTTTGGGTGAAATACTTAAATCCTTAGGAGTTTTTAGAAATTCAGATAATTAGACAAATAAGCAAAATGCATTTTCAGATTGAGCATAAAAGTAAAGGAGATAACCCGAAAAAGTCTTAAACAAGCTAAAATCCTGTGTTTGTGCCAGGTTTGAAATATAAACCTACTTTTCCCCTCTGATGAGAATTATAAAGTTCTGCATTTGGGTAAGCTTCCTATTACCTTTGCAGTTTTAAATTTTCCACTTATGAAGTAATTAAACACTTTTATTTGCAAGTGCAACTATAGATTGCTAGGCATTTCCGACCTGAGAGATCAAGGGTTTGGCCCATTTCTTTTCATGGGCTTATCCAAAGCTGAAATCCTAGCAATGACAATACCATAGCAATTACCATGGATGTTTTAAAACTATTGTTAACAGCTATTTTGTGTTAATTTAGTATAAAGAAAGCAAATATCATATTGTAGTATATTTGCTATTATCAAGAGCGTAAATATTGAAATTATTGTACACTTTGAAAAGATACACTCCAAATTTTTAAGATACTTGGCCCCCAAACAAGAAATGCAACCACATATTGCAGCCTAAGGAAGGCGATATGGAGGAATTTGATCTGTTGGTCCCAAAACAGTGATTGATTCACATGCTCATTTCATGTACACCTCAGCTGAATTTATGGTTTACATTTAACCCCTTTAACTTCTTAGTACACTTTATAATTTCTTCCTTTAACTTAGTGTTTAGTCTACTATTTGTATCATCTTTATATATAAAGAAAAATATATACATAATCATGTAATTATATATACATGTATATATATTATATATATATATATATATATAGAGAGAGAGAGAGAGAGAGAGAGAGAGAGCTCTACAAATGAATATTTTCTCCTATTTGCAAGTTACTGGTTTGCTTTTACTACACATCATGCTCATCATTTTATCTTAATTATAAAACATATAAAGAATTATAACATACTGTGTTTTCTTTCCAGTGTGAGTCAACCTCTCAATATTTCAATACCAACCCAACAACATTTTCTCTTGGTTCTCCTAGGCTGAAATCAGTTAGAGAGAGAGAGAGAGAGAGAGAGAGAGGCCTCTACAAATGAATATTTTCTCCTATTTGCAAGTTACTGGTTTGCTTTTACTACACATCATGCTCATCATTTTATCTTAATTATAAAACATATAAAGAATTATAACATACTGTGTTTTCTTTCCAGTGTGAGTCAACCTCTCAATATTTCAATACCAACCCAACAACATTTTCTCTTGGTTCTCCTAGGCTGAAATCAGTCTTGCCTCTCTCCATGACAGTTTGATAGCCCATTACTCAGGAGTAGGCCTCTTTGTTGCAGTTGAGCACAGTCAACTTCTGTTAGGTTAACACTGCTAGGTTAATTCCCCTGAGACTAAGTACTTTCTTATGTATCTTATATATGGTAAATTACAGACATATGATAAACCATTAATGACCTGGCACTTATCCATGGAAACTACTTGTCCAGGGACTTCACTCTTGTGAAAATTGAACTGAAGACCATGTTTTCAACCAGAAGAAAATACCATTTAAAGAATGTGGCTTGATGGTTTGCCACATTTATAGTGTCACAGATATCACATCCTTTGAGATAATTTATTGAAGACAGCTGGTGTGGTCTCATGATAGGTACTTCAGTAGTGTTTGTTCTGAAAGATCAATGTGGCTAATATGATCTGGAATTGGCAGTGAGGAGTTAGGAATGTTGCTCTCTCATCACAAACCCAGTTTAAGACTAGTGTAGAAAAACAAAATGCAACCCCTGGAGAGATTTTCAGCCAAAGCAGTGCTCTTAAGGGAAACATATATATGAATCAGACATGAAAGCTGAAAGAAATAGAAAAGGCTCAAGATAGAACATTCTTTAGTCACATTGACAGTCAATGTTTAGAGTTGGGAAGGGGTACATGTGGAATGAGATTAGGGAATGTACAGAACTAGGTAGGGATGGAAGATATGGGTAATGAGTGACATCCTGGGACTCTGAGATTTCATGTGGTCACTGATTGAAGAGAGATGGAAGTGGTGAGGTGTTGTGTCCTGATTGTTTCTAGGCAGATCTCTGGGGTGTTTGTGGCTGTCACTGGAGCCATGTTTTAGCACTCTGTTGTCCCTACTTCATTCTTGTTTCAGGAGGGACAGTGTAGTAAGGAACACACAAAGTTCAAGAGTCTGGTTCTCATTCTTGCTCATGGTGTTTTAGAGACAGAAGAATGTTTCTGGGATCATAGTGAGCTCTGCATATTCTTCACTCCTGTATATTCCTTCAGGCCCCAAAAGTGTATTTACCACATGGAACTTCAGAATTGTAATGCAACATTATTTATTGGTGATGGCATAGTAATTTCATATTTTTAAAGTTTAATATTATAAAAGTTTTGTTCATTTGTTTAAGAATGCTTATGCTCATTAGCAGAGACTTAGTGCCTCACCTAACAGAGAAGTCCAAGAATTAATATTTAAGTAGTTGTCTGCAGATTTACAGCAGAATAGTACAAGGAATCATTATTTACTCAGGATATTTTTTTCTTGCTTCTTGATCTTGTACAATAAAAAGTTACCTAAGAAAATTATATGGGTTAGTACCTGATTCAAATAATGGAAATATAAATGTTTTGAAGGAAAGAAATGTGTAGAGAATACAGAAGACAGTGAGCTGCTTTGTGTAGTGTAAATAGCAATCGAGACTGAGTTTTGAGTATGGCCCCTGAATACTACCACTCAACCCTCTTCCTTTCCAGATATTGGAGAGTCTTTGTTCATGAAAATTAAAATCACAAGACTCATTTTTAAACACAGGCAAGTCTAAGAGTTCAAGATGATTTCACATTACCAGGTAACACTTAAACTCTTTTTTTTTTTAAGGTAAGATTTAATGGATGTTTAATAAAATTAGACTTTCTTCTTATTCTAATCATGAAAACAAATAAAATGGTAGAAAGATAAAATATATATATATATATATTCACAATAGTTAATCTCCTTTCTTTTGCAAAAAGTAGTTCATGACTCCTGATCTGTAAATATGAATGGTGACTATAAGTAGGAAGATATATGAAAGAGAAAATTTCAGTTAGCCTAAATGACAACAGCTTATACTTCTAACAATTTACATAAACAGTCTAGAAAGCTTCCTTTGCTTTCGTAAAGGATGTCTGAAAAAGTTAATATTAAAGGCAGAGTTGGACTTATGGTTTACGGCATTTCAGTTTCAATCCAGTTGTCTTCCCCTTATACACTGTTCTGTAGTTGATAGGGTGTTACAATTAATATAGCCAATAAACTTTAAGTGTTTGTTATGTATAGGCACTTTACATGGATAATCTAATTTAATTTAATCACTACTTCAACCCAATTTGCTTAGGACTGCATAGCCAGTAAGCTGAAGAGCTCTTATACCATCCTATGGACTCATTACTCGAACTGCTTTGCATTGATATCTCCCATTTTTAGATCATCAGGGTCAGAATGAGGACAGTGAGTGTGGCAGGCCAGACAGTGTCTGTCCTGACTCAAATAGTGTCTACTTCTCATTTTATAATGTTTCCCTACCTTATAAACATAGTATGTTTCCAAGTAGGTTGAGTTACCTAACCATAGCATTCTGTGGAATATTTCAGCCACATAAACATGATAAAATACATAAAATGAAAGCAATTCAAAGTGAGTTTGTCCAGGATTTGTCCTTGAAAGCATGCTGAGTGGGATTGAGAGCTGAAAAAATAATTGAACTTATTTGATAATGGTTGAACTACACATTTGAAATTCTCTATAATCCTAGGGTCAAGAATAATGTTCATAATTATATAAAATACCTTTAATAATCTAAAAATCATTGAAGGCCCTATGTACTGTGGCAGTCTCAATCAAAGTAAGTTCACTGGTGATATGCTTTTAACAGAACATTCAGCAGACCCTGGAGACATCAAATACATCAATCTGAGGGACTCCTAGAACAGGTAAACTGTCATTAGGTTTGGAGGACAGGTCAGCATAGCAGTCATTTTCAAAGCACAGTCAAGTAGAAATGAATTGAATATAATCCTTGGGCTGCAAATATTCCAGATCAGCTGCTCCTACTTTAATAGACTTTTGATAAAGGAATTTTTAACAGTTACTCCCTCTGGTCAGCCCATTAAAATGGTATCTTGCACATTAACTTTATGAGGGGAAAGAAATCAGAATACACATAAAATGTGGAGAGAAATTAATCTGTGTCATCTATTAAACAACTACCTGAAATCAAGTTTTAAGTATATTGTGTAGTTTAATCTGAATAGCAATACAGTTTTTTTTTCTTTTCTAAGAAAAGAGACTGCACAAACAAGAGAAAGAAAAATTTCAAGAAAATCTTGTTTCCATATCATACATATCCTTACTCGAAAGCTTCTCTAGTTTATTTTTTCCAACATTTCCTTATTCTCACATCTTCTTTGTCTAGTAGGAAGAGTTATCTATTCAATGATTATATCCCTGTTATTTTTTTCTTTTGCTAGGACATCAATAATGTGTTGTTATATAACCAAATCAGTTCATAGCCTTATGGTCTGTAAGCCATCTGCTTAATATTATCGTTTCTCAATAATAAGAAAGACCATCTATATCATTGTCTGCATTTCATTTTCTTCAGTGGCACACGAAATTTAGAAAAATAAATTGTTCTTACTCTCAAACAACTTCAATCAAGTAGGGGAAATATAGCATGAACATACATACTTATGGAATGTTATTGTTGATCTCTGTTATTTTTAAAGCCTAATATTATTTTAATTTTTTTTTAAAAGTTTTACTCTACATGATAGTTAAAGGGAAAAAATGATATTAGAAATCAGAGAAAAATAAGCTGCTTTGAAATAAAAATAGGAGGTCAATAACAGATGCCAGGAGAGTATATCCCTCCCTTCTTTCATTTAACAAACATCTAATAAGCATATCACACTGTACGCAAAGTTCCAGGGAAAAGCTTGATGGTTAACAGGATGACACAGTTTCTGTCCTCATGATGCTTAAAAGTTGCTGATATTGAGAGATGTGAAAACTTGCATGTAAATTAGAAGAGAGTTCCGTTCCGTTCAGTCGCTCAGTTGTGTCCGACTCTTTGCGACTCCATGAATCAGCGCGCCAGGCCTCCCTGTCCATCACCAACTCCCAGAGTTCACTCAGACTCACGTCCATTGAGTCCGTGATGCCATCCAGCCATCTCTTCCTCTGTCATCCCCTTCTCCTCCTGCCCCCAATCCCTCCCAGCATCAGGGTCTTTTCCAATGAGTCAACTCTTCGCATGAGGTGGCCAAAGTACTGGAGCTTCAGCTCTAGCATCATTCCTTCCAAAGAAATCCCAGGGCTGATCTCCTTCAGAATGGACTGGTTGGATCTCCTTGCAGTCCAAGGGACTCTCAAGAGTCTTCTCCAACAC